>CP135578.1:970016-1128132 GCA_032401905.1 Swietenia macrophylla | reverse complement strand
GTTTTTTGCATCTTTCGTCTTTTTCAATCAATTTTTCACCCAAAATATTTCAATATCTTCTGTTTATTCACTTTTTTTTTTTTTTACAGTTTACACATACATTTTTCAATATTTATATGTTTTAAGTATTATTTTTTGCAATCATGGTATAAATCAACAATAATTTTGAAATTTATTTAAATTATACATAATTATTTTTAAATTCATCAATAAAATAAATAAAATTTAACAATGTAAAGTAATACTAACCTCTTTTGTTGTTGTTGTTATTGTTGTTGTGGTTGTTGAAATTCAAGATTCGTATTTGTGTTTAAAAACAAAGAAGAGAGGTAAAATGAGGTGAAGAAATTTTGAAGGGTAAAATTGTTCAAAATGATTATTTTCGTAAAAATATATTATGATTAGTTATATTGATAAAGATGAAATAAAATAAAATTATTTTTAGAATTTTTCCTATAATGTTATAGTTAATTTTTGGTAATTATCTCAATTGAGTTTCATAATTATTGATTATAGACGCCTTTTTTTTTTTTTTCTCCTATGGATCTGACCAGCCGCGTCTTGGAAGCTTTATATGTTGTATTGGAGCTAGTTGAAAAAACAGGAAACATGCGTCCACTTTTCTGTTGTAGATATTGATTGTTAAATTGCCCAACAGGGTTTACTGCTGACGGATTTTGCTTGCAAGAAAATGGATCCTTTAGCAAGGATGGGATAATAACAGCGTAATTGTGGTTTCCTCCTTAATAATCACATATATGGGATGATAATACCAGAAATTTTTAGGGCACATCTGATTGTCCATTTTCTTTTCAGCATCTCATCCTTATAAGAAAAATGAGAGAAAGCCGTGGGGCAGTAAGGATGTGGACTGGATTTGCCTAACCTCCTATCATGATTGTAATTGTTGCTGACATTACCTAATTCTCTTGAATCCACAGGCTCTGGAGGGGTATGGTGCAGTCCATGAACCAAACTTCCAGTGAGTGCTGAATGATGTTTATCGTCATCAAAAAGGTCTTATAGTGCTCATGGGTTAAAGTATAAACTTTGAGATGTATGTTATGTGTGATTGTTCAACAGGACATATTATTGACATTCACTAAGTATTTTTCCTTTCAGTTGAGATGTGCTTTTTTAATATTCTTTCTTCTGAATTTTGAATGCTTAATATTGCATTTGCTTTTTCTCTTCCATCCCATTTTATGCCATCACGGCAGGCTCGGTGGTTCATACGATGAGAGGAGGTTTTTAGCTGAAAGATTCTCGAGGGACAACATATACCCAAGAAATGCATTCCAGAGGGAGAACTATCCACCACTGCCCATTAGCCTTTGGCCTCAATCAAGATGGACAAATTATGAGGAGGAATATTCTATTGATAAGAAGTCTAGATGACATGAGAAACTGTGCATTGATTCATACCATAAGATGGGTAGTATTTGTAAACACGAGATTGATTCATTTCTGGAATTCGATAAGTTTTGTGATGGTTATTGCAGTATTGAAAATTACTGTGATCATGGATTTGACAGGCCTCTAAGTTATGGAGGCCATGACCATGATGATTACAATGATTATGACTGTAGATCTTGTTCTTCCTACCAGAGCAGAGAAGATAGCCAAGAGAGGGATTATAATTACGGTCTTCATAATTATGATTCTGATTATGACAGAGGCAGCCGGAGAGATGCTGGTTGGAGAAGGCATGAATCCTGTGACCGAGGAGGTGATAGTTGAGTCGAGAAAGAGAGTTGAGTCCGCATAGAAGGCATGAACACTCCGATTCCAGATCTCAATTTCGATCACGGTCTTGTGGGCATGATGATTACCCTAGATCTAGATCTTCTCGCAGTCGAAGCCATGGTCGTAGTCATCGAGAGAATAGCTATGACGATGGTCGACATGAGAGAATTGAGAAGCGAAGGGCCCATGAAGAGAGACGTCAGCGTGAGCACTATACTGTGGTATATTTAAATGTTTATTTCTTGCTTACTTTCTGTGGTTTAGAATTCCACAGAGGATTGTTGCAAGTCAAAGTGCATCATTAGATTTCTATTTCCTTATAGGCCCCATCCGCCACTGTCATTGTGAAGGGTCTTTCTCAGAAGACGACTGAAGAAGATTTGTGCCAGATCCTTGTACTTTTCTGTCCCTTGATTTGAATAGTTTGTCCTTAGTTCTACGTATTTTAAATATTTCTTTTTTCCTTTAATATATTCAGGCTAAGTACGGACCTCTTTGCCATGTCCGTGTGATCAAAGAGCGAAGTTCTTGTCTCTCGTGGCATTGCATTTATTGATTTTCCTTCACTGGTACATATTATCTGACCTTGTCAATAGTTTGCGTTGGTTTTGGTGAATTGAGTATAGGAAATGGAGTTGTTGCAGAATAGGGAGCAGCACATGCGATGATGGATGGGATCGGGGATGATGGTCTTGTGGTGGATTGCAGGAAACTTTTGTTTGAGTACAGGTAATCATTTTTATCAGCAAACGTATTGTTGGTATCTGTTACTTTGTCTCATTGAACTTCTTAGTTAAAGTTTTATGTTAAGGTCTCTATCATCCGTACATCAAGGAGGCAACGTAGATCTTATAACTGCATTATCTGGAAAAGAGACGGTTTTGACAATGAGTGGAATTTGGAAAAAAACTATTAAACTTTTCTTTTTCTTTCTGTTTCATCTGCAAAAAATTTGCACTATCAGTTTTATATTTTATTGCCCTGACAATGTATTCGGTTATATGCCAGTGTTTTGGTGTGTAACTTCGTGCTCATTATAACTGCCAACTTGAATTGTGTTAAATTGCAGTAGTAAGCCAACCGGGGGTTCAGGTGGACTTTTTGGTCGTGAGAACTCTCTGAGATCAGGCTGTGCTAACCATAAAAGCATAACAATACCTTCTGATTGGATGTGTACCATTTGTGGTTGTGTGAATTTTGCTTGGTGAACATCCTGCTTCCAGGTCTGTTTTCCTTTCCTGCAGGTGACCCGAATTTTTTAACTGTTTGTCCCTTTTTTTGATGATTTAAGAATATTTTATTTTGCCAATGAACTCTGCGTGCCATAGCAGTGAATTTAACCAGATAAATCCCCATTGAGTATGAGATGTATTAAGTTTTCTGTTTATGTTTTGTTTGGTGATATTAAATCATGTCAAACATTAGGTAAACGGCAGTCAAGAGGTATTTCTATGAATGTCTGTTTGCCTCCTTGTTTGTTGAAATATACTGTAGTTCACTCTTATGCTATGTGAAGCTAACGATTGGGTAGGAGCAGACTTCAGTTAATTATGAAGTTTGTCATTTTGTTCTTTTCGGTTCTTTGGAGGCCATTGCCTTACGGACTGGAAAGAGGTGGTAGCCACCTTCCCTCAGCTTATCAGACAGGGATCTGTTCCTAATCTCATGCCTTGTTTTGCAAGAGCAAGGGACTTTGCTAGTTGAGGTGGCTAGAATCCTAATTTTGGTTTCATATCTTTAGAGGAGGCTTCTATAATCTCGTAAGGTTGTTTAAGACATTTCTATGAAGCAAAGGATTCCTCCATAAAGTATTCTACCCTGTTTAATGACAGCTACAAATTATTGGTTACAAGACCATGCAATTTTGTTAG
The DNA here is from genome assembly GCA_032401905.1 of Swietenia macrophylla. Classification (NCBI taxonomy): domain Eukaryota; kingdom Viridiplantae; phylum Streptophyta; class Magnoliopsida; order Sapindales; family Meliaceae; genus Swietenia; species Swietenia macrophylla. The sequence goes on along the minus strand of CP135578.1, from coordinate 1,124,515 downwards.
CGTAAACTTTTACCCCCCATTGATGCAGCGCAATGAGGCAAGAACTGACAATGCACCCCCAGCAGATATGAATTTACCCAACCCAATACCTTTGGGAAAGAAAGGATTAGATGCAGGTTGGTATAAGCTGTTATTTTTGGCTGAATTGTTACCGGCATTTGTTGCTAAGTTCTAAGGTAATATCTAAGCAGGGCCCACCCATGTTCTGGTTGTTCGTGGATTGGATGAATATGCCGACGAGGAAATGCTTCGTTATGAATTTTCAAAACATGCTCCAAGTAGAGTAACTCTGAATGGTGAAAAAATATAAATATATTTTAATTTTTCTTTTTCCTCGTGGAACTATCAGAGATTTTTAAATGCTTCAATGTGCAGGATCTTCGCCTTGTCAGAGACAAATTCACTCATGTATCTAGGGGATTTGCATTTGTAAATTTTCATTCGGTATGTCCAATTTTTGCTGGTCAATGTGGAAGTTGAATATTATATTATCTTTCTTTATTAGATTCCATTTGGTCTTCATATTCCAGGCAAGATTGGATTTTGTACAAATTTGAATTTTGAGAACTCTTAACAAATTGTTAGTTTGAATAAAACTAACATATTTTTAAATTAGGCAATGCAAATTGTACATTCCATTCAAATAATATGTACTATGTGGTTTGAAAATTGAGAATTTATTATTTGAAAGCTGTCAATGCTATTTGTCTTTATGGGTTTGTAGGGACGTAGATAATTTATATTAGTTTGGGCTATATATTCTTAACAAATGCCTACAAGTTCTGTTCTTTTGTTTGTTCGTGAATTTTGATGGTATGAGTTAAAAGAAAGAGAAAGATGCGCCAAATGAGGTGACATGATGAAGCTAAGCTCATAAAATGAAAACAGTGTGGTAAATGTTCTGTCTGTGATAATTAATGATTTGCTGGCCATTGAATTCTGTCTATGTGATATGTATTATAACGTGGCTTGAAGGAAATTATGACTCCTTGTTTACTTGCCAATATGCGTCAGTAGATGGGCCATGTGCTTGTGACCTTGATGGTGATTACTAGTTAGCATTGTTAAGTGTTGATGTTTTGTGGCTTATTCATACGAACCTCACTAAGAATAACGAGACCCGAACTCAATAAGAAAGTCAATATCATTCTACGATCAAATTTGAATGAAACCTCGACCCGTTGTTTATAAAGAAAAACAAGAACCTCGGTATAATGTAGACGCCACAAACAGTGATGGAAGTTCGTTCGATAAATCATTGATGAACGCTACAAGAATAATTCTTGATAAGTTCGAATAGTTCTTTAAAGAACCAAAGATAAAATAACTCTCAAATTTTCTGACTAATGAATTATGATTGCTTCTTATTCAAAGGTGCTTTTTTATAAGCAAAATCGTATCTTGTACTTACCTAAGACAGAAATAAAATAATCAGCCAATTAAATGGCTCTACATGCCTAAATTAAATAAAGAAAGCTGACTAATTAAATAGACTTATAAATGAACTCAAACACTCTAAGAAAAGCTGACTAATTAAATAAACTCATAAATGAATTCAAACACTCCTAAATATTTTTATTTTAATTGCTAAAAAATCAAGTTTATATTTTATCAGACTTTTCTAGAGTTTGAATCATGCAGATCCATCTTTGCTGTATATGTAGACCAAGCTCAGTAGGTCTCCACGAATTTACTTGGGTCCAAATTTCTTGAATTAGTCCATTAAGTGTAGCTTTGAGCTTTTTTACTTGTACTCTCGTAACTGGACCAATCGGAACTTGAATTAAATTTTTTGAAGTTGTGCCATGATTTGTATCACTTATAATTCATACTTGATGGTAATTTTTGAACCATTAAGGAAGACGATCAAGATTATGTTAGGGTTATTGTTCAGCGGTTAATCAAACATTTAGGATTATTATCATATTGGTTTGATTCTCTTGAAATTTTATTGTGATTCATGCTTTACAGTATTTCCCAGGAACATCTTTAGGTAGTAAATCTTCAGGTAAATGATCTACTTCAATCAAATTTTCTTTGTTTATTTTAACTAAGAGGACAAGGATGCCAAAATATCACTCGCGATTGAAATGTATGACAAAACAGATAGAAGTTTTTTTTTTTAATCCTTGTTTCCTTTTTTTTTTCCATGCAAGTTGAAAATGTATGCGAGAAGTGTATAATTCTAGATAGATATGATAAGGTGATGTCGCTTCAGGACAAGTTTATGGTGACAAGACTGGTAGAATACTCTAGGATTTATCATACAAAGACTGTAGTTCATTAATATTTGTCCATTCTTGTAGACTTTTTTTCTTTTCCCATATTGTGGGTAGTAGGGGAAAAACAACCTGCATTTTATGGTTGGTTGCAAAAGTTATGGTATATGAGCTATGGAGTTATACCTTTTGATGTCGTGTACGTTGAGGATGCAGCTAAAGCGCTCAAAGCAACAAATGGCACAACTGTTGACAAGAATGGGCAGATACTAAGAGTAGCTTATGCAAAAAGTGTTCTTGGTACAGGATCAGGAATGTCAGCATCTTCACAGTCAAGTAGCCTTGCTGCTGCTGCAATTGAGGCAGCAGCATTTGCTCAGCAGGTATGGGATACTGATTTCCGTATTAGATTTGTAATAGATGAACAAGTTTTTCTCTTTTATTTGTTCCAATGGCTTCATATATACCTTCATAACATCAAAAGTTGAAAACTATTTTTGATGGAAAGATAAGAGTGATGCCCAGCTATTTATTTGTTTTATTCTTTCTAGAAAAAAAGGGAAATGTGTTGTCCAATTTATCATTATGTAACCATGCAAATTTTGTTCTGTGATTGTCTTCTTCAAATAGTTACAAGTAATGTCTAACTAAATCTTTTGATTATTGTTTCTTAACTCCTGCTTCAATTTGCTCTTCCAATTTCAGAGTACAGCAAACTTTAGCCGCCCATCAGACTAGTTTTATCAAAGTAAGTTTAGAAAGCACGGTATAGGCAAATCCTGGGGGCTGTTTGAGGGTTTATGGGATAGTAAAATTTGTTGAGAAGATACAAAAGGCATAGTGTGAAGAAGAACTTGGTAGTTATTTGTGGACTTGGAATGTCCAGGGAAATCTTATGCTTCATGCTTTCATCATTTTAGTATGATGCTGTTGGATGGGCACCAAAGGAATATAATAACCCAGAAGATAAACAATCTACTGGTGGGCCGGAGCAATGTGGTGAGGTAGATGCAGTTCAAAAGGATGGTTCAACTTTGCAGTCTGGCTTTGTATGGGATGAAGCATCTGGCTATTACTATGATGCTGCCTCTGGGTTTTACCATAATGGAAATACAGGTTGGATTCTTGCTTAATTGCATTTTCTGTTAGATAAATAATATCTGGTCAGTAGTACTCCAAACTTGCGGTCCATGATCTTTTGGGTTCTTATTGTTACATGCAGGTCTTTATTACAATGGTAACAGTGGGATTTGGTACTCCTAAGACCACCAAACACAGCAGTATATCACCTGTACTGATCAAAATGACAACAAAACATCTGTTCAAGCATCTGAGCCTTCTAAGACAGTGGATGGTTCCAATAACAGAAAAGTGGTAATTTCTGCACCGGCTGCAACCATTACATCAGTGGAGAAGCCTGCTTCATTACCAGATGCTGTACAGGCTGCTGCAACAGCAGCAATAGCCGCAGAAAAGAAAGGAAGGAGAAGTCAAAAGAGATTGAACTCACTTCGAAGAGCAGTATTGCGGCTAACAAGAAGAAATTAAATAGTGCAACAATGTGGAAGCAGTGGACTCATGATAATCAGCAATCTGCTTCAGCTGATGATAGATCTATGCCATCCATAAAGTGCAAGTTTAAATCTGATTTGACTGCTTCAAAGGAGAGCAATACATTTTCTTTTGGGGCTCCCGCATCTTCGGCAGTTACCCCAGCTGTTGGTTCCAAATCTCCAGTCAAGCCGAAGCCAGTGAGTAACAGCTCAGGAGGAACTTTGATGGGTGTTATAAGGAACTCTGTAAGGGGTTTTCGGTCGGGATAATCTAGTGGTCTTTCCACCTCTTCAGTTGCTGCTGCACCGGCTGCTGCATCATTTTGATCAACAAATTCGGATACTCTTACTGCTTTAACTGCCTTCAGAACTGATACATCAGCATTGGGTTCTTGTACTGCACCCGTGGCTGCAGAGAGTGCGGCAGGAGAAGGTTTTCCGAAAGCCCCCTACCTCATCGTACAACTCAGAAGGAGCAGCAGACGACCTATAGGGGTCGTGCAGCTGAAAGGAGGAGCTTGTATGGTTCGTCATCTTCTATTGGAGACAATCTACTGATATTGGGTTTGGAGATTCAAGTAAGCTTCCTTGACGATCCACTTTTGAGTGGCATGTTCCATGATATGGTATTAAGAACTCGTTATATATAATGAGGGACCATCATACTTTGTACCTTCTTACATTTGACTTCATAAGTAGATTTATTAGTCTGTCACATAATGGTTCTTTTGTAAATCTTTTTATTTGTCCAAGTAGGTGGCTCTAGTGTTTGCTTTATCTCTCAGTATTTGTATTGACTTTGTGAGAAATTCTGTCTCTGCTATTGGTGAACTTTCAAGATCAAGATTTTTCTTTAAAAAAGGGTTCCACGGATTCAATGCCTTCCCCCCTTGGTGTTGAAGGACGTGGGATTTCTGCAGAAAATGTTCAAAGTTATGAGGTGATTACAGCCGATAAAGCCATTGATGAGAAAAATGTAGGGAATCGAATGCTCCGCACCATGGGCTGGCATGGAGGCTTGGTATGATCTCTCACTTTTGAACTTGAATGATTCTGAGTTCAACATTCTGTTTTCAGTATAGTTTGTGTAGGTGGCCTTGGCATGTCTTAAGATCCATTTTACTGCACTTGTTTATGACACTAAAATGGTATACCGGCAATCAGTTGGCAGTTGCTTGCCGAAATTGCAAAATTCTAACATTTAATTACTGGGATTTTTTGTTTCTGGTTTTTGGAACTTGATATGATGCATAGGGATTAGGCAAGGATGGAAGTCGAATGATAGAACCAGTCCAAGCACAGATCACAGATAATAGAGCAGGATTGGGGAGTCAACGGAAAAAAATTATTGGATCCAAGCCTTGAGGTGCAGGCAGGTGATAGTTACAAAACACTCATTCATGACAAGGCTCTTGGTAGATTCTGGGAGATGTCATGGGAAGCTGAAGCTGATTTCCTAACCCATTCGAATGATCTGAATGGAGCATAATTTTATGGACAAATTTATTGGAGACAGTCTATTCTTGTAGGGCATGTCGTCTTTCCTGTATCTCTCTCTCTTTTTTTTTTTTTTTTGGTAGAAAGTAAGTAGCTTCTATTTGTAAAAATCTTGATTATCCAAAGTATTGTCATTTGTCTTTAAAACATAAGATTTTTATTCCTTGAAAACTACTAAATATTATCCCATGTTAGAAATGAAAACACTAATAAGTAGAAAGTTTGCGAATAAGTGAAAGCAAGTACTGCACAGCGTCGCTCTGGCTTTTCCGAAGACAAGATTTAATTGACATTTAACCCGGCTATTTCGTACTCTTCTAGTAGGCGGAAATAATTTTTTGGCGACTAAATTTTAAAGTCCATTCAAGATTGTAGTTTAACTTAAACTCCTTTTTTCCAACGCAGGCTCACAAACACTTCGCTAGTTCATTTTCTTCTCTCCTTTCGAACGCTACCGCACCCAAACCAAAAATTAAACTCTTCTTGTTTGATTCAAAGGCAGACTGATGATCTGGCCATTTTTTTTTTTTTTTAGCATTTTCTGACAAAGAAAATACATTGTGCAAAATTAGAAAACTGATTAGTAGGCTTCGTATTTATTAGAGTTTGAAAGTTAAACAATGGCATGCTTTAGGGTACGTTTTGAATAACTTTTATGTTTTTTTCTTCCTTTTTTCCCGGCAGGTGTTGGGGTGGGCTTACACATGATGCATTAATTATTCGTTGGGTTGGATAAATTTATCAATTTTGTTGCGTTTTTAGTCGATTATGACAAAGAATCAAGCAGGAAACGATGTTTCTGGATTGTCCCTCTACTTCTTCTCTATCTCCATAAAGGAATTTCAGTACTGAATTGAAATCACTCGATGAATTTTCATCAGAGGATTTCCGTTCTATTTTGTAATTTAACATCTTGCATCATTTTGATATGGTTTTGGTTTTTTGGCTCCAATTTTACACTCAACTATAACATCACTACTTAACTGTTGTATCTTAATATTGGATGAATTTGGGAAGTTTGATTCTGAGCTGTTGTAGGAAACCGGAAAAAAGTTCTTGTCGGTTATAAAAAAATGCTGCTTTTTATAGTTTATGCTACAAGTTTTTGGGAAAAATATATTTTTAAGTGTGTTGGATAAAAGGTGAGATTTTAACTCGCTCACTAGAATGTTTGGCCTTCTTAATCTTTTGCTTCTCAAGATCTGGACTTCTCATAGACAATCCCTGATTCTCCTATTGTTTTGTAATTTTCAACTGGACAATGGCCACCCACATGAGTCAGATGCTGGATATGGGTTTGTGTCTCTTTTGCTTCATTTCTCTCTTTCTGGAATTAGATTCTACCACATTTTAGGAATTAGATGTTATGGTGTTTCATTCATGTATTAGTAACAAGACATACTTCAATTTGAACGGCCAACTAAATGAATGTGGGAAAAGAATATGGATGAACAAAGGAGAGGAGCGAAAATGGGACTGCCATTTCAGCTCTATTACTATGAGAAGTGTTCAAATTTTAAAATTGAAGCAGAGATTTTTGACTTCATTTTGACTGTAAAGAAGAAGATGAGATTAGAATAATAGCAAAGATTGCAATGTATATTTAAAACTGGGTATCTCCTTTGTGTGCTTGTAAATTTCATCGTGCTTTTGTTGTTTGTTTGTAGAGGAGCTATATGAATGTTGTTTTCATTTGATTTCTGAAAAATAAAATCATCATCTGATCTCTGGGTGTGTAGTTTGGATTACTGCTAAGTGTGAAGATGTGATGGTGTCTGGCACTGATTCTGATTATTCTGAATCTCAATGTTGTTGCTTTATTAGCTGTCAATTATGACTTCCTCAATCCTTGTCTTCCTTTCCCATTGAGATCTCTTTCCCATTGAGATCTCAGATCGAATGAAGAAGGTTTTTACCACATCATAATGTTCACATAGAACCATGTCCAAATCTTGTTTTCATTCAATTATTGTTCACATAGGCCAAAGAGATTAATTTAAGTTTTAGCATTTTTTTTTTTGGGATTATCTCTGGTGCAATGATCTTGTAAAAACCAAAACCAAAAAAAAAAAAAAAGAGTCTGCACCCGTGATTTCCTTTTTGTTTGAAGAATCTCATGATTTAGAAAATTCCATTAACTCCAGCATCTCAGCCAACCAACATTAACACAAAAAAGAAAACAAATTTTATTTTTTTTGAATACAAATAGTGGCCAGAGTTTGAGTTCAAAAATCCCACAAAGAAGACACAATTTTACATTTGTTTAGCCATTGCTTCTGTGCCGATTAGTCTTTCAGTTCTCATAATTTCATCACTGATAACTTAAGCACATAGACCACAAATCCATTTTTCTTGATACTTTTTCGCGAAGCATTCTTTAGTTAGGCCACAACAATTGCACTTTGCAGATTTAATTTCAGTTTGTGTTATGAAGTTTTGTGGTTGCTGCTGGTGGTGGTGGTGTTGTTCCTAGAGCTGATGCCACCATTGGAACGCTTACCATTGTTGCAGACATTGCCAATAATCACGCAAACTTTAATGAACACAGCGTAGACAATAAATTTCTCAAACTCTATGATTAAGGCAGAAAGCGAATTTATTATGTATGGGCTTTGAAATACGATTTTTTTTCTATTTTTAAAAAGATTTAATTTTATACCACATACAATTTAATATATGACAATTAGCAGTCTAAAATTTGAATTTTTTTAAGATAATTAATTATTAATTAAAAAACAAAAAATATGAAAATGCTTATAGTATACAATATGCTGCGATTCAAAATGGTACAATAAATCTGGTACGAGAAATTTTATTTTTAACATTCGATATTTTAAATTTTGAATTTAAAAGATTTTATATTAATTAAAAGAAACATAATATTTGTATTTGTAAGAATTGGTCCAAACTCACTTAAAAAATGCTAAGAAATCTATATCTATATATATATATTTTTTTTCAAACTTAAGAAAAATTATGGTGGGTGAAAAATTAAGACTCACATTTGAGTTGTAATGTGGTAAAGATAAGTAGATTAGATGACAGAGAATGCTTAAGCTGTATCAATATACATTGCACTACTAGAGATTGTGATGTAAGCAACGTCACCTAATTTTTAAACATTCTAAAAGAGAATCTAAGCTCAAGAAATATACTTTGTGAATTTAAGAAAGATCGTGATTGGATTGTACATGAACAAACAAACTACGACTTGAGTTGTTGTGTAGAAGCGAATAAAACAAATGAACACAAAATACAGAATGGGTTTTACGCGACAATCAAAATTCACCGCCATTTTGAGGGTACTTCTTCAACTCAAGAAAGAAATGCGGCCTTAAAAGTTTCTAACTTTGTACGACTTCTTCTAAAAAAGACTGTCATCCAATCTTATGCATTATAACGTCATCATATAAAATTATCTCAAAAGAGTGAAGTCTTATTGAATGAATACGTCTGTCTGTCTTTGGAGATTTGTATTAGTTTCACTTTACTCTAAATTTTATGGAAATAAGCATTTATTTCTCCTCTCCTCTAATTTCACTTTTAAGTTAAATCATACATGCCATTAATTGTCTATTGTTTATAAGTAAAATTTTAACTTACTCGTATTTATTTATTTTTTATTATTTAATTAATTTATTTTAAATTATTAAAATTTTATATTATTAAAATTTTAAAATAAATAATTAAATAGACTTAAATAACTTAAAGTACTTATAAAGAATAAATAATCAAGAGCATATTTATCTTTTAATTAATTTATTTATTATTCATTTCCACGTAAAAATTCAAATTTATTTATCGTCTTCTTGTTATATTCATTTATCTATCAAAAGATAAGTAAGTCAATTCACATATTTAATGTGCAAAAAACTTCTTGTGTTGATAGGATTTCATTTTTCATAGTAATATTTTGTTTATTTGTTAATTGATGTCATTTTTAGACCAAAATTTTTTATTTACCATCTTAATTTAATATAACTGCAATACGTTGAATATAAAAAAATTTTAATTTTTATAATTTTTATATTATGTATTTTAAATTTTATATTAATTATTTTAAATTTTAAGTAAAAATATATGATACATGTCAAAGAGAGAGTCTATTACTGATCAACAAGCGAGTGATTACAAGCAGCTGGGCCCGGTGCACTCATAAAAGTTAATTGGCACAACGAATTTCTCGGTGGAGGTGTGGTCTCACCTACCTCAAAATTGTCTTTCTATTTTTCAACCTAAGATGAAACCAACCAACAAACAAACAAACAAATAAATAAATAAATAATACTATTTTTTAATAAAATATTATTACTTAGACGAGTTTTTAATATAATTTTTTCCGATAAATTCCTCCGATATTATTGCAATTCTATAGGATTAAAAAAAAATTGTTGAAATAAAAACAATAAATTGTATAAAATATGTAAAATACTAAAATACTTTCACATTAGAACGAAGAATAATAATAATAACAAGGCATTATGTATTCAAATTGAATAAATATGTGAGATGTGTGATTTATTTCTTTATCATTTTATTTATTTATTTCCTTTAAATTCAAGGTTCGGGCAAATTTAGAATCCAACCGATATTTTCCTATGAACAAAGATTGGTGGTGGTGGTGAAATTGCACTACTTTTCAACCTCCGCGCTTTAGTCAATTAAAATGTTGGTTTTGAATAATGAAATTGTACGGAAGGTATAGAAATTGAAACCCTCACAAGAAGTCGAAGAAAGTTGAAAGAAAGGAAATTGCTCTCGTAACGTTGAGGTAATTTCAAGTCTTATGGTTGGACGAAGCTGCCGCTGCTTCTTGTTGAATTAAATTTCTTAACAGCTCACTCTCTCTCTGTTTCCAATACTTTTTAATTAATGAATGTAGTGTTTTTGCTTCCCAGTCCTGCCACAAATTATTTATTTATTCTAAAAGTTGGTCCATCTTAAGAAACTTATACCTCACCTTTAACTTTTTTTCTTTCTTTTTTTCTAAGAAAAACAAGAAGTAACACATTTATCATCTTTTAAAGAGAGAAATCATAAAATTTTTTAATATATATATATATATATTAATTAATCAATNTCCATCTTAAGAAACTTATACCTCACCTTTAACTTTTTTTCTTTCTTTTTTTCTAAGAAAAACAAGAAGTAACACATTTATCATCTTTTAAAGAGAGAAATCATAAAATTTTTTAATATATATATATATATATTAATTAATCAATAGAACTAAATTTATTATAGCATATATATGAACATAAAAATTAAGAAATAATTACTTATGCAAAGATGAGCAAAAGTTAAAAGATTTTGACAATCTTCTCATCACAAAATAGTTTTCAAAAAATAAATAAATAAATATAGAAGTGAGTTTTGAAAGTTTGTGAAAAATTATGAATAACAAGGTTTATTTTATTATTAATAATTAAAAAAAAGATTCTCAAGTTAAAGTAATTCCCAAAGATAAAAATATTGATATATGCTCTAAATTCAATTATATTTAATTTTAGTGTTACTGTCAATTTATAAAAATATATTATATTACACATTAATATCGAGAATAATAATAATACTAATAATATATGTAGAATTCTAAATGAATTTAGGATTCGTTAAACTATTTAAATATTAATTTTGATTAAACCTATTATATAAACATTGGACTAAATTTTATTAGTGTCTACTTTACTAAGTAAATTAGATTTTATAAAAATATCCAACTAAATAAGTTAAATTTAAATTAAAGACCTAAAATAACAATAAAAGTATGTGATATTTTACATCTTAAAAGTGTGCCTATGATTTATTTTTTGTATTTTTGTTCTTAAGAAGAGAAGAATGTATAAAATATTGTATACTTAAATCATAGGAGTTAACACTCCAAATTAGATTTCTAATTGTGTGAATATTATAAAAATATAAAAATAATTAATTTGTATTCGTGGTTTGATAAAAATCATCTAATTAGAAGTATATATATATTTATTGCGATGATTTATATACTTATAATAACAATAAAATTTATCCTATAGATTTTAAAAAGTAAATTATTATTTTTTTATTTTTTGTTATATATATGTATTGATTTGCTTACAGAAAAAAATTATTTTTTAATTTAAAAAGTAAAAGTTTATGCCAAAAATTACTAAACAATTAAATAGTAAAGCATTAACATTTGCTCAAATTGTCAAATTAAATATAATTGGTGTCATCCTCTCATTGGCTACTAACTTCGATTGCCACCAAAATAATTTGATGTGAAATTCCTTCTTTTACAGAGAGCAAGGAGAAAGTATAAACGGATCTTCCTCTAAAATTTGTAAACAATTCTAACAATAACAAAGTTTGGCAAAGCACTTTAGTTGAAGCAACATCAAAGAACTTGGTTTGGCAAGTTCAGCCAATCCATGAAAAGGTCTAGATGTTGATAGACATATTAATGCTAGTTAGACTTGATCGATTTTTTATAGAAGGCCTACTTCATAATATTAGCCGTCAAAGCTGAAAATCTTGTTATTTAGCATGGTAAGAAACAAAATGTTGTTGCCGAGTGAAGTGTGGAAGCTAAAAACAAAGGTATCATTCACAGGCTTTGTGAGTTACTATCATTGAAAAGTTTACTGGGTGATAGATTTAAGGTTAAAACTAAAGAAGATTACTGAGATTACATTGCAATAACAAAGTTTCTATTGGCATTGCCCATAATTTCGATGGTCCCAAACAAATTAAGTTAAGACAAACATTTTATCAAGGAGAAATTGGTGACCAAAGTTATTGTCTTCTTCTCACCAAGGTTGTTTCAATCAAGATATAAATACTGTTTCTCACTTAACGAGTTAAAGCATAATAGATATCTGTGCACCAACTTAAAAAGGGAAGTGTAATGAGGGAGTTATATCACTTAGTCACCAAATATTGGACACCATATAATAAAAAGATAATATTTTATATATATATAAAAAAAAAATTCATTCTCTCGTGCTTTTTATTTTATAAATTTTATTTATTATCATGAATTTTTTACTCTCTTTGTATTTTCTTATTTTAAATTCAGATTTTCAAGCTCGTTAATGAGATGGTTGGTGCCACCTCTGCCAAGATGCCTATCATTGTTCATTTTCCAAATCAAAGGTCGTAACATATGTTGTTATATGGTTCTCTCATTTGGTGCAAACATAAAGATACAACATGCCTACATGTACCCTTCTTCTTTTTTTTTTTTCTTTTTTTCAAAAAAAAAATCGTTATAATTAATAGATAATTATTATCCATAAAAAAAAAAAGGGTTATAGGCATTTAACATAAAAACAAAAAAAAAAAATAAATCTTTTAGCCCGTCAACATCTCATTAAACATAAAATATTGGAATAGTACACATTGCCGTTGTCACATTTCACGCCAAGCATTGAATGAGTATGTATATTATACACCCATAAAATGTTTAACAGGATGTGCGTGTGATTGTGGCAAATTTTTACGGAATGTCCCTTGCGTCAATAAGGGAACTCCTCATAAATTTTTGTACAATAATAAATTTGTATAAATTATTATTACACACTTTTTTTTTTTTTTTTGTAACTGGATTAATAATAAGCTCCTAATACTAAATATAATTAATATATAATCATTATCCCCAAAAAAAAGAAATTATATACTTAACATTAAATTTAAAAAAAATCACATATATATATATATATATTAATATTACCCAATTAACATCTCGTTAAAAATAAAATATCAAAATACTACAATATCGTGATTATTTATATATAATCACATCAAATACCAAATCAATAATATGAATATAAATTGTTAAATATGATTCCCCCTCTCATTACAAATGTATAATGTGTAACATGTTTGCCTTAGTGTCTGCTTTGGTTTGAATTTAGTGTATGTGTGTGTGTGTGTACATATCTACATAAGCTGGATTAAATTGTTAATCTTTCTAGATTAAATAAAAATTTGCATAGGCAATATAAAATTGAAATTAAGTGGCGTTCATGTTTTCATAATTTTTTTTTTTAATTTTCAAAAATAACAACCTCCACCAAATATTTAATCTTTGGTTGCATATTTTGGAAAATTAGTTTTCAAAATTAATTAAAAAGTGAAAACTAACTTTTTGTTGTTTTTCTCCATTTAAAAAAAATATATTTCTTGAAACTAATTATAATTATTTTAAGTAACTAATTTGCTCAGTCTTTTAACATAATACTAATACCTTTTTCAATATTTTTGTTTTAAAAAATTATTTTTAACGAACACCATAAAATACATTTTTTTTTTGTTTTGTTTTGTTTTTAAAACACTATTTTTATTAGTTTCATTCACATCATTTTAAGATATTCATCGGATAATGCAAAACTTGTATATAGGATGAGAGAGAACTCTCAATCTTAGAGCAGTTTGTGAGCGTAATTAAATTTTTAATGGATTTAATACATGTTCATTAAATAAAACTTTGTTGTATATATTTATAATTTTTATTTAATTAATAATAATAATAATAATAATAATAATAAATATAACATAAACATTCTGAATTTGTATATCAAATTTTTATCTCAAATAATTTGATGCTAATCAAATAGAAAGTGATATGGCAGTAAAAATAATTTTAAAAGTTGCACAAATAAATCACTCACTTAATAAATACAAGTTGTTTTAAATAAAAAATTTAAAAATAATTTTTTTAAAAAATAAATTAATAAGATAATTGTATTAAAATTATCTTATTTTTAATATATTTTTTTTTTTGTTGCAAAATTGACGCAGCTTAAAAACATTGATCTCTTAGATTATGGGGGGTAATCCTATTGAAATTAATTAGGAAATTTCTTTGTTTGTTTCTTCCAATAGAGGAGGGACGAGCATGGTCAGGAAAAAGAAGGGGCTAGGCTAGGCTACGACTAAATTAAATATTAAAGTTCTTGGAAGCTACAATAATACAAACGAGGGAAGGGGAAGGGGAAGGGAATAATTAAACATTTTTTCCACTTGGACTTTAGGATGATGGTCAAGCCGTCTGGGGTGGGCATATTCTAAATGCAATTTCCCGCATATTGTTTCGTGTTTACACTTACTTACACAACTAACTACTACATTAGTTGTAGTAGTAGTAATAATAATAATAATTTGTTAAAACTCTACTTAAATCAATTATATTATAAATTCCAAGCCTCAAAATTACCAATCAAAATGTGTTATCATTTACAAGTCTGTCTTATTTTAACTGCTTCTACACATCAACAGTTGTTGAATTATAAGACTATCAATTTTGACTAGAAACTTTTTTTATAACTGTGGAAAAAAATTTCATCTAATTTGTTGGAGACTGTTGTTAATCCACTTAAATGATGTAATTAGCTCAATACCCCCCCGACCCGATGACTATCTAATTTTCTCTTCGTCTGAAATCATTAATACTAAAAGGGGTTGGTGTACAATACAATATTTATTGACTGAGTCAAGCAGCCGCCCTGGCTTTATGGGAAAAAGAAATGCATTGCAAAGAAGATCATTCCCCACCCCCAAATGGAAGTGTGTGAACCATGTGTCGAGTTGGTCCTACTGTATAAATATTATTGACGCATTAAGACTAATTAACAGAAAAGATAAAAAATATATATTTATTAATAATAAATAAAAAAATTAATAAAAAATATTATAAATTTTTTTTACTGTATTAATATAATAATTCTATTTTTTATGAATTTTTTTACTTAATATTAATAAATATATTTATTTTATTTTATCAATTAAGTAATTTTATTGTATAAATAATAATAATGCCGTAACAACCGTTTCATGGAAGACTGTTTTGGTCATTTCGTTGTTTGGTCAAGAGTCAATCATCCTATGTGCAGAACTGAAGTGTAATATCTTAGCAATTTCTCGGTTGGTTTCCAATTAAATTTCATATTTCTTCCACCCAAGCTAATTAGCGTGCCCCTCAACACATATTTACAATATCGTACCCTTGCCTTGTTCCTCCTATTTAAACACAACCACAATTTGAGATCCTAGCCAACTTCAACATATATCTTCGGCAGTTTCTTCCTCTCTCTTTCTTGATCTTCGTAAAAAAATATGGACAAGCTTTCAAAATGTGAAGCAAACTTTGTCCCTTTAACTCCTTTAACATTCTTGAAGAGAGCTGCTTTCGTTTATGCCAATCGAACCTCTATTATTTATGAAAGGACACGTTTCAATTGGCACCAAACCTACGACCGTTGTCTCCGTCTTGCTTCTTCTCTTCGCTCTTTGAACTTGCCCAAAAACGCTGTTGTAAGTATCTCTTATTTATACATACACAAATACATACATACATACATACATACATACATCATACAAATAATTTGAATATTAAGTGTATCATATATTGATTGATGCATGCATGCAGGTTTCAGTGCTGGCTCCGAACATTCCAGCAATGTACGAGATGCATTTTGCAGTTCCGATGGCTGGAGCTGTTCTGAACACCATTAACACGAGACTCGATGATAGAAACATTGCCTCAATTCTCCGTCACTCGGAGGCTAAAGTTTTCTTTGTCGACTACCAATATGTAACATTGGCCAGTAAAGCACTCAAGTTAATCATAAATGATTTACAGTCTGAGTCATCCTCTTCTGGCATGTCATCTCAAGCAGCTGCAGAGTCATCAATTCCACTTGTTATTGTCATTGATGACATTGACTCACCCACAGATATTCGTCTAGGTGAATTGGATTACGAACAATTAATCCATATGGGAAATCCAAATTTTGTCCCGGAGGAAATTCAAGATGAATGGGATCCGATTGCTCTGAATTACACTTCTGGAACTACTTCTGCTCCGAAAGGAGTTGTTTACAGCCACAGAGGTGCTTATCTCAGTACACTGAGCTTGATTTTGGGTTGGGAGATGGGCTGTGAGCCTGTTTATCTCTGGTCCCTACCAATGTTTCATTGCAATGGTTGGACTTTTACGTGGGGTATTGCCGCACGCGGTGGGACCAACGTCTGTATTCGCAGCCCGACGGCGGTTGAAATGTATCGTAACATTTCTCGACACAGAGTCACTCATATGTGTTGTGCGCCCATCCTTTTCAACATTCTCATGGAGGCTAAACCCCACGAGCGTCAGGAAATCATTTCTCCAGTCCATATTCTCACAGGAGGAGCGCCACCTGCGGCTGCGCTTCTAGAGAAAATGGAAAGTTTGGGTTTCCGGGTGACTCACGCTTATGGACTCACTGAGGCCACCGGACCGGCTCTGGTCTGCGAGTGGCAGTCCAAGTGGAATGAGTTGCCGAGTCATGATCAGGCCGACCTCAAAGCTCGTCAAGGCATAAGCATACTCACACTTGCTGATGTAGACGTGAAAAATATGGAAACAATGCGTAGTGTGCCAAAAGATGGAAAAACCATGGGAGAGATTGTTCTAAGAGGAAGCAGTATAATGAAAGGTTATTTCAAAGATGAAGAAGAAACTTCAAAATCATTCAAAAATGGATGGTTTAGAACAGGAGATGTTGGAGTTATTCATTCCGATGGATACTTGGAAATAAAGGATCGATCAAAAGATGTTATAATATCAGGTGGTGAAAATATCAGCAGTGTAGAAGTGGAAAATATACTATACAGACATGAAAGAGTGAAGGAAGCTGCAGTTGTTGCAATGCCACATCCTAGATGGGGAGAAAGTCCATGTGCTTTTGTTGTAGTAAGACAGAATGCTGATCGTAAAACTGACGACATTAAAGAAGCTGATATCATTGCTCACTGCCATAGAAATTTACCCCATTTTATGATACCGAAGAAGGTTGAATTTTTGCCCGAGTTGCCCAAGACTTCCACCGGAAAGATCCAGAAATGTCAACTACGAGCTGTGGCGAAGCAATTGGTTCTTTCCGAGGATCAACAATCCGACAAAAAATCGAACGCAGAAATTCCAAGATCATATGATATCGGTCAGCCACGTGCACAGATGCTTGCCTCGTCTCGTCTTTGAAGTTCTATTATACGTGCACACTATTAAGCTTATACTACGTCAAAGAATTTTAGGTGAAACTATCCGGTCAAAAAATTTTAGGTAAAATTATCTCGTGTTTATACCGTGACCGAATTATTAATATATTTAAAAAAAATAAAGTAGAGCTCACTTAAAATTAATAAATATTAAAATTTCTTTTTATTTTTTAAAAATATTTATTAATAATATTTCTTTTTATTGATTAAATAGTTTTATTACATCGTCATGTTAATATAGTAAAACAGTTTTAACTAAAATTTTCTCTATTTATCATAGAAAAATTTGAATTAATAAAAACTCTTTGCATTCATTATTATTATTATTTTTATAATTTATTTAAGTGTTCTAATATAAAGAGTCATAAAAAGTTAAAATTTTAGTTGGGCGCGGGCACATCTAAAGTTTAAAAATTTATTAGATCGGATTGAAAAAAATCAAACTATACTAATTGGATGGTTTTTGGATTGAGATTGAACCGAATAAACCAATCCAATCTAATAAATATAAAAACAAAAAAAGAATATTACATTTAGCAATTTTTTATTAATTATTTTACTATGAAAAAAAAAAGATAAAATTTTACATTTCATTTTGTAAATATTTAAAATTCAAAATTTAAAATTTTAGATGAACTTATTATTTTTTGGTTTAATAATAGATATGATTTAATGTAAACCTTATAATTAGATTTATTTTTTAGACTTTTTAAATTTCAATAATTAGTAGTTTTGTAATTGTGACTTAAAAGTCACCGCTCTTTATCACGCTTCAATACTAAATGAAACTTTAATAAATTAAGTCTTTAATAAAATTTTTTTCATAAAGCTTATTTAATTGATAATTAATACAACAATTTAGAAATATTCTCTGAAATGTTTTTGTTAACTTCAGTGATGTGACATTGATCATATAGAAATATAAATATTGTAATTTCTAAAATAATTTATTACACCAAATAATTTTGGGATAGTAAAACTTAAAAGACATATACCTAAGAAGTAGGGTATTGTTACTAATTGATTTATTTTAATTGAAAATATTTTATTATTTATGTAACACTTTGATTTATAAACATAAAAATAAAACATCAATATTTACATACTTTTTGGAATAATGTTATTACTTGATAATTAGAATAATGTTGCTCCTCTCAAATTCTCATCTTCTATTTGGTTGTAACGACAGTTGGAGGGGAGTTTTGGTGAGTTTTAACAATGGGCGGAAGAAAGGCAGACTACAATGAATCGACAACGAATTAAACTTTGAAAGGAAAAAACAACAAAAACAGTTAAAACAATAACTAAGGAAGGAACTGGTACTAAAAGTTGGAAGTAAGACTGCTTTTGGACAAGAGAAAACAAGATGTGTGGCAGTTTGATAAAAGTAAGAATTTTAGGTGAGATTGATAATTTCGGTATAATTAAATTATTTAATTAATAAAAAAAATTATTTTTATAGATAAAAATTTTAAAAAAATCTTACTATAGTAAAAAAAAAAAACTATTAAAATTTATTTTAATTTTTTAAAATTTTTATTAATAAAATTTTTTTTTATTAATTAAATAATTTTATTATATTATGAGTTATGACTGATACGGCGAGGTAATTCTACTTGTAAACTTTACTTTCTCTTAGCCAAAAACTAGTGGACTCCGTATTTATACTACTGTGAATTGAAAGGCTGGAAATGTAAAAGTGAAAAAAAATATGCAGAATTAAAATAAAAATAACTTATTTAAGGGACTAAAATGTTAAATATAAATAACCATCTTTTTAAGATTGTTTTAGGGCCGGGTCTGGGTCAAGGTCGAATTAACGATGAAATTAAATTCCAAATCGGGGTGCAAAGTCAGTCCAAAAAGGAATACATATGTGCTTCCAGCGCAGCTAGTATAAGCCTAAAGTTACACAGTCCAAAGCTTAGACAAGTAAGCCTAGCCCATATATACCGTCACCTATATTTTTAATAAGTGTAGTTTTTGCTTGTAAAATAGTATAAGGCCAATCAAGCGATGTACATATGTACTTCATACGCTATATTATATTATATGATGATAGTTTTGACCTTATTCTTGTGTTTTAAAATTCTATTTGAATAATGCAGATTAAAACAATCATGTTTCTATGCTGGAAACCGAATAATCGAGTAGCTACTAAAAGTTGGATTTACTTGGCAAAATATTAAGAACACTTAATAAACAACAAAACATGAACAAAAAGCAAAACACCACCACATAAAGTTTCATGGATAGATCGAGACAAACATCAACAGTGTCCACCGCATAACACAACTATTTTACACTCTTATTGGTTATGTTACATTGACCTATGCAAACCAGTAAGCTAATAAGGTGCAGAAGTTGGATCAACTAGAACAGAACCTCGACACCAAGCAACGCCATCAACTGAGAGATAAACTCTGGGTGCCCCGGCCAAGCAGCTCCAGTAACCAAATTGCCGTCAGTGAAGCAACGATCTATTGGATCGGGTTCCAACCATGTCGCCCCTCCTAATACCACATTAAGCTTAACAGCTGGGTATGCAGTACACTTCTTTCCCTGTAGCAAAACAAATGGTCCCCACTTCATGAAGAAGATTTAACAGTTGTAAAATGACTAGGAAACATTATTATCAACAAATTTGTCTTGGATGACTAGCAATACCACACACTGTACAAGCTATCTCGTCCATTCTTTTGCCAGAATTGTTACTGATTATCCATTTCTTTTGGGTTTTACTAATGCTAAAATTGAGATTTCAAAACACAACTAAATGCAACTGCTAATCAAGTGTTGCTCCCACCAGGGGAGGAGCAATTGACAGGATGAGACAGAGTTACCTCCATTGCTACAAATCGCAAACTCATTAGGTTTCCAATAGACTCAGAAATGAGAAAACAAAATGGTAAATTGGCAAAAGTACACCAGATTTAATCAATCAACCATCTCATTTGCAATACGAATGTGAAACTTATGCACATGTTATGTCATTCTTAAAGAAGAAAGAAGAAAGCAGAAGACATGCTAGTGCTTCTCTTTTCTCTTACATGTCTTCTATCTCCTTCTGATGCTTCCCACTTAACCTAAATTATCTCTTATATTTCCCCAATGTAATCACCCCGTTTCTGTTGTTATATTAAATTGTAAAATATTCTCCTCTGTTTTCTCTCTTCCTGAGAACTAAATGAGGCTAAAGACTTATAATTAGTACATGGCCACAACATAGCATTGAAGAAGCCAAAACATGCATTCAGTGGCATAGAATTGATAGCAAAATTCTTGATAAACAACAATATAAATATCATTACCTTGAGGACACCAGCTGCAGCTAAAATCTGCTGCCCATGGCATATGGATGCAACTGGCTTCCTGGCCTCCATAAAATCCTTCGCTAATGCAATTACTTTTTCATTCAGTGCTAGATACTCAGGGGCTCGACCTCCAGGGATGACAAGAGCATCATAACTCGATGCATCCACCCTTTCAAAGTTGGCTGTTAGAGTGAAATCATGGCCTGGTTTCTCACTGTAAGTTTGGTCACCTTCAAAATCATGAATAGCAGTTGGGCAGCTGTCACCAGCCTTTTTCTCAGGGCATACAGCATCAACATAGCAACCTAGTGCCTGAAGGGACTGAAAAGGAACTTCTACCTCATAATCTTCCATGTAATCCTGAAATATGGAACAAGAGAAGCAATCACAGTCAGTAAGTGAGAGAGAAGCACTGTTCTCAATCGAAATGATTCAAAATTATGAATTAAATACAAATATGAAAATTATAAAGTGGAGATCACTGTACAAAATGAAGCTTCTTTCTTATTTTACAGTTCAGATTGGCAAAACAATTATCAGATAAAACCAACCAATACTAACAATTAACCATCTAGAAGTTCTTCAATCATGAATGCCCTCAAGCCATTGCACAGGTAATTGCTAAACAACTAATATGATTTAACCATCACTTGCATTTATTTAGAGGGGACAAACTACCTTTATACAATCTTTCAAATCATATCTTTGAGAAAAGAGTGTAGGGACAAAGTCAGTCACATGTAAACATGTAAGATAGTACAACAAATTTCCCATGTTTTGGACAAAATACATACCTAGGTAAGCTTTTTATACTTGGGTACAAATTTAAATGATTCTTCAAGAAAGTAAAAACTTCTAAAACCAATGTTATCTTCAATGAACCATATTAATCTGAAAAGGCATGCAGAATCAGCAACTACAGAAGTATTTTGCTGCTATTATAAACAAAATTCACTTGACAAGATTATCAGCAGAATTTAATAATAAATATGTTTCTTTTTTTCTCAGCAAATATTTAATAAATTAAACAATAATCCTCTTATTATCCTTATATAATGTTTACAATTCCAAGGAAAGGAAAAAAAAAAAATTATTATCATAACCCATAAAGCATGTTGGCATATTCCTCTGCTGTCTAGTCCTATTCTTCTAACTTATTTTATAGCCCAAACTGGTATAGATACATTTGCATTTATGCCAACATGTACAAAGGCATACAAATATGCATCAAAAAACATGAACCAGCCAGTTGCATACCACTTGCACTGACATAATAGACATTAGGAAAAATATGAATTTGCACATTCAGCTATGTAAGGTACAATAGTTAACCTAAACATTAGGAAATACATTCTCCAATATGTCAAATACAGATGCTTCACAGCTCTATTATATGGGTTATGGAGAGTAGCTGAGATTTTCTCTCACATGTATACAAAGGTACCTAAGTTTGCATAAAATAAAATGTGGGAATTGCATAGTTTAGTGCATCAAACAAACAGTCTTAATCCCCCCAACAGAAGGGGGGGAAAAAAAAGGAACAAAAAAACAGAGCACATGACAATTTGCATAATTCAAGAAAAGTCTTAACATTTGGGCAACATACATCATGTTAATTCAACCTTCTGAGTAGAATACCAACGGCCAATGTCAAAGAGATTAGAGGCTATCTAGTAAGTAATAATTCTTTTAATCTGCTATTTCTAGAAAAATAACTTACTCCACAAAGAAATAGGATTCTCTTATCTGAACCAGCTACACTGCCACCCAGAGCTTTAACAAAATGACTGATGAACTCAGGATGACCCAAGTAGGTAGCCCCAGTAATGATATTACCATCAACAACACAAGTTGCCATGGTTTGTGGCTCTACCCAAGAAGCACCTGCAGCAACGAGCACAGGTTTCACAGGAGGGTATCCTGTGCACTTTCGACCTTTCACCAAGTCTGCAGCTGCCAATATTAATTGCCCATGACAAATAGAGGCAATTGGTTTTCCAGAGTTGGAAAATTTCCTCACCAAGTCTAAAACAGATTCATTAAGAGCAAGATATTCTGGAGCTCGTCCTCCTGGTAAGACCAACCCATCATAGTTGCTGAACTCTATGTCATCAAATGTTGCATTGAGTGTGAAATTGTGACCTCTTGATTCCGAATATGTCTGAGTACCAGCAAAAATTAAAACACAAAAAATTCAGACACAAGGAAATTTACTGATACCTTACTCATTTTGTATACTAAAACCAGCAGCATCTAATAAAAATTTGAGCCCTCAAGCAACCTTATCATCCTCAATACCAGAACAGAACAACAGATACATGTTTAAACGAGAATCAAATAACCAACCGATATAACTAGCGTTAGGATTCAAGGAGTAACAATGCCTACAAGAGAATGATCAAGTATATACTTGAAATGAATTTAAAAGACTGAATGATTACATCAGGCAATATACATCAAAACAAGAATTTATTATTCACTAAGAGTATGTTTACAATTGAATTGATTGTGAAATATTCTGATTCCAGTTTTGATTATGAAATATCAGAAAGTCCCAGTAATCAAATAATATACAAAATATGTTCTAAATTCAGGTGATTAGAAAAGAGAACCAAATGGTAAATATTAGTTGAATATAGAATTAGAAGCACTTGAGCAAGTATTTGAATATTCAATTAAAAATATAAAAGAAAAAGAAAACGCTATATTTATGCATATTATATTAAAAACTATAGGCGGAAACCTGATGAGCAGAAGCTTGGTGAACGGCAGTTCGGCAAACATCACCAGCCTTCTTTCCTGGACAGACGGCATCAACTGATACTCCGTAAGCCTGTAAAGCTTGAAAAGGAACCATAGCCTGCAATCACAAACAATTATTTCTATAAATAATTTAAAAAAAAAAGATTTGGAAAAAAAAAAGAAAGAAGAAGAGATGAGATAAGACGATGCCTCGTAATCTTCCATGTAATCACCGCACATTAGCAGAACGCTTCTCTTGGCTTTGCTGTTTGCCATTCTGTCTCACTCTCACCGATTCTGTAACGGAATGAAATGTGCCCTTTAGCGTTTGCTAATACTACTTTTATTTTCTATCTTGTTCTAGAAGTTGGAAATTTTATTTTTCGAAAACAAAAAAAAAAAAATCTATTTTTATGTTTTAATTACTGGCCAAAGGAATGCTTGATCCTTAAATTCAATTACCGTGCGCCAGTCAAAAAATTAAAAATAAATAAATTTATTGTAGGCTTCATTATTTATAAAATCGAATTTTTTTTAAAAAAAATTATACAAAGGGGTGCGAGAATATTTTTTTTTATTTCAATTATAGTGAATTGTTAAGATTAATTTTTAATTATAATTAATTTTAATATAAATTTAAAATAAATAATACAAAAATATAAATATAAATTTTTAAATAATTAATATCGTGAGTATAAAATTATCTAAGATGTTATATAATTTTTACATATTTTTTAAAATTTAACTTAATTAATTTAAAATTAAAAAGATGGAATCTCATTCCATGCATTAAAATGAAATACTAAACTTTTATGTTTTAAAATGATGGGATGCAAGCATAGATGATTTCAAGTAACTTCTACAACCTCCCGTAATATTCTTTCCCACAATTTTAGGGATTTGTATGTGAACTCTCTGGAGTCACGTAATCTCCCACAATCTCAGATAATATTTTCTATTAGTAATTTTCTTTACACGCGCGCACACACAATGTCAACTGATGACAAATAAATAATTTTAGAAACACGTAAAAGGGTAATCTCCCACTATCTTCCACGATTTTTTAATGTTTCTGCGAGGACGGAATACAAATCACAAGCAGGTGACACCGAAGGAGCATAGAGAGTACGTAGCAGTCAAGTTCGCTCTTTGGTAGCAACAATAAGGTGAAAGGGGTATGCTTGACGTAGTTTATGTTCATGAATTTCTGTAGGCTATGATAGGTACTTAGAAAGAGTTCTGGGAAAACCTGTGCGTTTCGCTAAACCTACTGTCGTTGCTCCACGTCCGACAATTTATTAGGTTAGTCTTAAGAGACCAAACGGATTGCCGTGGCGCCAATAGCTCAACTGAGTTGTCAAGAAATATTGGTCACGATGAGACAGCGCATTTAGAATCTCACTGCATCGAATATGGAGTATGTGCCACGGTTGTCGCATCTCACGAAAGTCTTGTAATGGTAATGGCCTGATCCTTAGGGTAATCCACCCCAAACTTATCCCTGTTTGATGGAAAGTAAGAAAACCCCAAGAAACATGTAAACTAAGTTATTAATGGAAAGTAAGAACCAACTATACATACATACATACATACATACATACATACATACATATATATATATATATATATAGTTGTTGTTGTCTTAGTTTGGACGTCCTAAGTTCAAACCTATTCAGTAAAATAAAATTTGTTTGACCTGCTTCAAGTTAAAACACCAAGGGTTAATCCATCTTATTGTGTTAAAATTCTAGGATTGTAAATCTGTCATATTTTGTTAAAATCATGGGGTCAGGTTTGGCTAATATCATTGCTTCACTTTGATCTAGTTCAAGTTTTCTTTTTTTTTTTTAAAAAAAAAAAAAAAGAAGTAAGGGCAAATCTATCATATAGTGTTAACATTCTGAGAAAAGGGGATAATGAGTAGTTGCAAACTGCAGGGGTATTAGGCCAAATTTCAGGGAGAAAATTGGTAATTTTTTCCTTTTGGTTTTCGGGAGTTTGTTTGACACTTTAATAAAACTTCAGGGATCCA
This sequence comes from Swietenia macrophylla, assembly GCA_032401905.1. Lineage (NCBI taxonomy): Eukaryota > Viridiplantae > Streptophyta > Magnoliopsida > Sapindales > Meliaceae > Swietenia > Swietenia macrophylla. The sequence goes on along the minus strand of CP135578.1, from coordinate 1,099,143 downwards.
TCCGTTATTTGCCCCCGAAAAAAATTAAATTACAAGGCGATCATGAACTGAGAATGATATTTTAGATTTATTTACAGAGCTATTATGACTTTGAGCACAGAAAGGTACCATAAATTGCTCCAATAGCAAAAGCGAAGAATAAGTAGAATTTTTTGACGACAAAGTGATATTACGATTTACTAAGGTTGTTTAATTTTGAGTACAGTAAAAGGTGGCTAAAACTAAAATAATACTAGGAGTAGGAGAGGATGGCATTCGAAGTTCTCTGATACTAAATGAGCTGGGCAGCTGCACTGCAGTACATATGTTATTTATACATGTAAACGCAGAAATCACCGTTATGAATGCAAGTTTCACTAGACAGTCCATAAAACGCTTGCTTTGCTTTTATTCAGTGGGTTTCTTTCCAAGCATCAGTATATGTGTTCAAAACTACTGTAGAGTACTTCATTCTCGGAGAGGTCCGAGTTGCTGCCCCAGCACTTGCTGTTCACCATTGGCTTTCTGGGAACTATCAACGGCCTGTTTGATCTATTGAAAATTAATTTAATTAATAATCAGTAACTAAATGTAGAGAAATTAATTAGTTAATAATAGTATACTCGAAAATGAATCAGTCAATAATTATAATTGCCTTTGTGGAAAGAAAGGTCTATCAAATAAGGGCATCAACTGGGCTCTTGGAATCATCTCTTTTCTCATCAAACGTATCTCTTCCTCTTCTATCATCTGCATATGCATGCGTGCATGCCAGCCAATTCAAACTTATGAATTAATTACTTCTAGTAATAAATTAGTTAATTACTGATTAAAATATAATGTGTGCATATACATAATATGTGTGTGTGTGTGTGTGTGTGTGTGTGTGTGTAGCTAGCTACCTTCTGCAACTTCTCCACCCGTTTCTTTTGAAGCTCCTCCAGATATAGTTTTGTCGCAACCTGCGTTGTCATTTTACATATACTGAGGGATGAACGTAATTACTCTTATGTAGTATATATATTTGTAAGTGTAAAGATTAAGCTCACAGAATAGTTGAACATTGCTCGTTTCACGGCTCTTTGTTGAGTATGGAGAGTGAACTCCTGCGGCTTTGTATTCTCTTTCGCCAGCGGCTTTGGGCTTGCCTCCTGTTGTTGCTTTTGTCGAGAGATTAATTATTGGTAATTCATGCAATATTTTTGTGAGCATGCAAGGCTATGGTGCAAGAGAATGTACTGTATTATTTTTAACTACGGGGTTACACACACTAAACTCTCAGCCTTTATTGTATTTGTCGCAGACACGCTATGTGAATTGTATCTTCTGCCTACTCTATTTATTAACATTCATGCGGATGGGGGGCAAAGTGATCAATTTAGCAAGTTAATAAATCCATTAAATATGCAATGCAGTCCAGGCCCAGCTCTGAATGTTAAAATCGTGGAAAATGAAAATAAACAATAACTTTAATTTCTATAAATTTATATTTCAATCGGTTAAATAAGAGTCAAAATGAATGCTGACTTGGCAAAATATTATTGGGCTTCGAAAGATCGGTTATAGCGAATATGTATGCATGCATGCATGTACGTATATATCTCACCATTCCCTTGGCAGAGGAACTGCATGAAACTGCGGTCTTTGAACTAGCTTTCACAAACTTTAAAACCCAAATAAATAAAATTAATAACTAAATCAACATACTAAAGCATAATTACAGTATAACATAGCTGAAATTGAGGAAACTGTTATTTGACAACCAACCTTTAGTGCAGACTCGGTGTTTGCTTTCTCCATGTAATTAAATTTGGCAACTGAGAGCCGCCCAGTTTCAACGTGCAATTGATGAAAGCATAACCCAGAATTTAAAGGGGAAAGTTTGGAGATTTGTAATTGTCTTTATTTCTGCTGCAACATCGCCAGCATTGGCATTCTCTCTTACACCAAACTTTCTGATTAAATCTCGCTCTCATGCTTACAAATTTGTCGATTACCATCCCAAGTTCCTTCAAATCTCTTCTTGCTATTAAACTATAACCAAGTAATCATAATGTTCATTCTCAATTTTTCTTGCATTTGCCATTAAACTATAACCAACTAATGACTGATTTCCAAAGAGAGAAAAAAAAAAAAAAAAAGGGCGCAAAAGGTTGTTAACCACCCACTTTCAAGCATTTCTTGTTAAAGCCGTTATCTAACCAAGGCACCCCATTAACTGAGACTGCTTTTTTATTCGTATTCATGTTCATATCGTTAGGTCACGATTCGAAAATTAAACTACCAAACTAATGCTTAGAATTTAAGTTTATAGGAATCATGTGATCTTTAAAACGACATAACGAAATACACACGCACACACACACACACTTAACAACCGTTAATCTTTCCTATTCAACAGTTAATAATCTTCGATACACAGACCTCTTTAACAAATTAAAGAAAGACTGAATGGATAAACTTTTCATAATTAATGTTTAAGTGTGGTTTCCTTGGCTTTAAAGATCCCCTCTTAATTTGTTGCAATACTTTAACTCAATCATTTCCTTTTTATATCAACCATTCAAATTTCCACCTCAAGGCATAATTTTTTTTATCTTTTTGTTGGCAAGTCGTTTTCTTTTTTTATTTTTTATTTTAATTAATTATAATTTTATTAAATACCATGGTTGTTGATATCTAATTTTCATCGCTAAAATTTTAACATCGTAATTTATTTTTTTGCAAGGACAAATTTATTGAAATGTATGTCCTTGCTATAGAATGTCCAGCAACTCGACTATCTTGATGCTCTTGTGGTCTCTCGAAGATATATTATGAATCAGGGATGTCGGTGGAAGGTATATTACAAATCATGGGTGTCAGAGTTTTAGTGATAACCTTTCGATACCTAAATTGGTAAGAATTATCTTTAATTAGGATGATTATTTTTTGGGTTACTAAAAACAAAAGAAGAAGTTATTAATTGGTAAGAATTATCTTTAATTGAGATGATTATTTTTTGGGGTTACTAAAAATAAAAGAAGAAATCATTAGGATGGCTGTTTTTTGAATTTTTTAAAAAATAAAAGAATAAATCAGATACTAGTTCTTCATATTGCATCTTTTGTCCATGCTTTTTAAAATAACGAACTAATTTTAAGTAGGATAGTATTATTAGTAAGAATATTTAATTAATAAAGTAAAAAATATATATTTATTGATTATGGGTAATAAAAGTTAATAAAGTATTTTATAAATTTTTTTAATATATTAATTAAATAATAATACTCTCTATTAATTTTTTTCGTCCACCACCAATAAATATATTTCTTTCTCATCATTAATTAGATGACCTCGACACTCTAATAATCATGACGTAATAAGATTATCTTAGTTAAAATTCTCTCTTTATCATAATAAATAAATAAACCAATAAAAATATATTAACATTGTACATTTAAAATAAATAAATAAAAAATATATTTACTATTACTGTTTACGTAAACGACATTCAAAATATAATCATTTTGAGAAATTTTTTTGTTTATTTCTTCATCTTTACTTATAAAGACCTATAAAATAATAAAATAAATAAAAAAATATAAAATATAAGTATTAACTAGTAAAATAAAAATATATATGACATAAATATATATAAAATTTGGGCCCATCATTTGTGCCTTTTTAATTATTTGTCTACTCTAAAGTTACTAGATAATCTCTTAATGATCAAATAAACTGTCCATAGGTTTAAATGATTAGTTAACTAAATAATTTAAGTAAACATAATTTGTATAGTTTTCATCTTACAAGTATTTTTTCTTCAAATCCATGAAATTGAATCTACAAGTCAACTAGGTTTTGACTATACTACAGGTTTATTATATAATAACTCAAAAGATATAATGTATGAATATTAATTTATTAGTTGCTCAATATTACGATCAATCAAATTTAGTAAATTATATAAATTAAGATTAATAATATTTATTAATTAGATCTAACTTACTATTTTCTACGTAGAGTTGGTCCAGTAATGATTAAGATAACACATTCAATACAAATATATATATGCCATATGCTACCTCTTACACTATTGAAATGTCTATTGCATAAATATTATGAATAATTTTTTTTTTATAAAAATTTAATAATTAATATCTTAATGTCAAAATATCATGCCTTACATATAAATTACATATTTTAAAAAGAAGGGCCAATAACATATGTTGAAAATATTATGTAATAAAATTTAGAAAGTGTTATTATGTTGCATGCTTCAAGGGCATGAATAAAAATATTAAGTCAAATAATCTTTCACATGTTCTAAAACATAGGTATCTAATATATTCTCATGTCACTTGTGTGACTCTCACTCTCCTTGTATGGTAAGGCGGGGGTACGAAGATATCATGTATGATTTTGAAATTTTAACCTTTTATACAAATTTTTTTGTTAGGTAATATTTTTTATAAAAATTTAATTTTTTTTATGGTACCTCAATTTTTTTCTTTTTTTGTTTGGTTAGTGCTTATACCTCACCATGTAACAATAAAGGATAATAAAAAATTTACCACTTAGACAATTTTAAGTTTCATTAAGAAATTAAAGATTTGGACAACCACTTTTGTATTTTTGGCAGTGGTTACATCTTTGTTTTCCATGGTCGAATTTGTGATACAAAATTACTCCACACTTCAACTAATAGCTCTACAACTTAAAGGAAAAACATTACCAAAATTCAAGCTTCAAATAATGTTATTTGCCTATAAATGAGAACTTGTAGACCTAATAGATATAAGATTTTCATTAGAATATACAAACATATAATTTCTCATGCTACAAAAAAAAAAATTGAGCATATATTTATTACAGTCCGGTGCCTTGGTCCTTGATATCTATTGGCCAAACGAAACATAATTTGCACTCAATTTTAACAATTTTATTCTTGCCATTGTACTGGTCGCTACGATAATTTATAATCACATATATACCCCTTACAATGAATTAAGGCACATCAAATTACTTGATGTGTTTTGATTTCTTTTGACAAATTAATCCCCGAGAAAAGACCAAAAAAATAAAAGGAAAAATTTATTGGTGTTTTATGAAAGAAAAACACTAAGCTTGTTTGCTTGTTTGTAAAAAAAAAGAAAAAAAAAGAAAAAAAATTAATACTTAATTTATTAAATTTAATTATCTTTTGGTGATTATATATATATATATATATATATATATTTCATTAGCCTAATGAAACATTCTAGATACTTTTACTTTTAGAATTTTTTCGTTTAGGTCTTGGCTTAACGTAAGTTACTTATATAATTTTATTATATCTCTCCATAAAAAATAGAAATTTTTTTCAAAATAATCTTATTTTAACTCTTATTAATATTTTTAACCAACCCTAATATATTATTACCAAAATAATCATTTTAGACAATTTTATTCTCAAACTCTACTTTTTACAAACCCTATTTTTGTTTTAAGTTGGCTGACCCAGGACGTTTTATTCTACCCTGAGTTGGCCAACCTAGGGCAAAATTAATGTTTTGAGTTGGCCAACCCAGGGTACTATTTGCGCCCTAAGTTGGCCAACTCGGGGTATTTAATTCTGCTCTAAGTTGATTGACTTAAAGTGTAAATAGTGCTCTGGGTTGGCCAACCCAGAGCATTAATTTTGCTCTGGGTCAGGCAACCTAGGGCATTATACCTCTTTATTTTTATAATAATATATGTAAATTAATATATATATATATATATATTAAAATTATATTAAATATAATTTATAAATTTTTATTTTATAATTTTTTTATATTAACTTAATAATTTATTATATTTTTTAATTTTTAATCTATTTTTATGTATTGATTTATTTTTTAAAAAATTATTATTTTATCTTTGTATTTTAAAAATAATTATTTTAAATATATTTGATAAAATTTTTATCTTATTATTTATTTTTTTATTGAATTAAGAATTTATTCTTTTATCTTATAAATTTGTTTAATATATTTTTTATTTAATTTATTATTTTAAATATTATTTTATTTTTTATATTTAAAAAATATTCAATATTCATTACATATCTTTAGATATTTATTTAAAATATATGTTTCCTAGTATGACCACATTAGAGTATTATACATACACACATATATATATAATGAAATTTTTATTTTATAATTTATTTTTTATTGAATTAAGAATTTATTTTTTTCACAAATTTATTTAATATATTTTATGTATTTATTTAATATATTTTTATGATATTATATTATAAAAATAGTCAATATTTAAATATATAGATATTTAAACATAGATATTATAAAAATAGACATAAGATCATATTACAATAAAACAAACTACTACAAAGTTATTAAATACATAGATATATTTTTACATAAATTATAAAAATTTATGATATCAGTAAAACTAAATAAAACATACCAAAAATTATAAGTTCAAATAGTTATATATATATACATAGAACTGATAATTAAAAATATACACAAAAGTTCCAAACAATCACGTTCTTCTTTTATCACTCAACTTCTCACCATTCACATAATTCTGTTCAATAATAATAGGTTCAAAAGGTTTTTTCATTTTAGTAGAAAAATGATTTAGTTTCACTAGTTTTACTGATCTAGTTTCATCTGTTTTACTTTCTTGAACCATTGTGCCTCTCATTAATTTTTTAATCCAATTATTCCTAACTTGTCTAACATTAAGAAATCTTCTGGTGAAAAATAAACGTTGAGTTACGAGTTTATTTTAATTTACCCCTTTTCCATATACTCGTAAACCCATCAATACTTCTCGTACTTTATTTCTAGTTGCTTTCGGATCAGGATCAGTGTCTGAGTAACGAATTATGGTTCCAGCTAATTTCGTTCTCATTCTATCTACATGTAACTTTTTTAGATCTTTTACAAGAACACCACCCAACATACTTTGCTCATTTCGTTTAACATAGGTCTATCTATCGTATTTAGTCTTGACTACACTATAAGACCAAACAACAAAATAATATTGTAAGATATAAGTTTATAAAATACAAGAATAATAACTATAGGCTTAAAGTAGTACAAATGTAAGGAAGAAATATAATTCAACTAAATAAAAATTTATAATTAGATAAGTTGATTTATAATTTAATCAAATTAAAAATAAAATATCAAAACAAGACAAATAATGAAAAAAATTGTTATGATATACGACCTTTCATCTAATTCAATTACTTAATTAAATTAAAAAAATTACAAAAAATTAATAATAATTTAAATATAATTAAATATAAATAATTAAATCAAAAAGTCATTATCCTAAAAGAATATATAAAATTGAATAATTTAAATATTATTTTAACTAATTTTTAATTTATTTATTTAACTAAATTAAAAAAAATTCACAAAAAAATTTAATAATTATTTAAATATAATTAATATTTAACTAGATAATTACTATAACTTTAAAAAAATAAAATTTTAACTATTTATTATTATTTTTTTAATAATATGTCATTAAACATAAATTTTGACTATTTACTATTTATATTTTCAAACAATATGTATTTACATATAAATAATTAAATCAAAAAGTCAATGATCTAAAAGAATATATAAGATTGAGTAATTTACATATTATTTTAACTAATTTTTAATTTAAGTATTTAACTAAATTTAAAAAAATTCATAAAAAATTAATAATAATTTAAATGTAAATAATATTTAATTAAATAATAACTATGGCTTAAAAAAATATTAAATTTTACTTATTTATCATCATTTTTAAATAATATATTATTAATTATAAATTTTAATTATTTACTATTTATATTTTTAAATAGTATCTAATTAAATATAAATAATTAAATTAAAAAATAAATGCCCTAAAAGAATATATAAGATAGAGTAATTTAAATATTATTTTGAATTAATATTTAATTAATTTATTTAACTAAATTAAAAATAAAAATTATAAAAAATTAATAATAATTTAAATATAATTAATATTAATTATCATGATTATTTAGTATTTGTATTTTTAAATAATATCCTATTATATTATATAAATAATTAAATTAATAAATTAATGTCCTAAAAAATTAACATTAATTTTTTAAAAATCTCCTAAAATGTTAATATTAATTTTTTAAGTATTATTTTTTTATTTAATTGTTTAACTAAAATTTAGATAAATGTAATATAGAAAATTATATATTTAAATGATTAAATAATATAATTAATTAATAATAAAAAAACATAAAAAAATATAAAAAGAAGACAAAAAAGACGTACGTACGCGCCAGAATGCGTGAATTTAGGGTTGATGTGGCCATGTCCCACGCGCCCAGTACGGAAGGAAGTGTGATTCTGATGCACGCGCCCTGCGCGTGATCCCATGGCCATATCAGCTCTAAATTCACGCGTTTTGGCGAGTGCAACGCACGCGCGAGAATGTCTTTTTTTTTTTTTTTCGTTTTTTGCGTTTTTCACCATTTTTCAGTCTATTTTCCACCCAAATCATTCAAAATCATTCAATTTATCAACTTTTTTTTTAACAATTTACACATATATTTTGCAGTATATATATATATATATATATATTTTGAATGTTATTTTTTATAATGTAATATAACTAACTATAAATTAATAATGATTTAGGGATAATATTTAAAATATTACACATAATAATTATTTTTAAATTCACAAATAAAATAAAACTTAACAATGCAAAATAATACTAACCTCTTTTTTTGTTGTTGTTATTAAAATTTAACTTTCAATCCGTATGTGCTTGTACTCAAAAATAAAAAAAAGAGATAAAGTAAGGTGAAAAGAGGTAAATTGAGATGAAAATATTAAAATTTAATTAGAGATAGAATTGTTATTATAATTTATTTACGGGGATAAAATTAATAAAATTAGTTATTTTGATAAGAATTTTTTAGAATTGATTATACACGTAAAGATGGATTAAAATAAAGTTATTTTTAAAATTTTCTCTAAAAAATATATGTATATATATATATATATACATATCAACCTAATTATTTCATTTACATAATTAACCATATAAAATGTATCACTCTTTTTCTTTTCTTTTCTTTTCTTTTCAAAAACTTTCTTAATAATAATAATAATAATAATAATAATAATAATAACAATAATTAATCTTGATTAATTTTCATAGCTCTCAAATTCATTCATCAAAATTTCAATTAATATGTCTGTCAAAATTTTTTTAAAAAAATGTAGGGACCACTGGGTTGTTGTCCCCGTTTGACTGAACATGGAAAGTTACCCTGGTTCAAATTCCAGATTCTAAATGACAAAAACCCTTTTTTTTTTTTTTGTTTTTTTAATCCGGTTCTTTACCGTCCTCTCCTAGATTTGAACGGTTGGGTCGGCCTGGCCCTTTACACGTCGTTTTGGTTCTCTAGAGCTTCTAAGCCAAGGCATAGCTAAGCTAAAGGCCGTCGCGGAATTCGCAGGTCGGTTTTAGGGTTTAATTTTCAGCATCTAGGCAATCTATTTGCTTCCTTATTTTTTCGATTAAAGCCCATCATTCCAGCGAACCTGTGGGTACTTAAATTAATTTCTGTATTTTTCTTCCTGTTTTTATCTCTTGATTGAATTTTCATTTCCTTAAGATGACGTTTTTGCTTTTTAGGGTTTCGCTTTGAATATTCCTTTGGTACGCATCTACTTTTTCATTGATTTCTAAACCTATCCAAGTTTACATTCTTAGCTGCATTTGTTTGGCTGATGAGAAAATGTAGTAAATAATTATTGTCCAAACGTTCGATCTTTGTGCTTGTCCTTTTTTCTTTCCCCAGAAGTGAAAAACTCGCAACTCACCTAGCTTAATTGTTTTCATCTCATAAGGTTGAAAATGAGGTTCAAGTTGTCTTATCTTAAACGCTGTTTTGTTGTAGGTAATCAAAGGTTTTGATGTTGTAATTTTCTTGATTTGTCGCTACTAGATAGACAAATTATTGGCAAAGTGGTATTGCTACTACTTTTTTCCCTGTTCTATTGCTTCCTCGGTTACTTTTCTTAACGATTATTTTCCATTCCTCATAAATTTCCTATTTATTGTAGGAATAAGATTGTGCTGATACCAAATAAATAGCTTTTGAGTGCGACCCTTTTTGATGACCCATGACGGAGATTCAGACTTCTGGCAAACCAATTGATTCTTTGTTGGAGAAGGTTCTTTGCATGAACATACTGTCGTCTGATTACTTCAAAGAGCTTTATCGGTTAAAGACCTACCATGAAGTGATAGATGAAATCTACAATCAGGTGGACCATGTGGAACCGTGGATGACAGGAAATTGCCGTGGTCCTTCAACTGCATTCTGTCTTCTTTACAAGTTTTTTACCATGAAACTTACTGTCAAACAAATGCATGGCTTGTTGAAGCATCCAGATTCTCCTTACATCCGGGCGGTAAGTAGAGATGTTTCCTTGACTTAATTTAGCTGAGCATTAATAGTAACTAGTAATTTCATTCATGTTCTTATGAATATGCTTACCTTTTTTGTTTTTATAATTGAATTTGAGAAATGCCTCTTTCTAGGAACCATATTTCTGTTATTTTACTTAAAACATTGGATCACCCAATGGATATTGAGGATTAATTATAGGTGCTAAAAAGCTTTATGACTTTCTGATTACATGAACACAAAGAAAGACACCTGGAGGATGGGTCTCCCTGCTGGGGAAGTGAGATCCATATGTAGGGGGGGGGGGGGCGGTTGTATGGTGGTGTTTGAGGAGGTGCAGGATCAATTGATATATTTTAAGTGTAGTATGAATGCAAGTAATGTTTAATTATGGATTTATGATAGAGAATTGATACATATATAATTTGGAAGTTAAACTAGACCTTTATTTCTTACAAGAGGAAAAAATAGTTTTATCAATATCTTTAAAAATTTAATAGTGAAATGTATGTGGTTTTGGATTATTCAACTTGGATAGCAAATTGCCAAGGCAGTGGCATTAATGTCATACTTACACACATTATTAATGTTCCTTTTTCTTTTTCCTTAACTAGTTTCAAATTTTTCTAGCATTTTAGATTTTTATGTGTTGGGATTTTAAGAAAAGGGCAAATCATTCAATGTACATATGTTAGAATTTATCTAATTTCCCCATTATTTGAATTGCTTCTTTAAAAGATGAATTGATCATTAGAATATTGATGCAGATGGTACTCCAGAAGTGAAAGAAATTTCGTGCTTTAGCAGATCCACGTTTGTAGTTTCATGTTGAGAGTAAAATAGTTATTTATTTATTTATTTTTTACCACATTTAGGTTGTTTAGATATTCCGCGATCACTTAAGTGAATTTAAGTCCTATGTGATATTTATTAGGACCTAATTAATTAGTAGGAAATCTCTCTTGCTTTTTCTCCCATCTTTCTTTTTGCAGTTTTTTTGATTAGAATTCTTTATTTTATTGGATTGGTATATTGTACTGACCTTTTGATTGAATAGATTGAATTTAGACAATAAATAACATGCTTGCTCTAATAATGAGATTTATTCAAATTTTTCTTGGTGAGAGCTTTAGGATGATTCTCTGAGCTTGTATTATTTTCTTCCGATTTATTCTTTCTCTTTATTTTTTTTTTCACATTTTTTTTGTTGTAATTCTCTGCTGTTCCATATTAAACTTCTCATTCTAAAAGCAAAATCTAGCGTATTGTCAATATCAGTATCATTACAAAAGAAAACAAGTCTTGTGCCATTCATAGAGCTTCTTATGCCACCGTTCTTGGTTTCAAAATAACCATAATTGTCAAATTCAAGGGTTCTACATCAATGTGCCCATGACAGCCCAGATTTATGAGTTGAGTCCATGTAGTAAGTATGGAAAAACCTTTCTGATGAACTGCACTTTTTATGAAGACATCAATGCAATTGGGATGGAGCAACATTTTATTCTGGAAAAGTCACAAGACAAGCTTGGTAAAAAGTTTGATTAAACTATCAGACAAATAAAGGAAACTGTCAACAGAAGACATTTTAGTGGGTCAACTATCAATAATACCTGTCAAAGACAAAATAATTTTTCCATGATGAACCTCACATGTTGCAATGAGAGTTCAACATGGTGTAGCTTTTTTGCTGGGACTGATGATGTATGTGCCCCTTGAAATTGATGATTTCTGTGTAAAATTAATTGCAATAACTTATGTTGATTGTTGATATCTGTGGAGATGTTACTTTTGGTATTGACTAGCCAAATATTTTTGAATTTCATATTGTCAATACAAAAATGAGAGGTAGTTGCATGTTCGTGTTGGTATAGTAGTGAAGGAAAAACTGCGTAGAACTCCTTACCATCCACAACACCAATCCCCCACCCCCCCCATCTCCCCGGGCCCTTCCTTTTCGGGATAAGACTGTTTAGAACTAATTAACCTTCTATAGGAACAAGGAGGAAGATGAAGCAAAAGATGAAAGAAATACGTCTTCTTCTCACATTTAGTTTGAGAACCACTTCACTCTAGGTCCTCTAAACATTTGACAGTTCTTTTAGCTAGAGGATTTGAAGAAGGATTCATGAGAGTTATATGCAGTGATCGAGGCAAAGGACTAATTAAGATGGGGCTAATTGACTTATAACTAAAATGCAGGGGGCTTGACTTTAATTTATTGGGGGCTTAACCATAAATTTACAGTTCAATTAAGGTAAAAAAGTTCCAGTGGGGACTTTAGTAAGTCTACCTCTGGTCACACATTGGCTCCGTCCCTGGTTATCTGGAATGGCTGATGACAGAACTATCTATATTTAGAGAAGAAATTGTAGTGATTCCCACTCAAGCAAGTGGAAAATACCAAAAGTTTTTATATTGCAAAAGTGTGTAGAAAATAGTAAAAGTAATAGCATTGTTTTTGCCTTGGTGACAATTAAGGCGGTTGAATTAAGAGAGTTCAAAGTTTATGGTCATACGCAAATGGTGTTTAGCACCTACTAAATCATGTGTCATGTTCAACATTAATAGTTTAGATTAATTTTATTATTCTGAAAATTCATTACTTCAGTTACCAAGTGGAGGCTTTCATTATCGTGCTCGTTATCTCTCATTAAAGAATGAGTTCTTATTTCAGTGAAGAATGCAAATTCAAAACCATGGATTTCTACTACTTTGATGCTAAGTTTTCTTAAACCAGGGGAGAACTACTAGATTGTGACTTAAAATTTCTGAAAATGAATTTGGCTCGAAGTATATTTTATAAACTAGTGTTGGTGGTAGACGTAGAATGTTATCTTTTGCTTAAGTTGTTTACGTATTTGGTTATGAGTAGCAGTTAAATTCTTATTTGGTTCTGATAAGGACTAAATTAGTTATTGGGATTTTCTTTTGCAATTGTTAAAACAAGTCTTTACTTATCAGTGAATGTTTCTTATCGGTTAATGAACAAGTCTTTTGCAAACAACTTAATTGGAAAGGTTTGAGCGTGACAATAAATTTTCTTTGCTCATTTTAATGGTGAAATATAATCAATATTCTGGTAGTTGAGATTCCTTGGAGGCTTTATTGATATTGAAGGTTTGTGTCTATCTTCTTCCCTTGCTTTCTTTGTTTCTGTGTCATATTTGCTTTAATGCTATCCTGTCTTGCATTGAAATTCTCTCTCTAAAAACAGAATTCTCCTTTTTGTATGCAACATTATTCAAAACCATAAAAATAGCTGTAGTTACTATTGCAGTGTATGTGCACTATTTTAAGTGCTGTTGATAATTGTGTCCTTGCAACACTTGCTGTTTCCTTTGTTTTTATCTGCCAATTGTGGTTGTAGAATAGCCCTAATTATCAAATTCAAGTATTTCCTGTTTAAGAAATGTGCTCCATTTAACATAAAATATTAGGAGGCAGAATATATTATTGTCTTGTCCATGCTAGTTAAATATACTGCAAAATGGTATCTTATTTATTTCTTTGTTGTAAAGAACTCTATAAAAGTGGAATTTTATACTGAGAAACCAAAATAGTGTTCTTATTGTCATGTCATCCTTTCCTGATAAATTGGAAGTTTTTGGATCTGCACAAAAATTATTAAGCAAGTTTATTTCCACAAGTTAATAGGCCAAAATTGTATTTCTTAGGGTTATGCCTATTTCACCTTTTTCTTGATGTCGGTGTGCATATATATACATACACACTACATGATGAATCCTTTGTTTGCCAAGCAGATTTCTACAAATGAAGGTTGAGGTGTCCTTGTTTCTTTGAGTTGCTTAGATTTTCTTATTTCCACCTAACAATGCTCTTGCTTTGCTTAGCAGATATCTACAAAAACCAAGGTTTGAGGTGTCCTTTTCCTCAGTTGCTGACACCTTCTATGTCTTTAGGTTTTTTTTTTCTCCAAATAATTTATGATTGGATTGACATATGCCTCCAGATTCTTATTGCTACTTTATCTGGCATTGCCTCAATTTTAGAATTGCATGGGCACTACATTGGCATTTTGTTTTCAGATTATTAGAATTTTCATGTCTATTATTTCTCTCCCATTTGAAGGAATTATGTGCTTGTATGTTGTCAGTGCATGGATCATATGGTGTAATTTTGCTTTGAGATTGATGCTCTCTCTCTCTCTCTCTCTTTCTCTTGTTGCAGATTGGATTTCTCTACTTGAGATATGCTGCAGATCCTAAGACATTGTGGAATTGGTTTGAACCATACCTTAAAGATGAAGAGGTAATTTGAAGAGTATTAGCTGCTTCTATTTGTTAGCATCTCATTTTTAATGTTTCATTGAAGCTGGAATGCATTTTTAATAAACGTATGGAACTAATGTGAAATATATCTGTGTGGTATTAACATGTCAAAATCATTTTATGAATGTCTGTGTTAACAATATTATGACTTTCCTTTTATCCTAGCAGGATTTCCAATCTTTCAGCCCCATATTTTTTGGAAATTAAATGTATTAGCATTGTATTACAATCTTCAGAAATTGCTTCCCTTTCACATTTTAATACAGAAAGTAATTATTGGATGGTCTGGCATATCAGGCTAAGATGCAAGATCATCACTATTATTTCTGTACGGAAATTATTATGAAAACATCTTTTTCATTTTCAAAATTGTACCCGCAATTATTTTATTACTACTATTATTTTTTCCCATAAAAAAGACTTATCAGTTAAAATTAAACTCAAAATCCAACCTCTATGCTTGAGTAATTCAGTTATCTTCATTGAATTTGCATGGGATACTATGTTAGATATTCAAGATTCTTTTCTGAAAAACCTAGTCTTAAGTCCTATAAAAATTCAGTAAATTTCCATGGTACAGTTGTACTGACTCTTTTGCTGATTTGTTAATTGTGGTAATTCTAATGAATGTGCTCTTGGAAAAAGCTGCTCTGAGACAATGAGCTTCCTTCAATGTAGTTACTTTGGATTAATGAACTGTCAGGTAGCTGTACAGGTTTCTCTGTTGAATGCAATTAGGTTTGCTTTGACACTATGTTTCTCGAATTCTGAGTAGTCACTGAATTATTTATGCATGTGCATAAGAAAGTAACTATTATACCCTGATTATTCTTATTTTCTCTTCCTTATTCTATTGGTATGTTTCAAAACAATTTATAACAAATGCCTTTGAATTCTTGTAATGAAGAAATGACTGCCAATAAATAGGTTATAAGGGTGAAAATAAGGTGGTTATTTTGTTGATTGTTCAAGTATAGCGCTTTGATGTAATTAAATGTAACAGTGATAGTCTTGAGCGAATATCTACTTGTAAGGTTTATCAATTTATTTATTTGGTTAATTAATTTATTAATTTTAGTTGTAGAATGGACAGAGTCAAAATTGCTAAGAATAATTGCTACACCCATAACCAGCAAATGCAGTCTATTAAAATAGGGACTTCAGTTCCATTTTCAAGAATTACCAAACATTTGAGGATCGAATGTAATATAATTCGTTTGTTAAAGAAATGGGTGAAAGACAATGATGCAATGACATTAAGATGTGTTGGAGCTTATGACCATTTTAATATGTTTATTCTTTCAAATGATGAGAGAATTCTTCAACTACAAAGGATAAAATAATAAAGAAATAAAGAAATTATTAATAGATAGTAAACATAGCATACCTCACATCTGATAGCACAACTACGGTGCTTGTGGTGGAAAAAGAGTAGTGGTCTCAAAAAGTCTTGACGACCAAATTATGATATGAAAGATTCAAGTGATTGTTTTGCCTGTTTGCCTACCTCCTTGACTGGCTGCTTTATCATTTTTTGCAACAGTTTTTTTTTATTTACACATTTTTTTGAATTTTCAGTGGCATATGCATACAAAAATTCTCATGGTGGATGCTAGGATAGGAGGTAACATCTGGTCTTTGTTTCTTGGTCCTTGGATAAACTCAAGGGCTGAGAACCAAATTTACAAGAAATTATATATTACACAAAAACAAAAGAGGAAGTTTTACAGACTGCTTTATTGAATACCATACTGCCATAGTACCCTTTACAGTGAATGATGATCCTCTGCACCAGCCACCATGATTTTATTATTTTGTAAGTTATATCATTTTCATTCCTAATGAGACACAAGATGAGAATTGTGGACTCTATATTTGGTGATGAATCTGAGAATTTTATGGACTTTCTCTGCTTCAAGCATTTCTTTGTAACATCATTTTAGTTCCTTGCTCCAAAATTACACTCCAACTTTCACGTTCAATGACCATTTTTTGTGATATTGTCAAAGGTTGACCACAACCATACTTCTCAAGGAGCCAAAGTCTGTCCTAAAAATCAATATTTTTCTTCCTTTTATTTTCTTTATCAATCTAACAGACTAATGCTCCTTTTTTTTTTTTTTTTAATTTTTTAAGAAATTTCAATTTGCATGTTCTAATTTGTTTTCTTTCCGTACAATTTCCATCCAAACTTATTCCGCTTGGTAATAGAAAGTGAGGAAGCTCAATAACAGGGAAAGTCAGTGGAAGTGAAGATCTGAAAGAAGCTTTTTTTCGTTAATCAATTCTAAATCTGTGATGCTAAAGCTTGTTTTTATATTCTTTTGTTTTTCTTGTTGTTTTGTTTCGTTTTGTTTTATTTGTTTTGCTTTGGTTGTGGGGGATTTGTTTTACTCTGTTAAAAATAAGTGTTGAGATAAAATGTACATGTAAAGACCCTTTCCCCATGCCCTGGGACCATTCGTGGGACTAAATTTTAGTATATAATCTAAATTGTGAGAATCTAAATTAATAATTATTAATACTACTTGATAATATATTGTAACTTAATTCATACAGCTGCAATCTTTTAGATTTCATCTAGCTAATATTAAATTCACCAAACTTTTAATTGTGTGCGTGTGAAAAACTCTAAACCCATTATTGCATCCCAGGAATTCTCTCCCAGTTCTCAGTCCTGAGTATCTCTATAATTCTGTAATTCTTTTTCCTATTTATTTCATGTATAGTAACAAGTCAAAATCCTATTATTGCATTCCAGGAATTCTCTCCAGGATCAAATGGAAGACTGACAACAATGGGTGTGTATGTGCGTGATTTGCTTCTTGGGCAGGTTAGTCACAAAATCTAGATTTTTCTGTACTGCAAATGGTACTATGCTTGCTTGTTATGTGTCTTTGTTCCAAGCAGGCGTACAAACATGGGCGTAGACACATTCAGTTAGTCATCTGTAATTATTCCACTCTACATTCCTTAAGTTCAGTTGGCTTCTGCTGATGAGGCCCAAATTTCTTGACTTCTTTTTTCATGTATACACAAAATTATCATCAACAATTAGAATATAAGAAAAGTGTTACAAGTGTGTAGTGGACCAGGTTTCCATAAAGGGCCAAAAACTATAGAGAAAGGAAGTGAAGCTATACAAAAATAGCTAATAGCACCCAAAAATTTGTTTTGAACCCTGAAAGATCGCTCACCCTTGTAGAGAATTGAGCAAAACTATGCAATTAGCTCCCCAAAATGCTCTCCCAATTAAGATGACTGAAGAAAAAAATGATATCTTGGAACTTCTTGTAAGCTAAAGCAAAAGCGAAGCTAAAAGACAAACTCTATCCAACAGGCCATCATGTATTCTCCTCTTTTGATTCTTTAAAAATTCTAATGTTTTTGACTCCAAATAACTGAAAAAGAGCTGAAGCTGCACATCTCTATAGTCTTGGCTTTTCTTTCTATCCCAGTAGCAAAAATGTTCTCCATTAACAAGGACTCGTAAGAACAGAAATTTCTGCTCAATCTTTCCTGCACAATGGAGAAATAAATGATTAGAAATGTATTCACTTTTTCTACATATTGCATGAGAAGAGGGGGAGAAACACATAATCGGATACTTTTCTGGTATCATTTCTCTGGTGTCCATTTTCTCTGAGCCAAAGAACGAAGAAAGAATTTTATATTCGGGGGAACTCTAGCTTTCCAAGTCATTTTAAAATCTTTTGAAATCAGCCCCCAAATCATTATTAATTAGCTACCTAAAGTAATATTTGCAAGAGAACTTCTGAAAGCTCCAGATTCCACACCCTTCTATCTTCCTTCTGTTTATCGATGATAATATTTTCAATCAATTTCATAAAAGTTGCATATTCTTGAATCTCCGTCTTTCAAATTTCCTTAAAAATTGAAGTTGTAGTTCTAATCTGAAGCAGAACAGAACCACAAATTAGAGTAGATTGCACCATTTTTACTGGGCAATGTCTATAACAACTGTTATGCACTTATGCTAAGAGGAGTCCATTTTTCTTATCAATTCCGTTACTTGCTGGCACAAAATCCTGTGCCCTTAACATCTCTCAAACAGATAGACTGGTATCAAAGAGTTTAACATCTCTTGGCCATATGTGCCTATTCCATCATATATCTCTTCAATTCAGTTGGCCTCTGATGATGTGCATAATTTCTTGACTTGAAGGCTCTATAAAGCCTGCTGCTCTTAACAAGACTGGGTTATTCATGCTGTCAAATAGTATAACAATGGATGGTTAATGCTTTATCAAATTGATTAGTTTCTTTCCTATAATGGCCAAATACTTAATCATGGAGGGAAGGAAAGCGTGGAATTTAACATAAATTCTGGAATCTTGAAGCACTGTCCAGAAGTTGACTGGAAAGCTGCCATGATTTAGATGTTGGCTTTATTACTGATAAATCTTACCGGATTTACTTTCTTTGTCAAGTTGAAATCCATTATTATACCTTTTTATATCTCTTTAGGTTGTAGAAAGTGGTTTTTATATTAACACTGTTGATGACCAATGATAGTCCTTGTTCTCTCTCTCTCTCTCTTCCTCTCTCCATGTTTGTTTGAGATTGTTTGAGTACCCCTTTTTATTTTCTGGAATAATTGGTTCTGTTTAAAAGTCCTAGAACAGAATATTCCGAGCTTAATGTGATGCAATTTTTTAATTTCATTTTGTTGACCACCGTGAGCTTCCATTCCATATTTTATTTAATACTGTACGTAGCAAACGGGATTTAATACTGTATTGTGTTGTCCTATTGCAGTATTACTTTGATACTCTCTTCCCTCGCATCCCTGTTCCTGTAATGAGGCAGATTGTAACTAATCTTGAGAAAATGAAGCTCCCTTCAAAACACTCTGGTGTAACAGGTGATACCAACCGTCATGGATCTGATGATAGTGCACGAAGACCTCCATCTGTGAAAGCTGCACTTTCAGTCTCTTTTGGTCAACGTGCTCCCCATCGTGCATCAACCAGGGACTCATCCCCTGTTCGTCGGACTTTACCACTACCCTTATATGATGGAGCCAGCAGTGAAGATTTACGTAGATCTCCTAGAGATCGTCACAGCCGTAGTCATGATTATTCTGATAGGGAACACTTAGAAAGGGAGGACAGGGACAGGGACTGGGACCGGGATCGCGATCACAACAGATATAGGGGCCGGCACAGAGACCGAGATCGTGACAGGGAGCGAGATAGGATTAGGGACAGGGATAGGGAATGGGAGAGAGAAAGGGAGCGAAGGCATGACTATGACAGGAGGTCCAAGGGCTTGGAGAGAGAGAGTCGAGGGAAATATGAGATCAGCCATTACGGCGGCGGACATTATAAAGAAACTAGTTCACATAGGAGCCATAGCAGGAGCAGAAGTAGAAGCAGAAGCAGAAGCAGAAGCAGAAGTCAGAGTTTGCAGACTGCTAATGCACGCTTTGATCGGCATTCAACTCCACAGGGGGATGTAAGGGAAAAGAAATCTGCATCTGCATCTAGCAACCTGGCAAAGCTTAAAGATCTCTATGGTCATATAAGTGATCAAAAAGGGGAGGCTGGATCTGAACGAATTCCTAAGAGGGATAATATTGGTGAAGAGGTGATTAGGCTTGGTGATTCTACTTGGAAATAGTAAAAGTCGATGTATACTTCATTTTCCAAATGCTCGCTTTTCATATCCAGGCTTAAACTTTTCGGTATGTGCAAGTGTTTTCTGTTTAAATTAAAAGGCTAAGCAAGCACCGTAATCAAAACAAGTCTATCACTCTCGCTGAATCCATACCATAGCAGCCAGTTTAATGCATATGCAGTGCTAGAATGCTGCATGTGCATTAGTTAGTAGTGTCATTTGGTACCTTGGCATTGTTACATGCGTTGTTGATTCAAACAGCTTTCAGTTATACTTTATCAATGTCTTGGAAAATAGAAGAGTATGGATTAAATTCTGATTGGTTATTGGTCACCTCTATTATTCATCATTATCATGACAACTATGCATGCATTAAATACATTTATTGGGTAAGATAGAAATCAGTAACAAGTGTGTATGGTGCTTCAAGTAGTTTTGAGATTTGGAAGAGGATAGATTCCCTTCTTCAGACATAGCTGTTTAGGTCTCAAATACAACCTTTATTAGTTCGAGAAACTCGTTAGGGGCATGCACTGAGAGTGATGCGAGGGGAGCTAGGAGGAGAAGGTTATGCTCTGTATCTGGACGACTGTCTATGGGGTAACTTTTTCATCCTTTGTTCTTGTTTTTTTTTTTTTTTTTTTTTGCCCCTCTTCTTTTCTTTTCTTGTTTATCGCAAAATTGACATTTTTCTAGAAGAGATTTAGGATTGTACTTAATATTTGCTATTTGGTGTTAATGTTTATTAATCTCGATATTATCATAATTTTCATTTCATCACCCATGTTTTCAAATAATATAATCCCCAAATGCTCCTTTGGTTAATTTTTTAGCTATTGGTCTTGAGAATTTGTTTGAGATTTGTAGTGTTTTCAAAATCAAAGTTAATAAAATATTACTAATACATATTTGATTCCACTCATATTTTTATTAATATTTAGTCTCAAATCTGCAACTCTGAAAATTATTATATTTTGATACGGAACAAAATCTTGAACGGTTATTATCATGACTCAAATTTTTACCATTCACATGGATAGTAAAGGGTTGTGTTAGAAAAATTAATATTATTATAGTACAGCACGAAATTCAATTAATTAACTTTTGTTCTTAAACACACCGAGTGGATTGCAAAATTATATATGTTAATAATTATATATATAATTTTAAATATTAGTAATATTTTTTACATATTCTTTATAAAATTTTGAAAACAAATAGAAGGTATTTTTAAAAGTTATTTATTTATATTTTAATATTTAATTTAATTTAATTTAATTTAATAAATATACATAAATTAGCTGTTAATTTTAGTAGGATAATACTATAAATTATTTTTTTATATAGAATATAAATTATTTAATTTAGTAAATATATAGAAAATTATATAATATGAATATATATAAATATATATTATAAATTACTTATCGATATAGAATTATTTTAATTATTATAAAATATTTTTATAATCATTGAAATTAGTTAAATTATAAATTTTTATTTTAAAAAGAGAAAAATTAAAAATTTTATATTTTTAAGAATAAAAATTTTTCATAAGATAAAAATAAAATCTTATAGGTGCTTAATCTATTTAATTCTTTTATTTTTTAAATAAGAATTTATGATTTAACTAATTTAANGTGTCCATGTCGGTCAATTGTTATATTAAAATTAATACCTAATATATATATATATATATATATATATATTTATCAAATTAAATTAAATATCAAATATGAAAAATAACTTTCAGAAATACTCGCTATTAGTTTTTAAAATATAAGACAAGGTATGAAAGATATCACTAATATCTAAAATTATATATAAAGTTATTTGAGTTATTTTACTATTTTAGTTAGTTAACTAAAATAGCATTTTTTGTTAGTTTTTTAAAAATTTGTATTTATATATAATTTCGCTAAACTTAAGAGAAATTATTTGAAGATACCCCTCGTTAAGAATATACATGCAATGAAGAATTATTTTTTTCTGCTTTTCATTTAAGGACCTTTTTATCATACATGATTTATGATAAATAACAACTAATAATATCAAGAATATTAGTATAACATATCTTACACCAATCTTGAATCTTTAATGGTTTTTTTCTAAATTTTTTATAGCCTCATAATTTTCAATAAAGTTTTGACTTTTAAGATGTTCCAATCAAGATTGCTTTCATGAAATACAAACTTGCTAATCTTTTCAATGCCTTTAGAATTGTGTCAATTTGATTATGGAGCTAAAGCTTATGATAAAAATGTAGAGATTGTGCGAATTTCTTTGTTAGATCAATTACCCAAATGTATGATCTCTATTGGTATTCACACAAAATATAGAATAAATAGATTTAATTTCACTAATTCAAGGTTACATAGTGGTATTTTCTTCGGCTTAAGAAAAGGGACAAGAATTGAGATTTACTTATTTTGGTCATAGAGAATAATTTTTCAAAATGTTAATTTTTAAAAATTTGATTCATACAATTTGGCCAAAAAGCAAGAAGTACTTATAATTTTTAGTTATTTTCTTTCAATCACATTAGAAGTATTTATATAGGAATATAGTTTAATCATATCTTATAGGATTGTAAATTTGCTATCTATCTTAAATTAAATAACTAGTTCTCTAATTAATCAAATTAATTAAATAGTATTTATCATTATGTTATATTTAAAAGTATAATAGAAAACAAATAATTTATTTAATTACCTTTTAGGCTTAAACTTTTAAAAATTATAAAAAAGCATCAATATTTCCAGATATATGGATCAGTTTAGAATTTCAACAATTTTATTTTTATCAATAATTTTGACATTACAAATTTACCATGAAAGTTAAAGAATTTAACAATTAAGTTCTATAACTTAATTTTACATAACATATTCTTAATTTCTCAATATGTGTAACCTATTAGGTTATTTCTTATATTGGTAGCTATAAACTTTTTATGTATAGATAAATTAATTTAATTAATTTATTTTTAATTAACTATATAATTAAGAAACTATTTTTTATAGATCAAGAGTAGTATCTAGTAAGATATTATGACTCATAATTGAGAATAAATACTAATTATAGTAAAATCTATTTCGTATATAATTGCCATACAATTCAAACTTTTTGCCTTATACATATTTGACTAAAGATTCTAGAGTATGAAAAATGTCAACTCTATTAAATCATAGTTATTTAAATTTTTTTACTAATACTAAGAATATAATTTTAAAGTATCTAAAATTCCTTTCAAAACTTACTATGACCATTAACTTATTGTTAGCATATATCATAAGTTCTAATTGTATTTTAGATATTTAATATATTTAGTTTATATATCATGATATTATTATATTTTTATGTAATTTCATTATTAGATATATATGTTTGATACATGTAATAATACTTTTAGAATAGTAGGTTTAATTAGTTAAACACTATTCTTAAATGTCTTTAACCAAACATTATTATGGATAAAACAACAATAATGTATAAAAACTAATATGTATAATGACTTATGATAACAAATTATGTGTTATGATATAAAATATTAAGTTAATACATAAGTATAAATTAGTGAACTAATTTATTGAACCGACGTGCCATGAGAATGCTACATAAATCGTTATATGAGTGTTATTAACTATTCACATAGTGATAATGGTGTACGTGATCTTTGAACTTAAAATTATCATAGTTTCTAACATTGAAAGTAACATATTTTGATGTTTTTAAATGTCATCTATAATAGGGTAGAATATAAAAAAATAATTGGATATGTCATGATTCAAGTAGAGAAATATGTATAATTGAAATAAAATTTGTTCTTCTTTTATAATGTGAGTGATATTTTGGGTTTTTTGATTGCGTGAGATTGTGAAAATATATAGTTATACTTCAATGAGTTAATATGCGATATTGATTTTATTTGTTAATAAGTCTACTCAAAATATCAAAAAAATATAAAAATTAAATTTTATGAAGGCTATACATTCCATGTTCGCATTCAACTGAGATATTTAGAATAAAATAATTAAATTATATAGTAATATTGGTCATAAATAAAGTAATGTTAAATCTCTGACATTCTCATTACTTGGGTCGTCATGATATATTGTTAGAAACTACTCACCACTTATAACACTAAAATTACCTTTTAGTATTACAACTAATATTATAAGAACCTATTGGATTGTATATTAAGTTCGAAAAATAATAGAAGCATAAATTTATAAGATAAATTTTAGTATACATAAAGAATTTTAGTTTTAATTAAAACTTTTTATGCTATTTATGTATTAGATTTTGGTTAGACTAATTATGTGAAGTTAGGATAAATTTGTTAGCACAAACTTGATTAATTAGATTAGTTTATAATGAAAGGCTCAAACTCACTAGATTTGTTTTAAACAAAAAATTTTAAAATAATATTATAAATATGTTATATTTAGTGTTGTGCTAGGTGTTTTTCTAATTTTAACGTGTTTTTCTTTTGAGAAGAGAAAAACACAAGAAAAACAACTGACGCTAAAAGATATAGTAGCTAGTACTCTAGTTTTTACTTGGTTGTGTGGATAACATAGATACATAGAATCAAATCCATGTTCGTGGTTTGATAAGGCAATCAACATACATAGGTGTTAAATATAATTTTGTTATATATTATGTGATGCTAGAGTTTCATAACATGGATTCAAGAAAAGAAACTGATTTTTTTTTTCATATGTATGTTATGGTTGCTTACACTTATATTAACATTTATATCAAAGTTATGACCCTTAGGACAAAGGTGAAATAACTTTCATGCACTTTTCTTGTTACTTAATCATTGCCTTATGCTCAATCTCACTATAGAAGACAAAAGTGAAATATCAAAGTATATATAATCCATATATGAAGACATCAAATCTAAGGATTAGTTATACTATCATAATTTAAAGAAATTTCATGACATGTGGATAAAACTTTATATGAGTTCTTAAATAGGTTAGTTAATGTACTTATTTTTTTAACAAATATAGATATGTTAGACTGAGTGAATGTCTTTATTAATAGTTTATGAGATCAATTACTTTCCTTTTTCAAGTAATTAGACATAAAATATATTGATTCAAACCAGATTTATCAATATTCGAATATTAATAATCTTAAGTGTAAAACATGTCCTTTGGACCCCAAGGGTAATTTAGTCTTTTTGAATGTAAATTGCATTTTTATACATATGCATATTTCATAACCATTTGACATATTATTGGGGTTCATTATTTACTTTTATGAGTTGAAATTTTTATTCATTTGTCTATTTTTATATTAATAAGAAATGACATTTTTAAAAATTTGAAGTAAGGGCAGGGGTATTTCTATCAAATGGGCTTAAAATCTATAAAATCCCCTAAAATTCGCTTTACTTCTTCATTTGGCCAACCACCGTTCTTCTTTTTTCAATTCTTTCTTTTCTTCTCATCTCTTACCCTTTCAAAATTCATCAAATCCTTTTCATGTTTTCTTAAATTCTTATAAAATTAACTCTTTATATAAAAATCCATTTACTTATTTATCTATGTTAGTCAAGATTTCTCTCTCTCTCCCTAGAAATCTCAAAAGGGTTTAAACCTTAGATTGGACAAGTTCAATCCAACAATCATTCACAAGTTTTTAATGCTTTCATTGGGTTTTGGTAAGATTTATAACCATTTTAAAATTCCAAATTTTCATTTATTTATTTATTTTAGTTCAAATGTTAAAGTGGATATTTAGGTATTGTGGTTAGTTTTTGAAGTTAGACTTGATTTTGATGTTTTGAGATTGATTATGAATGATAAGTGAATGATAAAATTTTGCCATGAGATTTCATTGCATGAACATTGATTAAATGACAAGAGTTTTCAATTTTATGATCAAATGGGTTTTTATTAGAGTTGAGTTTAACTTTGATTTGAAATATATTTTGAACTTGATTTAAGCTTTAGAATGATTGTTTGTGATACTTAGAAGTTAGATTTAAAGTTTAAGTTCAAACTATTTGAAAAAGATCGAAATTGGTATTGATATGAAACAAAATAAATTTATGCTAATATTAACCTTTTTATAATTTTTCTTAATTTATGAAAAATAGAGTATTTTTGAGTAAAGTCTATCAGAGACAAATTAGCAGTACTCTTAAAAAACTTTCCAATGAGTTACAAGACTAAATTAGAATTCATTTGTTATGCCAAAAACACCTATTTCTTATTTCTTTCTTTATTTTATTATGCAAAACATCAAATCAATGTTGCGACACTAGCGCCTCTGTTTATAAAATTCTGATTTTATCATAGCAAAAAGGTATGGCAAGGTTAATGTAACGCATTACAACACTGGCAACTTAGAGTTACGGTACTGAATATGCTGTTTTATTATTTTGCAAACCTTTTATGAGCCTCTAAACGACTTTCAAATTGAGTGATTCAAAAATTAATAGAAAAATTAGGGAGTCTAGTTTATTTCTTAGAGAGAGAACACATTTTAAAATTTTAACTTCATCTTTGTCAAAATTGCTTAGCTGTTCTTAGAGATCATTTTCGACTAAAACCGTGGTTATTTTTCTATAAATGATTTGATATAAACTTGAGCCTTAATTTATACGTTGACTTAGAAACTTATGTTCATTATGCATGTATATTGCATATTGGAGCAAATAAACATTTTATTAGAATTGGGTATTTAATATAAATGCATATATTTTTTAGACACTAGCACCTGAGAAAGAGACCTCGACCAGTGTGAGAATTACTGAGGAAGTGAATACCCTCTTTAAATAATGAGTAAATAATGGCAATATTTAATTCATTAGACAATTATTTTTAAATTTTATTTCTTGTTTTAATAAAATATTTAAAACTATTTTGAGTTATTAAGATGTTTGATTGACATGTAAATGTTTTAATATCAAAAAGGCCTGTGAAAAGAATGTTTATTACTGTTTTGTATTCTTATGATATTGCTTTATTGACATGACTCTTGAGATATATATATATATATATCTTTATATATTTTAAATACTTGGTTTTATAAATTACTTTCATTAGTGATGTGTTAGTATTATTGTACTACTACAGAAAGTAGCCTATAAATAGATCTTTGTAAAGGCTGCATGGGTGGTTGAGTATTAGGTAGCGTTGGCATAAGGGAGAATGTAGCTAGAGAGTTCACCTAATGAAGGTAATGTAAAGGCACCATGATCATCACCTCGTAGCTACTCGGGCTAATGCTAGTAAGATGGACAATGATGTGAAAAATATTTTTTTTAATAAATTAATTTTATAAATTGAAATATAAATTAATTTTAAATAAATTTCTTTATAATTTATAAGATGTATGATTTTTAATATAAGAGAACTTATCGGTGGTCTTAATTATCTACCATGGCTAGGGTGATAATTTGAAATGAACAGACAGTCCACACTTTTACAAAGCAACTAAACACAGACCTAGAATTGTATTTTACAAGATCATATGTTAATGGCATGATTGGTTTTCAAAAATAATTATGAGATTTGTCTAGTAATAATTATTGTTTAATAAATTATTTTAGTATCCTGAAACCTTCAAACGTGACAAATTTATGTTGTCAAGTCTTAACTCATTGAGTATATCTTATACTTAACCCCTTCACATTTCTACTTTCAAGTTAGACCTCATTTTTGCACTCTTGTAATGGTAGTAGACACAATTGCTACAGTGTCAATTTCGACATAGATTTCTTGACTCATCTCATAATTCTTAAGGTATATTGGCAAAATATTTTATGTTGTATTTTAAATGTTATTTAAGTTGAGATTCTTGAGATTTTATAAATATCTAACTTATATTTTAATTTTAAGCGGAATTAATGTTTTGAAATGGAATGACTGTGTTTTTCTATATATGTGTGATATTATTAACAAATTAGAATGTTTGGTTTAGATACTTAAGAGCCTTACAGATTGTTGTGGGATGTTCTAGGTAATGGAGCATAACTCACGAATACGAGGCAATTATCACATGACAACTCTTTAATTTAGGGCACGACAATTTTATTTGGATCAAAGCACGAGATTTTAAACTATTTTAAAATATTTTTGAATATTTCCAATGAACCTTGAATGAGTTGAGTCATAGGCTTGTATGATAAATATTTTTAAGCATATAGGACTAAAGATTCATTTACTTTTGTAAAAAACATGCTGCCACTAACAGGAAAAGGTAGAGGTAGACCACATACTAGGATATCCTTACCTGGTGATGACCAAAAGGCTTCATCTCATGCCTTTCAACTTTCAACCTAGAATGGGAATGCCTCCTCTGATGATGCCAAAAAACATGGAATGCTTATATAGCCTATTAGAATGCTCAAGCCTTTGCCCAAGCCCAAGCCCAAGTTAGACAATGTTTTTTTGTTTACCCATTTGCAGTGCCTTCAGCTGCTCTTACTGTGCCCGCAACACTTATTACTTAAACTGAAGCATCTATACTTATCTAATGCTTTTTAAGCTAATTAAAAAAGCTAGGCAACTTGGGAGTATATCTTTCTTAGGTACCACAGATGTGATAGTAGTGAATAAATGGTTGAAAATGATTCAGAAAGATCTAACTGACATAGGATTGGAGGATAAAGATAAGTTAAAAGTGGCTTCCAATTCCTTGAGAATAATGCTGCTATTTGGTGGAAAATATGATAGCTATTTCTATTATTCCTCTAACTTAGATAAATTTTCAAAAGGAGTTCAAGGAATAGTATTATAAATTTGTTTTCACTATAGTCAGAAAAAGCAAGAATTCTTAAGATTAAGGCAAGTGGGGAAGATGGTGATAAAATTTGAGACTTAATTGAGGTAGTAGGCAAAATTTGTTCCTGAGTTTGCTTCTGATGAGAATCTTTGTGTTAAATTTAAAGAAGGGTTGAATTTCGAAATCAGTAAAAAGATGTCACTTATGATGAGCGAAGATCTTAGTGGAATTTAAAAAAAAGAAAAGATACTAGTTTTTTTAGGGCAGTTTTCTAAAAAGAGTCATAGTAATGGTTTTTAAAATGGCGCTTCTATCACAAGGTTAGTTGGTACTCCATCATTCTCTCTTCAGGAATAGCAACCATTCTAAATTGGATCTTTAACTTTGGGGTCCACTCATAGTATCGAACAAGTACCTGGAATGGACAGGTGTTAGAATTGTAAATAGTTCCATAATAGCCCGTGTAACATGCCACAAAAGTGCTTCTATTATGGGCAAACATGGCATATCAAAAAAAATTGTCCAAGTTTAGGAATGATAGGAAATGTTGGTGAAACTGCATAGATTCAAAATCTTGTTTTAAGAAAAACCAGCCAACAACTTAAACCTTAGTCGCAGTTACTCATAAGTCTAGAACATAGAGTACTTTTACTTTTTAAGATGCTCAGAAGGCTTAAACTTGAGCTTTGTGTTATAGGTAAGTAAATTTTGCTTTAAATTAAGAACAAAACTAAACTAGCCTTGATGTGGTGATTGGTATTATATGAATCTTCAATCAATAAACATACATCCTTATAGATTTTAGTTCTAATAGGCCTTTCATAAG
This sequence comes from Swietenia macrophylla, assembly GCA_032401905.1. NCBI lineage: Eukaryota > Viridiplantae > Streptophyta > Magnoliopsida > Sapindales > Meliaceae > Swietenia > Swietenia macrophylla. Next base: position 1,069,223 of record CP135578.1, on the reverse strand, counting down.
TACCACTTTTACAATGCAAGCCATAGAAATATCTCAACCTTAGATCAAAAGTTAGTGATGCATACACCATTAGGATAGAAATTGCTTAAAAAAACTATGTTTAAAGGGTGTGAGATTATCGTAGGTGAAGCAGTATTAGAGGCAAATTTAGTTCCTTTAAAAATCTAATATTTTGATGTAATTTTAGGAATAGATTGGTTATTTCGGCATAAAGCCTTGGTGGATTATTTTATCAAATTAGTAGTATTCAAGAAACCAAGTGAACTTGAGATAGTTTTGATTAAAAAGCATAATATGCTTATGTCTGGTGTGATTTTAATCTTAGAAGTAAAAAGATTGATGCAAAAAGTTTGTCAAGCTTACTTGTCACATGTAGTTGACATCTTAGTTTAAGAAATTTAGATTAAGTACATGCCAATTGTGAATGCTTTTTCTAATGTATTTCTATAAGAACTGTTGGGTTTGTCACCTGATTGAGAGTTGATTTTAGCATTGATTTTATACCAGGAATTACACTAATTTTTATCCCTTCTTACAACATGGCACTAGCTGAGCTTAAGGAACTTAATGTGTAGCTATAATATTTAATTGACAAAAGTTTTATTCGATTTAATGTGTTTGTTTTTAGAGTGCACTAATATTGTTTGTTAAAAAAAAAAGGATGGTATATTAAGATTGTGTATAGACAATCTAATGTAAATTCAGCACAAGGTAAGTCAACCCAGCCCAAATTCGTCCAGCACATGATCTCCTCAGTCTATACACTTCATTTGATCTTAATTTGATTACTTGTAGTCAAAGTCATGGAGTAGCATTTATATGAATTTTTGGAATGAAAGCTGAGCATTTATGTGACTCTTGGAAGCATAAATATGGAGCATTGTGTAGTTATTTATTATAATTAATGTTTGTAGTCCGTATGTAATCTATAACTTTCTTTTATATTTGACCAAATATGTAATGCTTATAAAAATGCTCCTTTTTTTTTTTCGTTTTTGGGATTTGACTGGTTGAATGAAAATATATTTCTTTTGAGTGGTAATCCAACTCTTCTTTCTTTATCCAAATTCTTGCTAAATTTGGTGATGGATTTTTCCTTGGCTGGTGGCATTGTCTTTAGGCCTTTGATACTTGGCTTTTATCTTTAAATTCTCTTTTATTATCATCATTTGAAAAGTTTAAGAGTTCAAAACTATAATCCTGTGAACAGTGACGAATTTGAAGAACAAAACTCACTCTTAACTTTTGCAAGACGCATCATAAGTTCTTATAATATTAGCAGTAATATTAAAATTAAAATTGAATGTTACAAGTGATTAACAGTGTTCAGCAATGCGTCGTGACTACTTAAGTGACAAGAATGTCAATAGTTTAATATCACCTTATTTGTGACTAATGTCACCGTGTAATTTAATACATTTGTCTTAAATATCTTAATTCAACACGAGATATAGAATGTTTCATTCTTGTATAGCTCAATTTTATATTTGTTTGATATATTGAGTAAATTTATTCTATCAAATGAAGTCATTATTATATATTAATTTATTTGAGTATGTCTATGCATTTTTCAAAGTCTCACGCAATTAAAAAATTTAAGATATCACTCCTATTATATAATAAAGATAAATCCTATTTTGATCACACATATTCCTCCCTCTACATAAGTTATAACATATTTGATTATTTTTTTTATAGTCTATCTTATTATAGATGACGTTTGAAAAATTCAAAATGTATCATTTTTTGTGTTGAAAACTATGATGATTTATAGTCAAAAGATCACATACACTATTGCTATTATAAGAATTGGTTATGACACTCATATAATGATTCATATAGCATTCTTTTCATAGGTCGGTCCAGTACATTAGTTCACTAACTTATATCCATGTGTTGACTTGATATCTTATATTATAACATATATATGTTGTTATCAATCACTATACATATTAATTTCTATGCTTTATCATTACCCTACTCACAATAATACTTTACTAAAGACATTTAAGAATAATGTATAACTAATTGAACTTGCTATTTTAAGAGTATTATTATATTTATTAAACACATAGATATGTAATAATAAAATAATAATATAATAATTAGAATGTTATGATACAAATATATTAAATATTTAAGATACTATTAAATTTAGAGTATATACTAACATTATAATTTCTAGGGCATACTCTAACCAATAATACTAAAGAGGTAACATAATTTGTATTTTGAAAACAAAGAATTTAAGGCAAATTACTTATATGCCATGATCTATTGCAAGAATCTTTATCCTATAACTTAAAACTTTTACCGTAATATGTACATATAATGTCATTGATACTTTCCATACCTATTTGACAAAACTTCTAATAAAATATCAAGGCTCTAAACTAATTTTCAACCATTCTTATTCTTATGTGTTATGAACTAGTTTGTTAGCCTCTTCTTTAATCAAACAAGTGATTTTAGTTGTGTTCAAAGAAGTATAAAGAAAACATAAATTAAGGATACAAAGATAGTAGAACATAAATTTAGTGCCATTCTTAAGTATAATACATGCTTGAGCCAATGAAAAAAAAGAATTTTAAAAGTCTTGCCAAACTTAGGCCAGCTACGTGTTAACCCAGAAACAATCTAAAGATTGGTACAAACTTCATGCTTGATATGCACCCGAGCCAACCTAAGGTTAAAACCTTGGGGACAACTTTAGGCTAGCTTCACAATTAAGCTAGAAGTCATCCAAAGAATGTGCCATTCGCTAACCTGATGCGTGTTCGAGTGCACATTAGGAATATAAAATGCCTTTGACTTTATGAGTTAAGGCTTTATGCATTTTTAGAGATTTATAAGCTCTTTTAGTAGAGATATCGTCTTTTGAGTTTTTTATAGCATTCCCCATTTTTTTAGGAAAGAAATCCAAATCACATTTTTGTTAATTAAAGTTTACTTGGATATTTTCTTTTGAGATATTTCAATATTTCTTTATTTATAAATCTCATTGTAAAACTTTCAAAGTTTTGAGTGATGTTAATGGTTGAAGTTTCGATTAATAGTGCAAGTTGTTCGTGAATTTCACATGCAAGAGAGTTTTAGTGTTTTGAGCAATGGGAATAGCTATAATGGTTCACTCTGTGATAGATTCAAGATTTTTTATAATTGAAATCACTGATTATAAATCTTTCTTTATCTATTGAAATTTTGAGATATTTTCGATATCAACTCAACAGGTTTTAATCTTGTGAAGAGTACTTCATATGGCTTTTGTTTGATGCCATATCATTCAATTTTTATTCTTTTATTGTTATTTATTGCATTGTGTTGAATTTTTCTATGCTAAGTTAATTATTGAAAATCTTGATATTTATTAAAATTTTTCGATCAAAATAAATAAATTTTAATATGTTTTAATTTACTATTAAGAGATTTAATTTTTTACATAACAACACCTTTCAACACCCTCTTCCTTCTCTCGATCCCCCTCTCCTTCAAATGTAGTATGATTTAAGCTTAAATTTTTCAATACATCCAAATTAAATTCTATTAATCACATCAATAATGTAAAATATTCACCTTTTAATGCTAGCAATGTCAACTCAAGAATAATCTACCATAATATGTACAAGATATTTTGCGTATTTACTTCTCAACTTGTGTAAACAATGCAAGCTATGTATTTTTAATTTAAATCATCACGTGTAATGCTTGTGGTCGTAAATTGAAAATAATACCAATAATTAAAGTTTTACATACATCAAAAACTTGCTATTAAATGTTAATTATTTTAATTTAAGCATTCAAGAATCTAAATTAAAACTCACAAGAATATGAATCATTTGTAATAGTGATAAACATTCCCACAAGGTCGATCGTATAAATAATATGTTAAACTCATTTCTTTTTATTACTAAACTCTAAATTAAAGTAACACAAAACAAATAATAGTATCATAATTCAATTCAATTAAAATAAAATAACAAATGAAATAAAATAGAAATTTTTTAAGAGACCAAATTAAGGACAAGAAATTAATTAAGAGAAAGGCATAAATGTTTTAAGAATGCAACACTAATTATCTCTTTGATGGTAAATTTATATAATCAAGAAATTCCAACAACTTAATATGATAACAATCATTTTAACATGGAATGTACTCATATATATTAGTTCTCTATTGATTATTAATTTAATTTTAGTGTAGGATTTAAACTTACTTATTCTAAAGTAATAATATCGCTTGGTGTGGGCTATTATTATCATCCTTAAAATGCATTAACCATTATAAAAACAAGATCATACAATAACAATTAAATTGGTGTGGTTATCATAATTCATTCATATTAGACATATTTATCATTAAGATTAAATATAATCTATTTGAAAGATTCATCTATTGGATTGCCAAATGTAAAATTATAATTTTTTCTTAATAAATTAAATACTCAATAAAAAATTACTAAATATAAAATTCTAAATTCTTTTTACACCTATTAGATTGAATAGTTTGGTCGATTTGTATTAAATTCAATCTAAAAATCAATTATTGCGGTTTAATTTTTTTTCAAACCAAAATGAATCCAATGAATTATCAAACCAATCAAAACAGTCAATTTGAATTGATTCAATTTGGATGTGCCCACTCCTAGTAGAAGTAAATAAATAATAAAAGAAAGAACATAAAATAGAAGAATAAGAAATCTTTCTTGATCTTGACTGTATTAATATTTTTCCTTGCCTATTTTTCACTCATCTCTTGATCTCTCTTTTGCGCCCTTAAAGATAAAGATGTGCTCTTTTTAAATAAAAGAAGTCATAAGCATAGTAGAATTTACATAAATCATTTTTTAATTAGAATTTGATATCTTTTTACTTTTCAAAATATAATAGGTATTTTTTTTATTGCAATTAGATCACTTTAAATCTAACAATCTTAAGATATTAATGAAAAGATTTGGCTATTTAGTTTTCAACCAAAATAAATTTTGTACGATTTAAAGTTATGTAGAGAAAGTTATTGTTATTTTAATTAACAATATTTGAATTATTGATCCTAATATAATTAGAATTATTTTTCCTTATCTCCCAAGAAGTAACTTTACTTTTCTCTTACCAAAATAAAGTCGTCAATAATAGATTCCATAATAGACATTCCCATTTTTATTAGAAAAGATTACCTTAATTCTTAATAAATAAGAAAAATTTTGAGAATGTTATTTTTAGGCTCATTTCTTCGTCTTTACTTATAAAGACCTACAAAATAATAAAAAAAAAAGTTAAAAGAGCACAAATTACAAGAACTAACTAACAAAATTAATGCATTTATGATATAAATATATATAAATAATGGACCTTTCATAATGCTAACAAGTCAACTCAAGAATAATCTACCAAATACACACGCAAGATATTTTGGCTAGTTACTTGCCAACTTGTAAAAATGATACAGGTTACTCATCTCTAATTTCAATCATTACATGTAATCCCTGTGATCTTAAATTGAAAATAAGACTAATAAATTAAAATTTTATTTACATTAATTTTTAAAAAGTTGGTATATAGCATTGGCATATTTTGACTATACACGCTGACTAATGAAATTAAAAGTGGTATAATTCAAGGGAGAATATTACAATTAATTAGCTTCCACTGTACCTATTGCTTTTCTAAATCCCATGTCCCAAATAAAAATTGGCCCTTCTCTAATTTTATAAATATACTCCAATAACTTTTTCAAATCTTTTGTTCAAATAAACAAAACACACATACACAAGTACAATAAATGCACATATCACACACACACACACTTGCATGAGAGAATTCAATTAATCAAATCAAGGTAATGCATCTTATTGCGTGCATGCATGATGCGTGCATTAATTATGCTTGAAATGAAAAGAGAATTCAATTAATCAAATCAAGGCAATGCATCTTATTGCCATTTCATACCCATAATTTTAGATGTTTTCTCTTTCAATTTTTAATTTATTTACAATAATCTAATTATTTATTCAAAATTTAGACTTCTTTTATAAGAATTTAGTTATGCACTAACTATTTTGTATATAATATAATATCTATAAATTGATAAACTCTATTATATAATTTTTTTATGGTCCTAACTTTGACAATATAGGCTAAAGTAATAATTTTATTGAGTAATAATTTTAATAAGTTATATTATAGGATAATATATTTTTTAAAACCTTTATATAACTCTATCATTCCATTAATATCATAAAATAATAATTTAATAAAATTACAAATATAATAAACTACAATATTTTACTAAAATATGACTATTATTACTTGTTTTTTTCTTGAAATTTAAATTTAATTGGATCACATCTCCAAATGTTAAAAATCTATTCGTATAATTCTTTTTGAGCGCATATAAGTGTTCTTTATGTATGCAAATCAAAATACACGTGCAGTAGAATTACACAAAAGAAAATGATTTGTTTTCTAAAATTCATGCGATAAACTTTAATATTATTATATATATATATATTTTTAATACCATAAATACATATATACCTCTAATTAGAAGGTTTTTGTCAAATTACGAACACAGATTAAATTTCTCTTGATCTTTGTAGTATCTATATGATCGAGAATCTAATTAGAGTGATAACTCCTATAATTTAAATGTGTGATATTTTGTATATTCTTCTCCTTTCAAGATCAAAGATACAAAACAAAATTCTAAATATATCCTTTAAAAAAATATATAAATATCACATATTTATATATTGTTATTTTAGGTCTAAAATTTTAATTTAAACTATTTAGTAAAGTAAGCACTAATAAATTTAGTCTATTTTTTATATAATAGATTTAATTATAATTAATACTCAAATAGCTCAAATAATACTAAACTCATTTATAATTATATACATATATAATTATTTTCGATCATAATATACGATCCAATAGATTCTCGGAATATTAGCAGTAATACTAAAATCTAATTTTAGTGTTACAAGTAATGAGTAGTATCTAACAACACATCATGATTATCCAAATAATGAGAATATCAGTAATTTGGTACCACTTTATCCATGATCAATATTACTATATAATTCAATTCTTTTCTCTTACATATTTTAATTGAACATGAGATATAAAATGTGTCATTATCGTATAATTCAATTATATTTTTTTGATATTTTAAGTAAACTTATATTATCAAATGAAGTTAATATCACATATTAATTTATTTGAGTATTACCTTACAGTTTTCAAAATCTCAATCAATCTAAAGATTCAAGATATCACTCCCATTATATAAAAGAAATAAATCTGATTTTAATCATATACATCTCTCTACACAAATTATGACACATTTGATTTTTTTTTTTATAGTATATCTCGTTACAAATGACGTTTGAAAATATCAAAATATATCATTTTTTATGTTAGAAACTATGATAATCTCAAGTTCAAAGATCACATACATTATGTCACTATAACAATCGCTTATGACACTTATATGATGATCTGTGTAGCATTTTCATAATAGATTGGTCTAGTATATTAATTTACCTATGTGTTGACTTAATATTTCATATCATAACACATACAAGTTATTATCAGTCACTATAAATATTAGTTTTTATGTATTATTGTTACCCTATTTACAATAATACTTGACTAAAGACATGTAAAAAATAATATCCAACTAATTGAACTTACTATTCTAAATTTATTATTGCATTTATTAAACACGCAGATATGTAATAATGAAATACTCAAATGATATATATATAAATAAAAATGCCATGATACAAATATGCCAAATATCTAAAATACTATTAAATTTAAAATATATACCAACACTTTACTATACTCGCATAATGCTTTACGCATCTCATCTATCATGGTTAATTTTCAAACCCCTTTTAAATGATAAATTATTATAAATATTTAAATAATTTACAGCAGAAGATATAATAAAACTTTGTATTTGTTTATATAAAGATTATTTTTAATCTAATTCGTGAAATACATTTAATTAAATAAATGCAATTATAGTGAATATTATTTAATTAGCTACATAAGTGCAATTAATTTGCTTATTATTTTTTACTAACTTAATATATATCTAATAGATTAATTTATATTCAATTGATTAGATTGGTAAAATAAAATGAATTCTAGATGATTAAATGTATTTTTATAATATTATAAATATATTTTATAAATTATTAATTTATCGATTAATTAATATCACTTTTAATTAATAAAATTTATATGGTCCCAAAATTATTAATTTATAGAAGTTATACTGTATAAGCATTCCTCAATGAATATATAAAAGAAGACTGAATTGGAAAACTTACTTGTACTATATTTGGCACTCATAATGGATTGCCATGCACTAGTCACCTCTAAAAAAGTAACAAAGGTGATGCAGTGAGAGATTGACCCATGGCCTCTTACGGGTAAATCCCATACACCTTTTTTTTTAATTTTAATAATAATAATAATAATAATATATTAAACTAATATAATTTATATTATAATAATTTATAATAAAATATAAAATAATAAAATAATAAATTATTTTTAATATAAATATCAATATATATATATAATATATAATATTATATATTATATACATAATAAAGTAATATAGTCCGATATGTATTGTACTAAACATAGTGAAAATTTTAATTTAAACTATTGTAATCCAATACATATAAAATAATATAATATAATATGTGTTATTAAACATACCGTTAACATTATCTAGGGTATACTTGGTTGTTAGTATTGGATTGGATTGATTTAGCTAAATTCACTAAACCTATATTTGTTTAAAGAATGGGAACGGTTTGCACTTTCAAATAATGTAGACCAGCCCTCATTGACCTGGGGGGAGGGGGGGGGGAGGAGGAGGGTGGATACATTATCCTCTTTTTAAAAAAAAATTTAAAAATTAAAATAATATAATACTATAACAATAATATAATATTACATTATAATGTAAGAATATTATATTACAATGATAGCATTAATATAATATAATATAATAATATATTAAATATTACATAATAAAATAATATTATGATAATAATAATAATAATAATATAGTATACAAGCAAAATAAAGAAGAGAAAAAGGAGGAGGTAGAACCTTTCATGTATTTTCCTTTCTTTTATTCTGTGATATCTAAGAGAATGATTAGTATAATTTTGTAGTATGCTGAGATTCTAACTCAAACAAATTATACACTTAATGCCTTACTAATTGAACGATTAAGGCTGTAAAACCTATTTTTTGGACCTTAAGGGAAATTTAGTCTTTTTGCATGTAGACTATATTTTCATGCATTCATACATTTCATAACTAGCTAACATATTATTGAAGCACATTATTTACTTTTTGTGGATTGAAATTTATTTATTTGTTTTTAAGAAATGGTAATTTTGAAAATTTGAATGATAAGGGTATTTTTGTTAAATGGGCTCAAAATCTATAAAAAAAACCACCCTTCTCTTTTTTTAATTATTTCTCTGCTTCTCATTTCCTACCTTCTCAAAATTCATCAAATCCTTTTCATCTATTCTCAAATTGCTATAAAATTAAATCTTCACGTAAAAATCTCTCTACTTGTATATATATTTTAGTCAAGAATTCTCTCTCTCTCTCTATAGAAATCTCAAAAGAGTTTAATCATTCTTGAATTTTCAATTCTTTCATTGGGTTTTAGTAAGGTTTCTAACCATTTTAAAGTTTTAAATTTTTGTTTATTTAGTTATTTTGGTTTAAATGTCAAAATAGATATTTAGGTATTGTGGTTTACTTTTTGAGGTTGTGGATTTGATTTTGATGTTTTGAAATTTATTATTAGTAGTGTGTGAATGAGAAAACTTGGCCATGAGATTTTGTAACATGGAAATTGGTTAAATGGCAAGAGTTTTTAATTTTGTGATTAAATGAAATTTCGTTATAATTAAGTTTAAATTCAATTTGAAATGTGTTTTAAGACTTGATTAGGCTTTAAAATGATTGTTTGTGATATTTCAATGTTAGGTTTAAAGTTTGAGTTCAAATTGTTTTGAAAAAATTTGAAATTGATATTGATGTGAAATAAAACAAATTTTCACTAATCTTGACTCTCTTGTATTTTTTTCTTGATTTATGAAAGATAGAAGCATTTTTTAGTAAAATTTACAAAGGGTAAAATGGTAGTACTCTTAAAAAGCTTTCTAACAAGTACTTACAATACTAGATCGGAGTTCATTTGCTATACCAAAAATACCCATTTCTTATTTTCTTTTCTTATTTTACTATGCAAAAATAATGGTACTAGAGCCTTTATTTTCAAAATCTTAATTTTATGATAGCACGCTACAGCATTGGCAACTTAGTGCCATGATGCTTGTATGTTATTTTACTATTTTATAAACCACTTTTAAGCCTATAAACGACTTTTAAATTGAGCGATTTAAAAACCATTGGAAAGTTTAAGGAGTTTAGTTTATTTTTTAAAGAGAGTTCAATTTTATCATTTCCAAAATTACTTACCTATTCTTAAATGTCATTTTTTACTAAAGTCTTGGTTATTTTTCTATGAATGATTTTATATAGACTTGAGCCTTAACCTATATGTTGACTTAGAAACTTATATTCATCATGCATGTATATTAAATATTACTTTTATTTATTCACAATTCAATTAAAGGTATACACTCTCTTACTAGTCCTTATGCTAGCTTAGATTTATCTCGAGGCGCGGTTATAATGGAATTTCATATTTGATAGGAAAAAAATATTGTTAAAGTTTATAAGGATGAGTACTACACACCTTATTAGACATGTCTTTGGGAAAAAATATAATGACTTAGCTTGAGATAAATAGTATCAAAGCCAAACCCATTCCAACTGCAATATCTCACCAAGCATTCACATATAATAGACATACCTACGAAAGATCTATATGTTTCAGGATAGAAGAGGATGAGCATACAAAGAGCCCAATTGTCCCTGTAATAAGACCATCATAAAATTAGGTAGAGAAGAATGTAACAAAATCTCACATTGGTTAGGAAAATGGTATCCTTAGAATTTATAAAGTTGGGTACTACTGTACATATTATTAAACATAATTTTTAGAAAAAATGTAATAAACCATAGACAAATATCTATAATCTTATCTACATAGATTCAGAAGAAATTCTGTTGAGTTTGAGTCATAGTGATCATTTATCAAAGAATGACTCTAGTTATCAAATGATTGAACAACCAGGAACAATTTACTTACGATACTTAGTTGACATTCATAAAAAGCATCCAGTTCGTGATACAGTGCCAAAAGAACATAATCATTTAGATTGAAAACCCAATTATAATAAAATGTTTTAGGCTATTTTGAGTTATTGAGATACTTGATTGACATGTAAATGTTTTAATATTGAAAAGGCTTGTGAGATGAATGTTTATTATTACTTTGTATTCTTATGAATTTGCATTATTGAAATAACCCCTCAGGATATATACATACACACACACACACACACACACACACACACATATACATATATATATTTTAAATGCTTGGTCTTATAAAACTAAAATTAATTTATTGATGATGTATTGATAGTACTATAGTACTATAAGAAGTAACCTAATAATTTGACAAATGATTTTTATAAATTGAAATATAAATTAATTTTAGATAGATTTCTTTATAATTTAAAAAATACATAATTTTTATTATAACAAAACTCACTAGTGGTTTTAAGTATTTTCCCCGATTTAGGTGGCAACTTAAGAAAGACCAAATAGCCCACACTTTTATAAAGAAACCAAACATAAGCCTAAACTCGTATTTTATAAGATCAAATATTGTTAATGTATGAATGATTTTTAAAAATGATTGTAAGACTTGTCTAATAATAATCATCATTTAATAAATTATTTTAGTATCACAATACCTCTATGCATAATGAATTTGTGTTGTTAACTTTTCACTTATTAAATATATTTTATACGCATCCTCTTACTTTACTGCTTTTAAGTTAGACCTCGTTTTTGCACTTTTGTAATTGTGATGGACGCAAATGTTACAACATAAATTCGTATTTGTATATATCGTAAATTTAATAGTATTTTAAATATTTGACATATTTGTATCATGGCATTTGATTTATATATATTATTTTATTATTTTATTATTAAATATCTATGTGTTTAATAAATGTAATAATGTCTTCAGAATAGTAAGTTCAATTAGTTTGCTACTATTATTAAATGTTTCTAACCAAATATTATTGTAAATAGAGTAATAATAATGCATAAAAATTAGTATGTGTTATAACTGATAACAATATATATATATATATATATTTTATGATATAAGATATCAAGTCAATACATGGGTACAAGCTAGTAAATTAATATACTAGATCGACCTATCATAAGAATGCTACATAGATTATTATATGAATGTCGTAAGTTATTCTCATAGTGACAATAGTATATATGATTCTTAAACTTAAGATGTCATAGAGAATGAGGCAATTGGATATTTTTAAACCTTATCCATAATAAAATAGACTATAAAAGAAATAATTAAATATTTCATATTTTGTATAGATAGATATGTGTGATCAAATAAAATTTGCCCCTCTTATATAATAGGAATAATATTTTGGGCTCTTTAATTAAGTGGAACTTTGAAAAATACATGGCTATATTCAAATAAGTCAATATGTGATATTGATTTCGTTTAATAGAATATGTTTACTCAATATATTAAAAAAATATAAAATTAAATCATACGAAGATAATGTATTTTATGTCTCGTATTCAGTTAAGATATTTAGGACAAAAAGATTGAATTACACAGTAACATTGGTCATGGATAAGGTGATGTCAAACCACTTATATTCTCATTATTTAAATAATCATGATGTGTTGCTAGATATCGCTCATTATTTGTAAAACTAAAATTATATTTTAATATTACTACCAACGTTACAAGAGTCTATTGGGCCGCACATTAAGATCGAAAGTAATATATATACATAATCCTAAATAGGTTTAGAATTCATTTAACTATTTGAGTATTAATTTTGACTAAATCTATTATGTAAAAACCAAACTAAATTTGTTAGTACTTACTTTATTAAATAAATTGAGTTTTATAAAAAAACCTAAACAAATAGGTTAAGTTTAAATTAAAGACCTAAAATAGTAATATAAATATTTGATATTTATATTTTAGAGGTGTGCTTAGAGTTTATATTTGCATTCTTATTCTTGAGAAGAGAAGAATGCAAAAAATATCATACACTCAAATAATAAAAATTAGTACTCTAATTTAGATTTTCGATTGTATGAATATCATAAAAATATAGAGATAATTGATCTGTATTCATAGTTTAGTAAAATCATTTAACTAAAAGTATGTACGTATTTACTACGTTGAACCATATACATATAAAAACACTAAGTTTATTGCATAGATCTCGAAAAGTAAACTATATATTTTATGTATTTTTGCTGCGTATATGTACTAGTTTGCTTATAATTTAGGTATAGGTTTCTCGACTCATCTCATGGTTCTCGATGTCCACTGGCAAAATATTTTATTTTGTATTTTAAATGTTATTTAAATTAAGATTTTTGAAATTTTATAAATATCTAAGTTATATTTTACTTTTTAGTGCAACCAATGTTTTGAAATTGAATGACTATGCTTTTGTATGTATGTGTAATATTATTGGCAAATTGGAATGTTTGGTTTAAATACTCAAAAGTTTTATGGATTCTCATACGACACTCCAAGATAATGAAGCATAACTCGAGAGCATACAGTGGTTGTCATGTGGCGATCCTTTAGGTCATATCAATATTTTTTCAAAAACCAAACCTGTATTTAATTCTTACTTTCAAAAATTTACTTTTTATATAGAAGATTTATTAAGATCTTTTTCTTCTATTATATTTTTGGATAATAGTTTTCATGATTAAACCTTATTATTGACCGTTGGTGCCCTTAGTTTAAAATAAAAATATCCTAAAAATATAAGAAATAAATAAAACTATTTTTAAAAAATTTCTTGACAAATAAAAGAGAGAAATCTTTTACAAGTTTTTGAATTGTGAGTACTTGTGGCTTTTCCATGTTTAAGCCTACCTTTACAACTAGAATTACATGCTATTTATAGATAATTTAGGCATTCTCATCACTTTTCTTTTTCTGTTTTTCAATTTACATGTGTTTATTTTTGAATTGAAAGAAAATGGAATAAAAGATATACACAAGATTGTTTTACTATTCTTAACTTTTGAGTTAGCAATCGTTTTTTATAAACTTCTTTTTTTTTTTTAAATATCAAGATTTTAATATGCTCTGTCATCCATGAAATCAAAATGATTGTCAACTGGTGCTATTCTGACTTCTTCTAATTCTTAGATCTCATATAAATGTTTGTCTTCTTTTAGTATCAAAGAAATTCATAGAATAGGGTATTTGAAATATAACTCTAAACTTCTTTAAAATATGAACATGTGGGTGTCTAGGCCACTAATTTACCTTGTAATGAATTTACACAATTATAATACTTTTAGGCTCGGTATTTCTGTAGATCTATGACACTAAACTCTTAAATATTTATCTCTGATTCTCTTTTGTAAAAATCTACTAGAATATTGAATTGTACCAATGTAATTTAGTGATAAGCTAGTAAATATTGAGCTTCCCATTCCATAAACATGGCGCAAAATCAATATCTAAATTATATTTGTAAAAGCTAGAGTGATATTAAATAACTCGTTGAAACTTTTCTAACATCCATCTAATATTGTCTGTAATAGTTCTAGCATATGAATCAATTATTCATAGTTAAATAATTCTAGTTCATAAATTTTTCTAGATTTATGGATGTAATTAAATTCAATTTTAATAAACTTTTGTTCAAGTCAACCTATATAATCATGAATTTAAAATATAATTTGTTATTAGCTAACTTGTGATTACATAACACGGATATTTGTATTGATAGATTTTAAACTGAATTTAAAATTTTTGTAATCTTAAAAATCTTTTTATAGTTTTGTTTTCTAATAAACCATAAATTTGAGCTTTAATATCATCTAATAGCTTTTCCACTACATTTTTAATTTCTTTTGCTTTACCTTGCATAAAAGTAACATTAATTGTATTAAATATTTTTGAACTACTATATGATTTTGTTTTTTCTATACATGTAGTTTTACTAATAAAAGCTTAATGCAATGCATTCGTGCTTTTTAAGGAATTAATTTCTTTTTCTAAGAAAGAAAATTTTTTCATAAACTTTTTTTAAATTATGCAATGATTTATGTCTAAATCAGTAATATTTTAAAATAATTGAAAAATTCTATAACTTCTTTCTGATTATAAGGATGACTATTATGATATATCAAAATATCATTTTTTGCTTCATTATCTAAAAAAGACTAAAGACTTTCTTCTACTTCTTTAAAACCATGAAAACATCTAAAAATTGGTTATGAAAAAATTTTGATTGAAAGAATTATTTCTTTTCATGTCAAAAATATTCCTATTTTTCTACCTTTAAGAATAACATAATATTAAAAACATTTGTTTTCAGAGAACATATAGTTTAATGTATTTAAAGTATTTGCTTTCAGAAAACGTATAACGCAATGCTGTTAAACTATTTAAAAATCTTTTTCTAACATTTCTAAAATACCAAATATTATTTAAAATGCATAGCTAAACTTCATAAAATTTAGCTTTTAATGTATTTAGTGGTTGAAAAGCAATTTCAAAACAAAAATTAAAAGTAAAAAGTCGTATTTTAATTTACTTTTGTATCGCTAAGCCTTTGCTGGTACTAGCCAAGTCTTGCACAATAATTAAGAAGGAATTAATCTTGATAAAACATTAGCTATTTTATTTTTACTGCCTTTAATATATTCAAATTTAGTTTTATAACATTTACCATGTATAATATCTAAAAAATTCTATCCATATTTTATTATCAAAAGAATTTTTCTTTTACAAAGTTTTTATTATATACTTTATTAACAAATTGAATTATATTACTATAGTATATTTTGATTGTAAATTTTTCTAATTGTGTGTTAAATGAAATGAATTTAAAGAATTAATAATTCTCAATATTTCCAAATCTATACTACATATTATATTTCGGGATTTTGTAAAATTTTCACTAGCATATAATGTTATTCTTTCTTCAATATGTGAACTATTTTTATTAGGTTTTTGTAATAATAAACTTACCCATCCTATATTATAAGCATCTATATGTACAATTTTATAGTAATTATCTATTGATAAGTTTAAAGGTTCTAATTTTTGTATTATTGATTTGATTTTTTGAACTAATTATATATCTTTACCATTAAAATATCTTTGTCCATTCTTTTTTAATTTATTATAAAAAGATCTTATTTATATACTTAATTTTAGAATGAATTTTCTACTATAATTTATTAATTTGAAAAATTTTTGTAATTCTTTTATTTCTTCTATTAACAAAATCTAATATTTTGTTAATAATATGTTTTTGTAATTTTATTTTTCCTTGTTTAATTTTTATTCCTAAAAATTATATTTCTTACTTGAATAATTATGGCTTTTTTCTATATACTACCATTTTTTATTTTTTAAGACTTCTAGTATTTTTACTACATAGTAAATATAACTAAATTTGTTTTTGCTAAAGATTAGAATATTATCTACATAAACTATACAAAATTCTAAGTATGGCCTCAATATTTTATTCATATGTGCTTAAAAAATATTTGGAGCATTTTTTAAGCCAAAAGGTATAACTAGCCATTCAAAATATCCTTCACTGCATGTAAATGTAGTCCAATTTATGGATTCTTCTTCTAATCTTACTGCCAATAGTCACTTTTGCAATCTAACTCACTAAACCAACTAGTATTTTACATACTATTTAATAATTAATCTTTATATAGTATTTTATATCCATTTTCACAAATATTATCATTTAACTTTTTATAGTTTATCACCATTCAGCTTTTGACTTCTTATTTCTATCACACGCCAAAATAGGAATTAGTGACTTTTAAGTTAAAAAGTCAAAAATTCAAGTACAAAGGTATTACCAAGTCAAAATCAAAGCAAAAATACTTCGGGGTCTTACAAACAAGTTAAATATAACTATATAAAATAAATAAAATAAGATTATTACATAGGATAATGTAAATACTTATTAATTTCCTAAAATAATAAAATAAAAATCAAATAGTCCATATAGATCATGCATCACAACATAGTTTAGTATTTGACAAATTCTATTATAAGTCAACATATTCATACCGAAACTTGAGCAGTTATAAGTATATTCGAGGTGTCTCTATATGTTTGCATGTCTAAGCTACTTTTTACTGATCAAGTCAAACTAGGTTTGACTTGAAAGTGGGTAAAAAGGAAGGGTGATCAAAGCCATCATACTTAGTAAGGATGTATATCATTTACCTACATTAGTTTTACCCGAAGTTTGCACAGTTAATGAAATAATTTGCCCATTTTCATAAAATCTCATGATGCAAAACTTAGAAATCTTACAATTCATACATAATATACATTGTATAAACATAATATGCATTATTCATTATTTTGAAAACCAATAAATGTATAAAGGTGAATGTACATAATAACCAACCACAATGGAGCTGTAAACAACATAATCTGACGTACAGGTTTCAAGTTTTAGAGACACTCCCCCATTATTCCAATGATATGTAAAAACACTTTCCCATCGTCTCATCCACATTTAAAGACATTCTCCCATTATTTCATCCACATATATTATGAATAACAAGCAATATGCAATAAAAATTTGGGTAGCATAACAGCATAAAATCAATAATAAAATCACCTTGTATAATATTTATCAAAAACATATAGTTCATATATCTTTATACCATGTAGACAATATCAAGACAAATATTTAAAATAATACAAGTTTGACACATTATAACTGCAAGACATGCCACCCAATATTTTATCACATAAATTAATAATAATTTTTCAAACAATTTAAATTCATTTTTAAACCATAACCATAATAAAAAATATATGAAAATATATAGCAAATTTATAATTTAAAAGTAACAACTAGGTAAGTAATGGAATTCCTACCTCATTCGTTTTGATTTTCGTGTTTCTCAAGTTTGAAATGTCGTTTAGAAATTTTTTTGTCATCGTTGGATTCTCTCATCAAAACAAGTTTAATGGATGTCTTTAGTGTTAAAAATGATGTTTGAATCACTTAAAAACATAAAATTGACGAGGGTTAATTATTGATCAGTTAACTTTGTTAGTCAACGGTGGTCAACAGTGGTGGTGCCAAATTTTTCGGTGATTCAAGCCATGGGTCATAGTTTATCAAATAGTTTTTAATGTCTCGAGTTCAACGGTGGTGTTGATTTCTACATATGAACTGCCCTTCGCCAGAAATCAAGCTTAAAAGTCGCAATTTCGACAATGCCGATGAAAAGATTCCAGCGAGCATTAGGTTCGATCCTTTTGATTATTTTGTTCTACTTGTCAAAGTGAGTTCAGTGGTGTGCTCCATTTTCTTAAGGGATGTCAGAGTTAGTTAAAAAATTGATTTTAAAAATGCCAAAACTTTGGACAAGTTTTTAATAAGGCATCGGAAATTGAATTGAAATGACATCAATGACGGTAGAACGATTGCATTGAAAAAAATCTTGTGAGTTCAAAATGGTGTTAGTTAAAGGTCAAAAAAAAAATTCGTCAAAAGTTGTTAAGAGTTTAGGTGGAGAGACGTTAAAGGGAGAGAGTTTAGGGCAATTATAAAAATTGTAAAACTTGTGGGTATTTATAGAATGATTTTTATGAAATCATGAAATGGCCTAAAATCTATTTAAAATTATAAAAAAATAAAAAAATATTCTAAGATTTTTCAATTTGGCTCAAAATTCATTACAAATCAATTCCCACAAAAAAATAAAAATTTGGCTAATACGTAACAATATATAGGCAAAATCCAACCGTTTGACCTCTACTTCTTGGCCGCTTAAGTGCTCGAATAATGCCCGTCTTTCTACATAAAACAGAAGTTGGGCACTCGATTGGCGACTAGCAGTCGCTCAAGCACCTAAACTTAACAATTTCACTATGATTTCTTACTATAAATGTTAAGCTTTTATGTCTATTTGTACTTTTTCTAATTACTCCTAATTTTAGTAATTCTTCTATATGCATTTTAATTTCTTTTGTATCTTTTAAATTATATACTAAATCTTTTATATTTATTATTAAATCTACATTTATTATTTCTATTTTATATTTTTCTTTTGTACTTACTCTAGGGCCTTCTCCTATTATTCCTATTTTTTTAAAAATTTCTACTTTTTGTATTACTATTATAGGCTATAAATAACATTCTATACAATTTACTTGTTTTTTTATATTTACTATATTTTTTATATATTTTTCTATATCTATTTTGTTTAATTGTTTTATTTCCTCTGCATCTTCTTTATTTTCTTTCAAAAAATTATCAAAATATTCTAATTCTATATTACTATCTATATGTTTAGTTTTTTTTTCATATAATATTATATTAGTTTCAAATTTAGGCTGTACAAATGTGGCTTTTTTTATAAAAAAAAAAAAATACTCCATCTGAAATTAATGTTATCTTTTATTATTTCCTACAATAAAATTTAGCCTTATAATAAAATTTATATTTACAAATTGTTTTTGTAATAAAAGTTTGAGGTAAAATGTGTTTTCATTATTAATGTACATTGGTATATTTGCAAAACAATAAGTTGTTTCTAATTGTTCTACATTAAATTGTCATATTTTTACTGGTTGTCTTAATCTAATTTTATATTCTTCAAGATCTAAACTTTCATGTATACTATACTTATTTGCTCATGTATCTATCATAGCTTTTATTTTTATATTTATATTTTTATATTATATATCCACATCTATGTTTATCAAATCATTGCCTATTTTATATACATCTAATTCTCCTTTTTGTATTTTAGTTTTTCTTAGTTTTAATTACTTATATTTTTTTATTACAATTATAACAAATTAAATAATTAATATTATTACTATTTCTAAATCCTTGAGTTATCATTTTCTTACATTATATATAATAGTTTGTGAAATCATATATTTTAAATTCTAACATATTTATTTATGTATCTAATTCAATACTACTTTGTTTAATATCACTTTCTATACTATTTTGACTACTGTAACTATTTTTATATATACTTCATTATTACTACTTAAATTATTTATGTTACAAACTAATTCTAAATAATTTGATAAATCATTTAAAATATGTGCTTTAAATTTTTTTCACTTCTGGATCATTAGACTTTATATGTCCTTATTTTCCACATAAAAAATATTTACAACTTTTTTCAAATATTTTTTTCTTTTTTACATGCTTTTGTAACTTTTTATTTATTTTTCTTAAATGGCTTGTATTTTATATACTTCTTTTTATCATATTTTCTACTATTTTTCTTACGAGGCCTTTTGTACTTTTTACGACTTTTTCTATTATTACACCCATATGTTGGTACATCTCTAAATTTTATGCATATTCCTCCAATTTTTTTAGTCCGTTTTTAAATTTTCTCTTCATTGCAATATTTTTTAATTTTTTTGTCTAATAAATTCTATTAAAAGTAACGAAGTTATAGTATAATTAGTATTTTCTTCTAACCATTTTGTTGTTTCTTCACTAAGTTTTTCTCCTAATTTCTTGGTACTTTATTAACAAATTTATACACAAGTTCTTTATCATAAAATTTTCTTATTTGACTCTAATAGTCATAAAATGTGTAAGTATATTGATCATAAAATCTAAGGTTACATATTTTCAATTGTTCTAAATTTTTAAGAATTATTTTTGGTTTAAGTATATCATTTTTACTACCTAATCCTATTCCTAATGTTGATTTACTTATTAAATTTATAAAGCTTATTATAATTATATTTATATCAAAAATTCATTTAAAGCTTTTTTATTATTTTTTTCATATGCTTTCTCCATCCTAAATATATATTTCTTTCATTGATTCCTAATGTATTTTCTAAATATATTAGCTTATAATCTGGATTTAATATATTCTATAATGCTTTTATATTATGTCTTATTAAATTTTGTTGCCATAAATTAAATATTTTTTTTTCCACTTTTTTAGTTTTTGTCTATGTAAACTTAAAATTATTAAAACTTTAACTTCACCTTCTGATTTTCAAATTTCTAATTTAACTTTTGATTTAAATATTTTTACTAACTTCTTGATATATATTTTTAATTTCTACTAAACTTTTATTTTTTAACTAACATTTTACAGTTGTAATATCTTCTATTAAATCTTAAAATCATTATTATTATCTATTTCTTGCTTATTTTCTTCTTCATTTACAAAGATTTCACATTCTAAATAATATATTTCTTCTAAATTAAAAACTTTTAAATCTATTTTTTTAATTAATATCTAATTTACATCATTATCACCTAAATCTAAACTATCATATAAATATTATAAACTTTTACGTCTAAATATTTTCTATAATCTTTATATATCATATCTATAATTTTTTCTCTATTTACTTTTAAAATTGTTATGTTATCTGTTATACTTTCTATTTTTATTATATTTATATTAATTTTACTATCTTCTTCTTCAACTATTTCATGAACAATACTTTTTCTATAATTACTAAATCTTTCGGTAGCATTACCTTTATTATCTTTATATATTTTGCTTGTCAGTGGTGATTCTAATCGCTTGTCTACTATTTTTGTAGTTTCCAATTAAGACTATTTAATTGACTACTACTAAAAATCTTTTATGGTATTTATTATAAATTCTTCCTAAACAAAATATTTTTAATCTAAAATTTTTAAATTCTCTTATCATATTAAATTCTCTAGTTTGTATAATTATTTTTATATGCTCACAAAATTCTTTAATATATTTATTTAAATGTATATAATGCATCTTGTTATTGCTACTCTATTTCTAAGGTCTACTTCATTTCTAATACATATCCTGTTACTATTACTCTGTTTCAAAAGTTTATTTTACTGCTTACTATTTCTATTTGTTTATAATTATTAAATTTACCATCATATAAATAAATATGTATTTTAGTGTCCAAACTTAACCTTATATTACTTGAAATTCCTATCATAATGACTCCTAGATGAATATTTTTCTTTTAATAATTTATTTATAGTTTTTTGACTAATTAAAGTTATTTTTGGATTATCATTAGCTGCTTCGACTAATAATTTTCTTGATAAACATATAAATGGCTTTTAAACACTTTTTCTTAGATAATATTTTCCTTATATAAAATTTTCTTTTTTCTAACATATAAATGGCTTTTGAACACTTTTTTTTTAACATACTTTTAATAATTTTTCTACTTTACTTTCATCTATTATATCTTCTATTCTTTTTATAGTCACTTTTTCTTTATTATGCAATAATAATAATAATAATAATAATAATAATAATAATAAAATATTTAGAAAATACGATGCTTGTTATACTAAATATAGTACAAATTTTTTTAATCCATTCTAATACGTAATAAGTCCACTTCATTTCAAGTAATATAATCTAATATGCCTAATAAATGCATCCTTAAGTTCTAATTAATATTAGATAATACTAAACTAAAAGTATAAATACTGTTTACTTGTTAGATTATTAAGTACGTGTAAGTGTTGAAATTTACATACGGACCGCCCCCTAACGCACCTGCTCCCATACTTCTTCGGTTGAATTGTTTTGCAAACAAACCCTTTTGTATAAAGTTTAACGGAGACAAGACAAGTGCCAGATTTTAATCAATAAAACTAAGCCAACGGTTAAATTTTATGCAAACTCTTATATATTACATAAATATATTTTTAGTAAATAATAATAAATTATACAAAGGTACAAGGTTTGTATGAAGTTCGAAGACATGTCAAATTCTGCTGCGTGGCATAAAATATTTTGTACAAAAGAAATAATTTTTATTCAAACTCTTCCAACTGGTGCCTTGACCTGCTGTTTGTTTTTATTTTCAAATTTATTTTAAAAGAGATAAATTTACAGCTAAATTCAAGTGTCCTCGCTCGCACGGTCAGCCTGGTTTTAAACGACCCATGAAATGCTCCGCTTTGGACAAGCCAGGTGGAACTAGTCGGGTCGGGTCAATCTCCCTGTTGTTCAGCGTTAAAAGGGTTTCTGACAGCTCAATTAAGCATTTCAAAGAGAGTGAAAGGGTCTTAGATTTTGGAATATCCACGCGATTAACAACCGGCTCTTAGGGTTTCCTAGCTTAGACAAAAACCGGTTAACAGGAGCGCCATGGACGTGAAACTTGTCTACTTTCTTTTGCTCTTTTGTTTTCAGCTTCGACTCTCTTCCCCTGGTCAGTATTTAAATTTTGCTTCAATTGTTTCTGGAGTCAATTGCGTTGAAATAGAGTAAACTAATTTTTCAATAACGCCCTACTTATTCTGGAAGCCAAAACAACTATTACTATGCGCCTTCACTCTATTTTATATTTGCATGTTCTAAAAATTGCTAGTTATTTGTATTTTCTCTGATTATTAATCTGTGTACTTATAATTTGTTTTTGGGTGCATATGAAAGAAAAGGCTAGTGAGCTCTGATGCAGGTCATAACGAATCCAATCCTTCTGTTCCAAATTTGAACTGGGTTCAGTTTAGATAATTAACATCTTGATTACATTTAAATTGCATGACACTAGTTTGACTGAGATATGGTACATGACTATCCTAAATGCCGTTCAAAGTTGTCAAAAATAGCCGTATGGCATATTGCATCAAACAAAATTGAGGAATCCTTCGTTCACAATTCGTGAAATCTGGGATTTTGTTTCCAAAATCATAAAATTAGATAACATTAACTGTGTTAACAGCTGAAATCATAAGAAAAAAACTGCCAATTGTCTTTCATGTTCAGGATAGATTAAGGGTATGTGTTGGGTTGTGAAAATCGGAGAAAGATTGAGAATGAGTTCTAATATGAAACAGTCTTTTATCCTAGACTGCTTTATGTGGACGGTCTAGTACCAGGCAGTCCAAAATACATGACTGTCTGGGATACATTGTTATCTTCTAAATTAGGTTTTGAATCTAAAACTGTGCAATATGGTATTGTTGATTGCGTAGGTGGCTTTAAACATGAAAAAAAAATTGCCAATTGTTGTTTGATGACGATGAGAGATTAAGGTCTTGTGTTGGGTTTGAAAAGTTGAGAAAGATATGAAGAGTTCAAATAGAAGTACTTCTGTATCCTTGATGGTTGCCCTTTCTAGGCTGTCTTGTACAAGACTGTTGTGTATTTGTGACCTTCGTGTATAAGATAGTCTACGACACATGATCGTTTCAGATATGCTCCTTGTAATTTGCATTTCACTAAACTTTTTATTGTGTTATCCTCATTTTTGTGCTGTGTGCTTTATTAATATTTTACATGTATTTGTATGGCATATAATGGCATCAAAAAAGGATTCCAAACTCAAAGATTATAATCTGAAATCATTTGAATGTGTTGCAGAGAATAATCTTGATATGTTTTAGAATAATTAGTTTAAAACTTAATTAAGAATGATAGGTGAAGAACAAAAGTTGGGGGAGACTTGTTTTCTTTGTCTACCCTAATTGAAAACTTAATTAAGAGTGATAGGTGAAGAACAAAAGTTTGGAGAGACTTGTTTTCTTTGTCTACCCTAATTTAAAACTTAATTAAGAGTGATAGGCGAAGAACAAAACTTGGGAGAGCCTTTTCTTCTTTACCTACCATCAATAAGGGTATTTTGGACCTTTCTCACCTTGATTGTTATATTTATGTAAAAATTTCAAGAAGGGTATATGTATATATTTACTGGTTTTTGAAGTATATTTGAACAATGAAGTCACTTTGATTGATGTTGCCATTGTAGGTTAAAGTGTTTTTAAATGTTTCCAGGGAAGTTGCCTGATACTTGTAGCCTTTGAGTCTTTAATGGTTAGAAAGCTCATAAAGCAGTGGTTTATGATTGCCTAGATGAATGAGCTTGTGATGCTTTGACCAATATTGTTGTACATTGGGGAATGTTGAATTGCTTTAGAATGAAAATATTGTCTTTAGTCTGGTTAAGTGATGACATATGGAGTTATTAGGAATTTATTGATAGGTTTGATGTTATAACATGGGTGAATGCAGAAATAGTCACTAGTCATGTCATTTGATATCTAAGAAAATGACCTTTTCTCTCTTTTTTTTAGACTAATATATAGCTCTTAGTTATGATTATTCCTTTTTTTTTTTTTAACTTTATGCTTTCTTAGAAGTGGTGGTATTTTGCTTTTTTTTTTTTTAATTTTTACGATTCATGTTAACTTTCTCTTTTTTCAAAACTTCAGGACAATTGAGCTCAATGGACTCTATTCCTAATCTTCACAACTTGATGTACATGGTTGTTGATGGATATCCTTGTGTACGATTGCTCAGTCTTTCTGAGAAGATTGGTTGTTCAAGTAAGATCCTCGAAGGCTTGATTTACCAACTGATAGTAATTTAGGTCTAGTCTTTTCATAAGATCAATTACTTTTTCTCATTAAATGTTGATGTGATTTTTTACATGGGCATGATTCCATTTATAGATTTGAGTGGGTAAAAAAGGCTAAGGACCAGCGTTCTTCAAGGTTTGAAAATAATTTTCAAACATAAAATACAATCCAAAAATTTCAATTGTCTTCGTAAAACTTTAGTGTTTGAACATGTGCTTGTTATAAAATTTGACAATTATTTTCAAATTTAAAAATTTAGAAAATTATATTTTCTATAATAGTTTTTTTAAATGTAATAAAGTATTTTATGTTGATATAATTTTAATTTTTTTTATTTATTTTCTTAAACGAGTTTTCTTAAAAGTTGTTGTATCTCTTGTATTTAGAAACAAAATGCAATATTTAAATTCTAAATTAAATGAGCCCAATAGATTTTATTCAATATCATAGCTTTTTGTTTGGCTCAAAATTTAGAAATTTGTATCAACAGTGAAAGAGGAACAATGTTATGTGTGATGTGAAATAGTCCAAAGAATAGAAAACCATATGAAGAAAAAGCTAAACCATTGCAAACAAGCCAAAAAGTTTCTGAAATGGTCCACAAAAATAACCATCCACCTTTCTCCAAAGCTAAAAACAACATGTCTTCACCCAAAAACCAGTTTGCGGTTGATTTAGATAAAGAAAAATGATAAAATTTGAATGCACCTTAAACAAAAGCCCTAAAACAAGTAATAAGGCAATCTCTGACCCTTAGATCTTCACAATGTTTTTCTTTCTTTTTTACAACAGATACAATTGTTTCATTTTATGTACTTTTTGAAGGAAATATTGCACCTCTGATGCGGGAGAATCCAAGTTAAATTAGGATTTCTATTTTTTTTTTGTTTTCTTATTTTAATAGGATTCTTATTTGGTTAAGTATTTTACTTAATTTATTAGGAATAGTTTTTCTGTTTTTCTACTTCATTTAGTGTTCCTATTTAGTAAAGGATTTTAATATTCTTAAGCCTAAAATTAGAATTTATCCTATGTAAACAGTACAATAGTAATAAACTTATGCATTGTTTTTCTTTTCTTTCAATTTAAAATTTTAATTCTAAGGTTTTTTTTTTTTAAAACCTAATTATTTTTCTATTGTTCCAATCACAATCACCCCATTCTAGACTAATTTTTGGAGAGTTGATTGCGTTAAACTCTTCCGCTACGTCAAGTGTTATCAAAGCATGAAAGATCCTAAACTACTTTAGGATTTTTTTTCTTTTTTCTGAGCTATGGTTGGTAGAGGTAGAGTTTGAGGTAGAGATAGAGGCAGATGTTGAGGTAGAGGTAATCTGTGGAAACCTGAATGGAGAATTGGAAAGGTGACCACGAACAATTCGAGATTCAAAAGGGTATTGAGGCTGAAGAGGAAGTCAAGGACATGAATACTTTTGATGAAGCTGAACTTGGAAATTGAGCAGCACAAAGTGGATTGGAAAAGCTGTTATTATATGCTCTTTACTTGAATAATGGAGGTATGAGGATTAAAATATTTGATTTTCATGGGAAGCTATGTACAGAGAATAATTTGGATTGGAGAATTACTTTGAATGGAAACCCAAGGCTGAAAATCAAAAGGTGCGATTTGTAAAGCATAAGTTGAAGGGTACTGAACTTTAATGGTGGAAGAGAGTTGAAAAGCAATTTGCACGACAAGGCAAGCTTAAAATCAGCACGAGGGAGCACATGAAAATTAAGCTATGCAAGCAATTTCTGCTTGTTGATTATACGATGGAATTTTGTGAGAAGTTTCATTGTTTGAAGCAAACAATATGTTGGTTGAGGAGTACGCTATACTTCAGAGTTTAATAATTTATCAATTTGAGTTGGGTTATCTAAAAATAATGAACAAATTACTTCTTGCTACCTTATGAGTTTGAATCAGTCTATTAGAGATGACATTGGAGTAGTTCGTTTACTCAATGTTGAGGATGTTTATAAATATGCTTTAGCAGCTGAAAAGCAAGTTTTATGTTATGGTGCTAGAAAACTCGTATATGGAACCAATTAGCAAAACAACTTGGGAGTTGGATGCGGGCGTCCGACAGGCCAACGAAATTGGAAGAAGACTGCAACTAAAGGAGGCAGCAATTCTCAAGTTCGTTGTTGTACTTATGAAGAGAAAGGACATAAGTCATTCACTTGTCCATAAAAGAGGGTGAATTTAGCTAGTTTGAGGAAGAATTAAAACCAGTTTTTGATGAATATAATGAGAACACAGAGGAAATTGATGTTCATCCAGCTCAAGGTGAGTCTTTGGTGGTACAAAAGGTGATGACAATGACAATTAAAGATAAAGAAGGAGATTGGAGGAGGCATAGTATTCTCCTATACACATGTTATTTATGGAGGTAAGATTTGTGATCTTGTCATTGATGGAGGAAGCATGAAGAATATTTTATCCAAGGAGGCTGTGGATAAGTTGAAGCTTCCTATAATTAAACATCCTTAACCCTACAAAGTGGACTTTTTAAAGAAAGGATATGAGATACCAGTCACTTCTCAATGTCTAGTGAAATTCATTATGGGTGGTAACTTGGAAGATGAAGCTTTGTGCAATGTTATACCGATGGATGTTGGATATATTCTTGTTGGAAGACCTTGGTTATTTGACCATGATGTGGATCATAAGACAAAGCCTAATACCTATTCATTTTACAAGGACAACAAGACGGTATACTTTGTATCCTCTTAAGAAAGTGACAAAACAAATGATAATTAAGTGTTCTTACACCCAGCAAAATAAATGGGTATGTGAGTGTTGAAAAGTTTGAAACTCAAATTCAGCAATAGCCAATTGCAAAGGTTGATGTTATTGAAAAAATGTTAGATGTCAAAGAAATTCGATCTAGACAAAGCAACTAGATGATTTTTGATAAAGTAGCTTGGTAAACTAGTAAATCAAAGCACATGGATTTATGAAGAAGGGATGAAACAAGTTCATCTAGCCATATATAAGGAGCATGTCAACGTTTACTTGTCGGAATGGAGTTATTTTTGAACCGAGGAGAACGATGCAGGAGCATTTAAGTCAAATTAGGTTTTCTATTTTTTTCAGTCTTCTTATTTTAATAAGATTTCTATTTAGTTTAATATTTTACTTAATTAATTGAGAATAGCTTTTCTGTTTTCCTACTTTATTTAGTATTCTTATTTAGTAAAAGATTTTAATAGTTTTTAACTTAGAATTAGGATTTGTCCTCACTAGTTTAAATAGGATAGTAGTAATCAGCTTATGCATTATTTTTTCTCTTCTTTCAATTCAGAATTTTAAATCTAAGGCTTTTTTAAACTAATTATTTTCTCTTGTTCCAACAACAATCACCCAATTCTAGGCTAAGTGTTTTAGAGTTAATTGCCCTAAACTCTTTCACTGCATCAACCTCTCTAAAGCATTTTGTCTTTTATTCCTTTCATGAGTGCAAAAGATTTTTCGTAGGTAATGAGTCACAAGAACCCATGAAGAAAGCCTTTCCTGGTTCAAGCGTGGGGGAAACACACACCCCTTTCCTATCTATCTGATCGAGAAAAAGTTGGTTTTAAAGATATTAGCATCCTTACTTAATCTATCCCCAAATTCTCTCCCTTAGCAAGTCTTAGGTGTATTTTTCTAGAGAGATGAAGATTTTGTTTTTTGATCGAGCTACTTCTATACAGTAAAATATATAAACTTCCCCAATATTTGATTTCAAACTCTTTTCTAAAATGAGCTATGAGTCTTCCTATTTCTTAAATGTAGTTTCTTCTGACTACTATACATCTACCACAATCAAAGTAGTCGGTTTCCCTAATTGATGAATTTTTTAAAAAAAGTGTGATCAGTTTGACTCTGCTTGTACCCAATCTTTATCATGGACTTGGTGAATTTCTAAAATTATGTAATCTTGGGGATTGTGTGAGTCCATATATGGATTTTTTTAGTTTACATACTTTGTTTCCTTGCAATCCAGTTCCAATCCCGATGGCATTTCCATGTAAATCCTCCTTCAATTCCCTATGAAGGAAAACATTTTTCACATTAAATTGCTGCAAAGGCCAATCTAGGTTTGTAGCAAGTGACAATAATATCGTATAGTGGTCTTCATTTTCTCTATCAATGCAAAAGCTTTTCGGTAGTCTATTCCATAGGTTTGAGTAAGTCCCTTGGTTGCAAATCTTATCTTATATTCTAAATAGTTTCATCAGCCTTGTATTTTTATGGTAAATATCCATTTGCAGCCGACTGGCTGGCATCTTTCCCTCATGGAGATCAACAATGCTCCTTTTCTCAATTTTTTCCAATGCATCCGTTTCCTCACCTATGGCTCCTTTTTTTTTTTCTCCCACAAGAGCCTGTTGGACAGTTTTGTGGTTTCAAGTATGGATATTTGGGTAACAAAAGCTCAGAACCATTTTGACATATTATCTATGGACTCAAAGTTAGTGGTGGGGTGTTAATACACTTTTCCCTATTGACGATAGGCAAGTTAAGGTTTTCCAATAACTCAACCAAATTTAACAGATTGAGTATTTCTGTACTTGATTTTGAGAGAGCTAATTGTGCATGAGAGGGTTGGTGGTGGATGCTTTCTTCCTTGAATAGACTATCAATTCCTTCTGTTTTGGCTGCTGTTGGTGTTTCATTTCTTCTAAATGTCAGGTTCAATGTGCAAAGCTGCAAAGGTTAACTAATTAAAATCATAGTGGGTCTGTCAAGGGTGATATTCAGATTTCTTAGATGGAGCTGTGGGGTCAGATCCATCAAGTTAATTTGCAAGCCTTTTCGTCTTTCAATCTGATCCTTAGTGAATCCTTAATGTTCTACTGAGGTTTGATTTCGAGCATTTCTAAAGAGTCTGCTGATGAAACTTGATAAGCACTGCCAGGTCTAGTACAGGTTCTACCACTCCTACCTCCACCTTCTTTTTTCTCCATTGAGGCTCATTTTCATATTACTGAGAATATAGTTTGATCTATTCTTGTATGATGTGGAAGATGGTGGCCCAATAAATGCCTCAGCGCTCAGTCACTTGTTTAAAGGATTTTAATTTATGGCGTGCATGCTTTAAAACTTTTGTATCAGATTCTGAATTTTGAATAAAAGGCTGCTTAGAGCGTTTAATGCTGTTTGACACTATTAAGCCCACAAGTCACTTTGAGTTGTTAAGTATCAGGTTTTTTGCGCTTAGTGGCCCTCTAGTTTCCAGTTACTGAACAGTTCTCCCTCTTTACTGCTGCTACATAACCCCATCCTATTAACATTTTTCTTATTTAACTTCCCTCAGGGCTCATAGGATTCATGCTACCTTCATTGTGTCTCTTAGAATAGACACTAATGGCAATCACCGCCTATCCTCCTTTCTCTACTTGCCCTGGACTCATAGTAAATTTCACAGGAGTTATTTTAATGGATCAAGGGGTTGATCTCTCTTTTCTCTCTAATAATTTCTCTGTTATGTTGGTGTTCTTTTCATCCCAGATTCTCCTCCTAATTTAGCTTTTCGATGAACCTCGATATTTAAGTTACATAAAGCATTTGATGCATTATTCTTCTCTTTTAACACCTATCAGACCCTGGACGAGAGAAGGTTGTGGCCCCAATTAAGAGATTTAGGAATGCTAGTGAGCTGACTCAATCGACTGCTGTATTGGTGCCACTGGATGAAGTTGAAGATTTATTCCTCAAGTATGTAATCTGTTTATTTCCAAACTTCAGCGTTTTATTTTTTCTCTTGGCTTTCATTTCTGTTATTAAAGATAATTGGCAGTGATTTTGTTTGCTGTCAGCCAAATGATTATGATGTAGTGTTTGCATTTATTATCAATTCCTTCACTGAGGACTTTGTTAGGCAATGCATGAGTAACATCATATCATAACAGCATAAGCACTTCCCGATCCTGAGTAATATATTGTAGAGTAGAAGCTAAACTTACGTTTGGGAGGCATGCAGGTAATTTGCAAAAAGGGTGTATGATAATTTGTTTGGATGGTAAAAGCATTATCAGGTTACAAATATTTATAAACTGTCAGATTTCAGATTGATTAGAATTTAACATTCATAATCAGATTTTGATTTTGATCTTAAAGGATCTGCAATGAATCTGACCGGTTTTCAGCCCAAATGACATTTTCAATGTAAAAGGCCTTTGAGGTAGGAGAATTCTTCATAACATAACAATTGAATTTTAAGTTCTAAAAGGTGATTAATTTAGAAGTTTAAATTAAAATTTCAGTTTGGATGGTGTGCATTTTAGTTTTTCTAGTCAGGCTTTTTTTCACTAAATATCTTTGACAATAAATTTGAAAATTAGTGGATTAAGGAGCATATGGAACAAAGAACCTGAAGAATTTTCTTCACAATTTGCATGAGCTTGTATTCAGCTGCACATGTAAATTTGATAGAAAGTTGGAAATTTATGTATTTTAGGATAATATGTGGGATTTACTTTGTGGTTCTTGTTCAGTGGTTGCGGCTAGCAAGTAATTTTATTCAAAATTTCTATTTTCTTTTGTGGAATCTACATTTTATTTGTGGGTGAAACCTATGAAGGCCAGTTGAGTTGCAGGTTATTCAAACTATGCATAGTTCTCACTTGACTCTTGATTTTTGAACTATTTCTTTTACAATCAATGTCCAGAAAAAGCATAAAGAACTCCTTGCTTTCAGAAATGAATATCCTTGGCTTCATCAAGAGGCCCTTGAAATCACATTTGTATCCCATTCATTTTTATCAGAGTACCTGCTTTTGTTTATCATGTGTCACAGGGAATCTCTGGTGTCACTTCCCAAGCAAACCTATATTCCTTTAAGTTTCCACTATTAATCCTTTTTTAATGGTCGGTGGGAGATATTTCTTTTGGTGATTTATTTCAGAGGCTTGCAGATTTTGTGGTGATTATAAAGTATTTAACAAATAGAATGTGACATTGTGCTACACACCATTTGTTCAGGCTGATGATTTAAGTATAGGAAAAGTGAAATATGATTAAAACTCACTTTCTTGTACTTTTTTTTTCTTGGGAATAACAAACTTAGAAATATAATAATGATAGAAAAAAATTATAAGGTGGACCAAACATGAGCATCTAATAAAAGCTGTGTGAGATAGATAAAAAAAATCTTTATATTAAACTGGCCCAGCTTTGGTATCCAACAGAAAAACATAAATACACAAACGATGATGCTACACCAAAGTCAAATCTAAATCAAAACATCTCGCCAAGTCAGATTTATGAAGAAAAAAGAAGTATTTTGACAGTCCTTAGTGGTTGAAGCCTAAAGAGATGCTAGCAAATTGAACTTTACCCACAAAATGCTTGTGTCTTCCTCTCTATTTTATTTTTTTAAATTTATTTTTTCCCCATCAGTATATTTTTCTCTTTCCATATCACCTCAAACAAAGCATGGACCTCAATTTCCAAATCGTCCTTGCTTTACCGAAAGCACAAATATTTTCTTAAGCATTACTAGTGGCCAAGATGGGCCACCAAAATTTTGCTTCCTTTCATAGCTTATCCCAAAGAGGAGAGACAATGGCAATGCGAAGAAAAGGATGATTATTGGTCACTACATCACATCTACACATAGCATACCAGTTGGCGGAAAGACACGATGAGAATCCCTTTTGAATGATCTCTTCGGCTTGTATCTTTGCTTGAGCAGCCCAAGGGAAAAAACTAACTTTCAAGGGAACTTTTTTTTTTTTTTAAAATTTGTCAAATCATCTTACATTGCTAAAAATCATTAGAGAACATATCTTCATTCAACCTTTTGGTGCTAGTTGGTTTAACTTTGAAGGCGGGGTTTAGTTAATTTCTTTGTAATATTGAAAAAGAAAATGAACATTTTCATTCTTTGTAATATTGAAAAAGAAAATGAACATTTTCATTCAACCTCAAAGAGGAAAATACCTTATATATCAATCTTTCAAGTTCTCTTATGTTCTTAACATTGATCCTGCAGGTTCTCTAGTAATGATATGAGAGCTATGCAAACCTATACCTCATCTTTATTTAAGAGCAAGAATACCTCTCAAAATTCATATCTTTGTTAGGGCATGGGCACATTGAAGGATTAACACTCAAGATGTAATTCAAAGAATGTATTCATCTGTGACCTTCGCCCTCATGGTATGTGATGTTTAACAAAGTGAAGAGAGTGGCAATCATCTCTTCATTTTTTTTTTTTTGGTTAGTGACTTCACAATTGTGGGATGGGCAAAGAAACTAAGATTAAATGCTGAACGCCTTTGGAAATGTGTTGTTCTAGCTCTATTTTGGGTGATTTGGTAATAAAGGAATAACCATATTTCTGAATAAAAAAGAGAGAACATCAATGATGGGTTTAGTTTTGTCATTTAGGTTGACTTGGCCTTCGGTCTCTAAAGAGTTCGAAGATGCCTCCGAGGAACATATTCCATGCAAGTGTTTTTGTAATGAGAATGCAAGTGGTTATCAACTTGTGCTTGGTTCTTATGTCATTTGTTGTTGGGTATCTGTTTCTGTTTCAGAATATCAAATGATGTAAATTTTGGTAAGAACATTGTTGGTGTTCTAGTTGAATCAGGGGCTGAGATCCGCAATAAGTTAAAAGGTAAATGCTCTTATCTACTCCTCGTCTATCTCTCTTTATTAAAGCTGTGGTGGCCAAAAGACATGGTGAAATGCTGCTAATAATGGCAATTTCTTTCTTCTAGGATTTTCTCCAGCTCAGAAGTTTCCACAAGCTGAATTTGCACCTTATCCAAGTATCAACTATGAATGGAACCCAATTGTATGCAATTAATCTATAGTTTGATAAAATTCTGTATGTACTTCTATTGTTGACAGCTTCTTGTCATCCAGCCTTCCTATATTATCTGGACATTTACTGCTAATTTTGGAGCCTCCTCAATTCAAGATGACCTTTATGCTACAGTAACATGACATTTGATAATGATATGTTTTGAAAAGAACTTCTCAGGCCTTACTCAACTGGTGATTGGGTAATTAGTACTTTTTATGTGGCACCTTCAAAGATGGAGTTGATGAACTGGTTATAATTCAGATTATAATCATCACATATATATACACTTAGTTGACAGAATTGATTATTGCTTTCATGGGTGATATAGTTATTCCTTGTTTACTCTATTTATATTGTTTAGTTAGCTAAATGCTTTGAATGGAACTCCCATTGGAAAATTTAGGAACATATAACTGCTTTTCACATTCTGATTTATAAGCTAAAGCATAATCATTTTTGCATATGCAGGGATCTGGTATTCTAAGGAATGCTTATGATTTTCCTGTATTCTTACTCTCTGAAAGTAGCACATTGACCTTGCAGGAGGTAATTCATTTAGTTCATAATGTATGTGCATTTGACTTCACTAAGTATTACTTTTAAGATTTGCTTTGCTATGTATTATGATTTCAAGTCCTATGTGTTGAGTATTTGTTGTATAAGGGAAGCGAAAATAAGGTTCCAGGGGAAGTGGTTTTACAGTCCAAATAAATATACATTTGAATGATTTTTGAGAGTTAGTTTACTGTGGTGGTCGAAAGGAAGTACAAAAAATTTTTATGTGTTCAACTTGCTAAAAATGCTTTTGTAGACTAACAGAGGCTCATTTTTGTTCTATTATTGTATAAAAGTTATCGATGATGAGTATATAGTTGGAAAAATGAATAAGTAATTTGTCATTATTTAGTGAGACATTATCTATGTTCTTATTAAAGTGCTAGAGGTTTCTTGGCAATATATCAAATGCGATGGAATTTATGCACTTCTAAAAAAATAGTGTATGTCCAGTAATTTTACAATTTAATTAATCTTTGATGGATTATTCTCTGACTTTTTTGAAGTTACTTTTTATCAGGTTTATATATTCTATGCTGTCTTTTTCTGCTTCATATATTCTATGCTGTCAATGTTTGAAATCCAGGTGGCTACGAAGAATGAGAAAGCAGAGAATACTTGTACCACTAGTGTGGCAGAGTTTGATCTGGTGATGCAGGTATCTCTGCTGCTGTGTCTATATAACTTCTAACCTTTCATGTATTAGTGGTGAGTAGAATTTTGTGGTTTATATCATTTACTTACTAGTTATTTTTTATTAATATTGACTTGGCTTAGACAACAAAAGCTGGAACTCATGATTCAGAATCATGTTTAAAAGAACAGACTTGCCTTCCTCTGGGTGGATACAGGTGAGATATCCTTGGAACTTCTATTCCTATCATGCTCTTTGTCAACTTAAGTTATGAATAACTTTGGATTCTACTTTTGTAGACATTCTTATGTGCATATATGCAGATATGTCTCTGTATGTATGTGTGCCAATATATGTGTTTGTGTTTTTATGTATAAATTTTTAGGAAGAAGTTAATAGTTTATGGGTAAATTGGTAAACATGTAAAGTTCACTACTCTTGCTGACGATTCCACTTGGCTTGGCTTGGTAGTATAAATTGTATCATTTGAAGAAATGAGATTGGAAAGTAAATTTGATTAATTTAGGGCTAATATGTTTTTGTGCTTTGAAAAAAACACTTTGTGTGCTTCATTGATGAAAAAAAAAAAATAGCTTACATCCCTATGATCTCTGAGATTTTTAAAGAAAGACTAATCAAGAAGACTTGGGAAGAATGACAAGTTATGATATTGTTTGGAAGAACAATGGAAGACAAACCTCCATTTTGGAGGCATTTCTTTATACCTTTTCAGGGGCAATTTATTGCAATTATGGGCACAGAAATAAAAGAAAAGGGGGGGATTTTCATTAGTGTTTTCTGAAACAGGAGAGATGAGGAGATGAAAATTCTTATTGTTCCTCAAAGGAGGTGGACTAACAGGATGGCAGGATTTGTGTTAAATTTGCATCAGCACTGAATAAAAAGTACGATTTCAACAGAGTATAGAGTAGAGAATCAAAAGAAGACTATTCACTTTAAATAGAACTTAATAAAATTAGGAAGTTAAATAGGGAGACAAGATGATTGGAGTTTAAGAAGGTACTTTGTTGGGGGATTTAGCTACTAGAGCATTGAATGAAGTAGGTTTGAATCTTTTGGTTAATTCATGTTTATTTTGATTTCGAGTTGGTTCTAGTTCGAGCATCATTAGTCTTCGTGTTTTCTTAAAGTTAATAAAGATAGTTAAGCATTGTATTGGTTGGTAGGATTGTTATTTTTTGAATCTTTGAAGTACTTTCTTTTATGGATGATCACTTAAGGTTTACTTTGTTATATTTGTTGAAAGATGGGTCAGAGATTCCTAAGGTAACAATCATTTGTCAATAAAATTAAAATTCTATTGAGACTTATCCTATTCTTATTGCTTGTTCCTAGTAAAGAAAGGTTACACTAATCATTATTTTGCTTCTATTTCCTTCTTTCTTTGTAGCATTTGTCTTTTTATTTAAAGTTTAAATATATCTAAAATCTGAATAGACCAAATTTTTTTTCCCTTACTATTTGAATGTAGGGAAATTTTCAAAATTAATCACTTTTGTATCTACCAAAGTAGCCTCTTTTATAATTCATTAACCAAATGAGCCAAAACTAAGACGTTTGGACAAGAATATCCTTGTATAGCCAAAACATAAACTTTGTTTGCTCTCTTATTCTTTCTCTCATGTTTTCTTAATATTTTCGAACAAATTTCGCAAGAGGGTGAAACTATGGTTTTGATTTGGTTTTGTTATGTACACATATTGGAAATATTTTGGCTGAAAAATCAAAAATGTTAATTGAAAAATATTGGAGAGGAAGGAGACCAATTTTGGTCACAAGTGGTGACCAAAATTGGAAGGGCCAAATTGCATCACCAATTGTGGTGACTGAAATTTGTTTTTCTTATTTGTAACCTTTAAAATTTTATTACTTATAAAAATTAGTTAACAATATTAAAATACGAGAAATAGGTCCCTAAATATTTTTGTAAATTGCAAAATTTTTCAAAATACTACAAACACCCCTCTAGACCAGTGATAGAAATTGAGGGAGCCAATTTTGGTGGCTTTTCTCATTCATAATTCCTAAAATTTTATTAATTACAAAAATTAATTAAAAAAATTTTAAATTATAACAAATAAACCCCTAAATATTTTACGAATTATAAAACTTTTCAAAATATGACAAGCACACTCCTTATATGTGGTGGCTGAAACCCATGACTTCCCCACCGCACCCCCCCTCCCACCAAATCCAAATTTTCATCTTTCTCCAACAAATTTCTAACCACCCAAAAATAAAAATCTTAAACAAAAATTCTGACAGATCAAACTCAAACAAACAAAATGCTCAAACAAAAACAATATCTTAAAATTTGCAAGAAAGTAGAAGAAGAGAATAGAAGAAAATGAATGAGAGAGAAAAGAAAAAATGTTTAAGTTTTTGGCTATGGGGGTGTTATTGTCCATTTTCATATTTTTTGCCTTCTTTGGTTTAAGAATTATGAAAGAGGTTAATTTGATAAATTAAAAATAAAAAATGGCTGTTTTGGATAATTTTCTTTGAATATAAGCGTCAATCTTTTTTTATTTTTTTCTTTTTTTTAAAAAATAAAAAATGAAAATCAACATTTTTACATTTATGGCCTTATAAATTTTAAATGTTTAAATAACAATAAACATTTTGAAGAAAATATAACTTAAATAATGTTTACCCTTGCATATTAACAAAAACTAGGTTCATTTGAATTTTTTGTGGTATATAATATTGTATGAAAATTATTTTTCTTTTTAATTAAATTTGTTAGATAAATCTGAGAAAGAGAAAGTCCACCAATAAATATGTACATCTATGAAACAATAGGAAAAATAATAGGCTTTATGTGGGTAATAATATAAATAGACCATCTAGATAGGCATAGCTTAAGAAAAGAATTTAATAAAATCATTCAAGCTTCTTACTTTAAGTGAAAGGCTTGAAAAATTGGCTTTTTGGATTCAGCTAAAAATGTCTGAAAATCTCTATTAAGTTATTAAAAAAACAATTTAATTACTTAAATTAGTTAAATTCAGGATTAAAAAGGAAAAAACAAAACAAGCATTCCCTTAGTTGACATTTATTCTCTCCTCTTTGGTTGGTTCCTAATTTTCTAGCTTTTCCACCTAAGATGTTGCAGGCTTATGTGAGGAGGAGAATAGGGAGAACAATATACATAGCAAGTAGACATTTAACTGTCCCAATCTGGTTAAAAAGTCTAGGTCCCTTTGTGCTTTATCCCATGCTCTACTTTGAAGAGATTAGCCTTGCATGACCAATTAGCCCATTACTGTCTGTTCTGTATCTTGCAGTGCTATGCTAGATTTTTTAATTTGTTGCTTTTTGGACAGGGAAAGTCACAAATATTCATAGTTCTTTTGAAAGGTTTTAGGTTCTCTTTTGGGTTTTCTTTTTCTTCTTTTCCTTCTAAGTTGTGGATCCCAGATCTGCTTTTTAACTCTTCTTTTTAATACATATTTTCATATTATCATTTCTTCATCAAAAAAGTTTCTTTATAATTACTAAAATATCCATAAATTTAACTGTTATATACTACTATTAAGATATTTGACATTTTATAATTGTGCTTTCTTGCTTACATATTAGCTCATTGGACTATCTTGCTTAGATGTGAGCCTTATACAAACCTAATTAATCTCCTGAATTATGACATGCAGACTTGTCCGAATTTACTTTCACAGACATATTTTGTGTAGCACTTGGTGGATATTTGTTTTTCTGACTAAATATTTATGGGGTCGAATTTAATTGATTTAGGTAATTACATTTAAATATTTATGGTGTAGAATTTAATTGGTTTAGGTAATTACATTTGTTTTAAACTTAATACGGATTTTTCAGAATTTTTTTGCCGGATAG
Organism: Swietenia macrophylla; assembly: GCA_032401905.1. Lineage (NCBI taxonomy): Eukaryota > Viridiplantae > Streptophyta > Magnoliopsida > Sapindales > Meliaceae > Swietenia > Swietenia macrophylla. The sequence goes on along the minus strand of CP135578.1, from coordinate 1,029,750 downwards.
AAAAAGCCAATTTTTCTAGTTTTTTTTGTTTAATATAAAAAGAATGGATTACTGTTAAATTCTCTTTTTAAAATCATCCCAACCTATTTAATTTACTTACATACCCATACACACATAAAACCTATCACTTTTTCTAAATTCCAAAGATGTACATTTTTATTTGGTAGACTCTGTTCGTCCACTCATCAACATTGAAGTTTTTTCAATTACTTGTACCAATTAAAGGTTCACCTATTTGATTCTTCTGGCTCGCATTCGTATATTGCTTGGTATTTAACCCTATTCTGTGTAGAATTTTTGGATACTATGGTATGGATCTTTTTGCTCTTGGAAATACATAATGGCATAACAAAATATGAATATGAAAAACACAGAACTCTAAAAAGATTTATCTATTTGATTCTTATGGCCTAAATCTTACAAGACACAAAAGAGATGTTACATACGGGCAAATAAAGTAAAATTTTGGCTGGAAAAATACATTGAAGACCATTTAAACAAAATATTGTCATTTTTATTGAGCTAACTTTTGCTGGCGTTTTTACTTCTGCTAAGTTATAAAGGTTTAAAGTTCTTTATCTTCCAAATTTCTAGCTAAATATATCACTCTTATGAAGGGCAGTGTTTGGTCATTGCTTCCACCAATCAATACTTCATTCTCATACCACACCAAACCCATTATATTATTGCTGGCATCTATGGATTCTGCATCTTTCTTCCGTGACAAAAACCTTGGCGCAGATTCTCCAATATCTGTAAGTTCAAGTCTTTTAACTTGTAATTTGTAAATCTTTTTGTTTAATTTGTTATGCTTATTTTGTCTGTGGTTAATGCTTAAACTAAGTGGGTACTAGTTGTAAGACCTCTAGGGTTGGTACAAGAAGTTTTGGATCTCAGTACTGTTCACATCAGGGTTGGAGATGGATTGGGTTTGCAGTTATGTAATAGTTAAAACAAGAAAGGAATTAATAGTTAAAACTATCTCTGTGACATGTTCAAGGGACTGATTTCATTGCTGGCAGCAGTCGATGCTCTTTCTCGTGTGGATGGTTGGGATGACCTTAATAAACAGGTGTGTGATTAGCATTCCTTATTTAATATGCAATTTTGTAAAATATGCTTATCTTAATAAATCTTGTTTCTAGAGACCTTTTATTGATAGTGAATGAAAGCCTTTTTAAATTGTTTTTCCTTTCTTGTGATTGTTTGAGTTGTTAGCATCAGATATAGTTTTGATATGGCTTAGTTAAGTAGTTGTGTTTTAGAACATATTTGTTACTTTGTTACACAGTAGGTATTTTTGGAAGTACAAGAAGATTGATGGAGTTTTGACTCCTGCTCTTCCCAGCTTCTTGGCCCATGGAGACTTGAGCATTGTATGGCGGGCATTGCTTTCATCTTCATTTTGTTTGGTTCATTGCATGGTCATTGCATTAAAATCAATATAGAAGCTGTTTATGCAGATAAATGAGGCGCATTCACAACAAAATGTCAGAGCAACCAACCTATTCTGTCAATAAAGCCGGTTTGCTTTTGTTTTCTTTTGTCTCAAGTTATTCATCTCTGTGTCTCTTTTATCTGTTTTTTGTGTGGTAAAAGGAAGTGAAAAGGGGAACTCAAGATAATGAAAATATTTACAAAGCTCAAAATCTCCTAATGATAAAAGCATCTATACAGTGTTACATGGGAACTGTAACAGATAAGAGGTGTTGAAACAGGTAGCAACATGATTAAGACCACAAGAAAGTCATATGAATAGAATTAGCAAAATGTTTTGACCCTTTATATCACCTACCATGTTTTGCCTAATGTTTCACATTAAACACAAGGAAAAAAAATAAAAATAAAGACCTTCACCACAATCTTCAAGTGCTCTCATTGCCAAATCCTCCATCCAAGAAATAAGATCTTTCATTGCATATGGCATCACGTAATGATGCCAAATAACGAAAATACTATGATATGCATTTCCTTTGACGGCAGTCATGAAGAGCAAATGATCTGTTTATAAATAAATAAATAAATACCAAAAATAATGCTTTTACTGTTCGCTGTGTGACTATTTGGCTTGGTGAACTGTTCAAACGAACAAAGAAACTAACACACCTTATAATCTTAGATGTCATGTGATTAGCAAGCATTTTGCTCTCCTTAAAATCCAAGTGCTTGCATGGACCTTTGCTCTAGGATGACTCAACAAATTTAATACATAGAAAGAAGCATCCTAGAACCTTTCCTCTTCATGGTGCTTGATGTGTAGAAGAATGGAACGCATTTGACTTCCCTTTTCTCCACCAATTAGTTACTTCCATGTCAACAAAATTGTGAAAGGAACCTAAAATTAGGTGGGCTGCACTGAATTCCCTTGGATCTTTTCTCACAGAGCAGATTTGGGCTTTGAGAAAGTGGAGAAACCCAAAATTCTTTTGAAGTGTGTGGTATTAGCTCTTCTGTGACTGATTAGATGGGAAAGGAGTAACGTGCATTACTTGCTTTTTGGAAAAGCTCCATCTGTTACATTCCTCTAGGCCTTGGTTGAAGAATGGTTTCAAGTTCTTTTTTTTTTTTTTTTGGCTTTTCATCTAAATTTGGCTTGGGTTATTTGGCAGTGTGACTATTTGTCTACAGCAAATAGATTATAAAGTTTTTTCGTTAGTATTTGTAGAGCTACATATTCCCTCTCTAGGAATCTTTTTGCTCAGAAATCTAACATACTTGTGCCATCTTTTGCTATTTTTTTAACCAATAGAAAAGCCGTATATTGAACATGTGCTAAATTTGACAAGGCATAAACAAGAAGATGGCAAGTGAAATCTACCCAGTTTTTGAACTAAAATTTATGCCTTATCAGAAAATCCCTTGGAAGCCATCCATATCTGAAGGCTTTTTGTACTTGACGAGCATTTCATTCTCGAACAAGATTGACAAATGCATTTACTCTCTACTTATTGATTGCTGTCCGCATTCAGCCATATTGTCTTCTAATGATTTCCTGGTGTCTCATATTTCATTCATGGTATTGTTGTCAACTCCTTTGTACTAAACTCTTGTTACCCCTCTCACTAGCATTCTTTCAACATGTTATGCAGTGCCTTTGAAATTATTCTTATTATTTCTACATTAATCTCTAAGTGGTGGTTGCATGGATCTACTGTCATTCTTAAAGACCTCACTGTGGCTTTGAAATTTGATGAGTAGTCCTTCAAACTTATATACATTTTGCTGAGATTCTGCATTGACTTTAGACTGTCATGCCTTTTCTTGAGCTGTCCCATTGTAATTTGTCGGAAGAATTCTTGGTATCTTATTTATAAATGGCATTGTAGGCCAATTTGTTTGATTTTGTCTGTTACACACTTGATTTACTTCTCACGATACATCATATTATGGTTTGTGCATATAATTTATGTTCTAGTACATATATTACTTCATATTATGCTAGTGCAAATAGTTTAATCTTTCATTCTAATTGTAAATTATACAGCTTGCTTTTCTAGTTCTTACTGGAGAGGCCTGGGGTTACCTTGGTAGCAGGCGATTTTTACATGAACTTGATATGCAGTCAGATGCTGTTAGCGGCCTTAATAGCTCAATAATTGAGATGGTATCCTTCTGCTCTTGATATAATTACTGTACTGCTGTGTTGTCAAGGTTTTATATTGTTATGCACCTGTGCACACAAATACATGCTCTTAATATACCCCAAACTAAAATATATCTTTGAAGGAAAGATTAGATTTGATTGTATTGTGGTGATTCAAGTATTTTGGCATCTTTTATGTCCAAATTTAAAGAGTTGTTTAAGTCTCGTACTCAAATTTTGAGAGGTGGGTGGAGGCTTGCTTCTAGAACTGGCTATACAATAATCTTATCAAATGATTATTTAAATATCTTGCATATATATCTGTACACAATAAACTTATAACATTAATTAGTTAGTGTTGGAAGATTCTGAGTAATTATTTTCTGTAAGTAGATCCTGTATAACTGTCTATTTTCATTTATGTCCTGGAGTTCAGCTCTGTGATCAGGATATTAGTAGTTTTCTTTTCTTTTGTTTTTTTTTTGTTTATTCTGATTTTGCCAGCTCTCTTTGTACTTTTCTTGGCCTTGTACTGATTCATTGAACAAAATATTAAAGGAATATTTTCTTCCTACATTTCATTGTATTGAAGTAGGACCACTAATGACTCAAATTCTAGTTTCCTTGGTTGCCCACAATTATCTGTCTACTGTTTTTTTGCATATTCTCCATCACCCAGTTTTTTGTTTCCTATTCTTGCCCTTAAATTCCATTATTAAACGTTCTGTTGGTTCGTGCTTTTTTCCCCAGCCAGCCTATACCACTGCTTGTTTAGTATTTTTTTCCCCTACCCTATACTGCTGGGTGTTTTTTAATTTTTATTTTTATTTTTTTAATTTTTGGGTCTAGAGATATCCAACACCTCCATATTTGAGGAAAACATTAATGGGCATAACTTTTCCAAGCTAGGCTTTCACGTCTTGAGATGATAGACATCTCTATCCCCGCACATCATAATGCACAAAAATAAAAAAGAAAATGGGAAAAAAGGATACAGCTGTAAAATTTGCTTGCTTGCTTATGTTACAATCATAAATATCATGACTTCCTCAAATTTCGTAATGGAACCATAAAGACTAGATAAATGAGGTGAAGACTATAATGCGTCCAAGACGATAATGCCACAGAAAAGAAAAAGAACCCTAAGGACTTGAAACAGAAGAAGATAAATAAACAGAAGATGCAGAAACAATTGGAACATTCAACATTTCCTACATATAAATAAATCAGTCCCATCTTAGTGGGAGTGGGATTTTAAACCAAGATATATGGTATAATTGCAAAAAATCTTTACAAACTAGTGGGAACCTGTGCTCTCAGTATTTGTTTTATGGCTTAAAAACCATTATTAGGCTTTTTCTTATTAGCTTAAGCTTTTGGATCAAGTGGTTACCTGCACATGCTTCTGAAACTAGGTTGACCAAGTAGTCTAATATCTGAATCCTCCCATTATACTTGTTAAATTACACAAAGTTGTGTTTGATTCAGTGCCTTTCTCATGAGGGGGTATGTTAAAGATTAAATAATATTGTCGACCTCTTCCCACCATAAGCTTTGGGTTAGGTTAAGTAACAGGACCTTACAGCATCATTTGCTGAAGAATTCAGAGATTTCTGTTCTTCTTTATTCTTACTAATTGGGAATTTGTTTCTTAGCAAACATATGATGATGCTTCTATTGAGATTTATTTTTATTTTGTTATAAGTGGATTGCATGTCTGCTAATTTTATCCCCATTTTGGTACATTAATACAATCTGTTAACAGTGATTGCTACTGTTTCGTTCTTAAGGGAAGGCTAGAACGAGAACAAAGAAAATATGTCTTCTGTTTTTAGCTTAGCAAAATCTTTAGCAATGTGAATGCATATAGCTATTCTTGTTTTATTTTGCTCTGTTTCTATTTTATATTATTTGTGAAGAATTAGAAAATGGAGTGTGTTTTAACTCACCCTATTGAGTTTCGTCAGTTGATTTTAAGTTTTTAAGAAGCTAATAGTATATCTGATTTTTTTGGAAAGGTCGTGGAAATTGGATCCGTCGGGAAGGGCTCTACTGAAGGGGTCAAAACATTTTTCGCTCACACAGCTGGGGTAAAAACTTATAGAGTTCATGTAGCGCTTTTCTATATAACTTATTCAAATCTGTTTCATTATTATGCTCCTTGAATTATGATCATTCTTGTAGTATATTGTTAGTCTGTATGACACTGATGAATGAGGTACATTGCTGTTTGCAGTACAGTAATATGGGGCAGTATGTGGTCTGGTAGTTGTGGAAGTGATTTCCAGTCAGGCTTGTTCTTTGGCACATGTGACCAAATACATATATGTGATATGTTGAATGGTTTAAAGCATCGAAAATTTGATGATTTGGTTAATTGCTTTTAGGGGAATTGTAGCATGTCAGGCTACCTGTTGGTAGCTGAAATGAGGGAAATGCTAAAATGCAGGGATGAACTGTTGGATATGCCATACAACTATTCAAATTAAATTTTGAAAAATGTGAAAAAAAATATTGTGGATGGTTTACAATACTGTGGTTCTCTTGCAAGTGAAAACCAGAGTGCTGAGATTCTTAAGGGCTTATTTTGAAAGGAAAAAAACTAAATATACATACTTCACCATCCTACCCTTTTTACAGATTTCAGGCATCTTGTTACTTGCATGGAAATCTCAGTTTCAATTAGCTATAAGCGATCATAAAAATATTTTATGGAGCAGATAGGCATGCAGAACTATATGCACTCCTCATACTTGAGCTTGTCTACCCTCTTTTTCATCTGCTTTTGAGCGGCCTCCAAAGACTAGGAATTCAGTGTACTTGAACTAAAGAAATAAGACTAGATCATAGCCAAAAGGAGATCCTGAAGCCATCCATCCATTCAGCTACAACAAGTGTCCTCTGTTTGATGTCCTCTTCTTACTGTTTCATAGAGGTTTCTGGATATGGAATTATAATAGTAATGAATGCAACTTTTTAAGGCTTATAAGGTTGTCTGAAGCCTAATAATGCAGTTCTCATTTATGCATGGGCCAAAATAGACAAGTAGCACGCATGCAAGAAAAAATACTTCACATACAAGTCTGCAATGTCTTGACTACCTAACCATGGCTTTCTCTTCCCCTCTCCCCTCTCCCCTCTGTCTGTCTTTCTTCTATCACCCAACCATGATTTTAGGCCCATAGCAATGTTGGCTGACTATGCTATTGAGCAACTTGCCTGTTGGCCATCCAAGCATGTGCTTTTGCAATAGCTGTTTGTCAGCCAAGCAGAATTGGTGATCAGGGAAGATCCTGCAGGTGCTGAACACTGGTGACATTCCATATTTTTCTAATTTCATTCCATTGGTTTTACAAGAATAAAAAAGCTCAACTATATGCTGCATCAAGTACATGCACATTTCTTGCTTTGCTGAATATTGTTCAAGAAATGGTGCTTAATTATGGTTACATTAATGCCAAAGTGTACAATTGTCAATTGATAATGGCAAAGACCATTGAAGTGTATATGGAAAGGCTGGAGAGTGGATGTTACAATCAGTTATTGAATATTAATGCTGAGTTCATACTATCCTTAACCCTTAGCTGTCATAAGAATGGTTTATATTTAATCTAGAACATACTAAATGAAAACATATATATTGGTTCTTTTTTTATTTTTTATTTTTTGGGTGCTTCTAATACTGCTTGCATTGCTTCTGTCTAGGCTTTAATATGTACTTTCTTGGCAAATAGATTCTGTTGTCCAAGTAAAAAATGATTGCTCCTTGAAAAAGCAGATCCTGACCTCCTTTGTCTTTTTTGTGACCTTTGTACTTTTAGTTCTCTGCTAGGCTTTACCTTCTATTTTCTAGGCAACCCCATACTGGTTCTCAAATAAACTCACTTGTATTTGAAAGAGTGGACTTAAAACCACAGAATGACTTTCCTAATTGCGTTGACTTCGCTAGATTATTGAATAAGATACACAGGTTTCTCATTCTCATTCTACTACTACATCTTATCTCAAGTTTCTTTGAGTGCTTTTGTTTCGTGAAGCCAATATTATTAAAAGCAAGATGTTTGGTTGTTCCTTGCACTATATTAGTTGTTGGATTTCAAATTGATTGGTCAAAACTTTTATCATTAAAAATTGGAAGAGTTCATACTACAAGAGTTAAAAATTGAAAGTATACAGGTTGCTAATATTTGAACATATGTGTGAAAAGGATGGATTCTTCACTTCACTGCTTTTATTGAGAATTGAGAAGGTTTACACAAGTTTATATAGAAAACTACAAAGCAAAGTCCTAATCTAACAAGGAAACTATAATTATACATTATGCACAATTTCCTATTTTGTGTTTAACTCTTTACATGGTTTTCCAACACTCCCCCTCAAGCTGATGCAAAGATTCTTTGCATTCCAAGCTTGCTAATGAGTTGCTGAAAAACTGTGGTGGATAGGCCTTTTGTGAGTGCATCTGCTAGTTGACTGTTGGAAGTAACATATGGAGTGCAAATCTGTCCAGATTCTAGTTTTTCTTTAATAAAGTGTCTATCAATCTCCACATGTTTGGTTTGATCATGTTGTACAGGGTTATGTGCAATATTTATTGACCTGACCTCTGCTTCTGCGCTTGAACGAGCCACCGCTGATTGTTTCTTACTTCTCCAGGTGACTAAATTTCCTCCTAGGAAAGTACAATACGCAGTTGTCGATCTCCGATCTACTTTTGAACCAACCCAGTCAGCATCTGTATAAACCTCCAACTTAAGTTCATCACTTTCCTGAAAGAGTAAACCTTTTCCTAGTGATCCTTTTTAAGTACCTTAGAATCCTGTAGACAGCTTCAAGATGTGTTTTTAATGGAGCATGCATGAACTGACTAACCACACTCACTACATAGGCAATGTTGGGTCTAGTGTGGTATAAAAAAATGGGTTTACCAACCATTCTCTGATACTCTCCTTTATCCACCGGTTTTTCACCTTTAAGTTGCTTTTCAAGTTGATGATTTGTTTCTATTGGAGTGTCAATCGGTTTACAGCCGGCCATTTCGGTTTCTTGAAGTAGATCTTGTGTAAATTTCAACTGAGAGTTAACGATTCCATATTTTGACCTGGCCACCTCAATTTTTAGGAAATATTGCAAGTTTCCTAGATCTTTGATGTCATATTCCTTTGCTAAATAAGCCTTCAGTCCAATCACTTCCTTGTGTTCATCTCCTGTTACTATGATGTCATCGACATAAAAAATTAAAACAGTAGTCTTTCCTGCTATTGATATCTTCATGAACAATGTATGGTCACCTTGGCTTTGAAAGTAGTCACGATTTAGCATGGCTTTAGTGAACCCCTTTTCTAAGAGCAATAGGAAATCATGGTTATCAATAAAAGGAATCTCAGAGACAGATGTAGGAAGCAGTAAACTGCTTTCATTACCTGGTTCAAGGTTGACAACTGGAGCTTGAGACTTGATGGTTGATCTTTTCCTTCTAGAATACGTCTTCAGAGTATTTGATTCTGGTGCCTCAGTGACAATTTCACTATATGAAGTCGAAGATGTATTTTGGGACGTATGAAGTTGTTATGATGCTCTTGGTTGGAAGTACGAAAAGGATCAGGTTCTAGGTTAGTTGTAGAGGGAAATGCCTGGCTAGTGAACAAATGTTCTTCTTGGCTGGCCATAATATCACTTGTCTCATGTACACCCCATTCCCACTTATCTTCCATTATATGATTCTCTCCTTGAAGATACTTCTTGTCAAAGTAGGATGTGTGCTCTACAAAACTTACATCCATGGTGATAAATGATTTTGTCGTAGGAGGATGACAACACTTGTACGCCTTTTTTGGTGGAAGAGTACCCCAAAAATATAAACTTTAGTGCTCTTGGATCTAGTTTGCTTTGAAGGTGAGAATGAAATAGTAAAGCTCGAACTACCTCAAGTAACTGGTGATTCTTTCTCTTTGTGATGCCGTTCTATTGTGGTGTATCCACACATTGATTGATGTAGGATACCTTCACTAATCAAATAATTTATAAGATCCTGGTTGAAGTACCCTACCATTGTCAGATTGTAAAGTTCTGATGTTAACTGCAAATTGATTCTTTACAAATCTATGGAAGGCAGGAAAAATGGATTAAACTTTTAACTCACTTCTCATGAAATAAACCCAAGTAGTTCTGCTACAATCATCAATAAATGTAAGAAACCACCAACAACCAGAAATATTAGTAACACGGGATGGTCCCCAAACATCAGAGTGAATTAAACTGAATGGTGAAACAAATTGAATTTCTTTTATTGGGAAATGAGTACGATGATGTTTAGCAAAACTACATGATTCACAATATAAGCTGCTAACATCAAATTTGTCAAACAATGAGGGAAATAATTTTTTCAATAAGGTAAAACGTAGGTGTCCTAATCGGTTATGCCACAGATAAATTTGATCTAACTTAGTGTTGTGTGAGATTAAACACTGAGGCTCTTTTTCACTGCTTCTCTGATCAGTATTCAAGTAGTAAAGTCCATCTTTTAGCTTACCAAGCCCAATCATCTTCCCTGATCAATCCTGAAAACAACCAAAAGGTATGAATTTAACTGAATAATTCAAATCAATAGTGATTTTTTCAATTGATAACCAATTGTAGTTTAGATTTGGTACACAAAGGACCGTATTTAAGGTTAAAGTGTCTGAAAGCTTAACAGTTCCTTGACCTGCAACTGAGGAAAAAGATCCATCAGCCACTCTGATTTTTTGTTTCCCTGAACGTGGTGAATATCTAAGGAAAAGGTCAGGTATACTAGTCATATGGTCAAAAGCACCTGAATCAATGATCCAAATGTTAGGATTTGGTTTTGAGGGAGTTGAGACCTTTATGCCTGATGAAGCCATGGAGCAAAAACCTGTGTTCGTAGATTGGTCTGAGTTGGAGCTGTCCAATTGGTTAAACAATTTTCTAAGTCTTTCAATATCTTGTTGGTTGAAGCACTTTGATTCTTGTTCATTTTTTTCTTCAATAGCAGTTGTATGGTTTGCTTGACTAGATTGATTAGGTTGAATGCCTCCTTGATTGCCAAGTTGTTTCAGGTTTTGTGGCTTCCTGTGTAATTTTCAACACATAGCTCTCTTGTGTTGCAGTTTGTTACAGTAGTCGCACCAAAGTTTCTCTCTCTTGTGGTTTTTTTCTGCCTACTGGTTTTGCCACAGCAAGAGCAGAATTTTCAGTGGTCGGTTCTCCATTCTCCACAATTTTGGCACCCTGTAGTTCCTTGGTACTCTCTTCTCCTCAAATAAGGGAGAATGCTCCCTCAGGTCTGGTAGAGGCTCTTTCCCTAACACCTGATCACATGCTTGATCGAACTTAGGGTTAAGTCCTAAAAGAAATTAAATGATACGTTCTCTCTCCATAAGGTCTTTTACCCTTCTTGCATCAGTAACTGATTCAAGTTCCATAATCTGGTAGAGATCTAATTCAGTTAATAATCCTTTGAGAGTGTTGCAGTAGTCTGTAACACTTGAAGATCCTTGTTTGATGGTGTGAATTTGACGTTTGATTTGAAAAATCTGTGTTACAAAACCAATTTTAGAATACGTTTTGCTCAGTGTCCCATATGTCCTTCGCTATTGAAAGAAGATATGTTCAGCTGATTTCAGGTTGCATGGAATGGAGAAGTCATGACATCACCATTGAATTTTCTGCATCCCAAATTTCATATTTGGGATCACTTTCATCTCAAGCCCGGGCTGTACCGTTGACTTATTTGAATTTGCCTTTACTTTTTAGAGAAATCTTCAGAGAGTGGGACCACCCCATGAAGTTTTGACCATTTAGCTTGGATGTGGCTATTTGAAGGGTAGGGTTTTCAGTATGTATGGAAGGTTGGAGTGTGTTTGAGGTTATGGCTGAGATGGATTTGGTGTTATCAGATATATTTGGCTGAAAATCAGCTAGATGGTGGTGCTTAAGGTTAGTGCCTCCAGGGAGGATAACGGTAATAAAGACCACAAGTGTAATGTATAATGATGGTGGCAATTAAAGGCCACCTAGGTAGGTAACGGCAATGAAGGCCATAGCAAGTAGAGTGATTTTTCAGAAATCTGTCACAAAGAATAAAAATTTTTTTCAGAAACCCAAGATGGCTCTGATACCATGTGAAAAGAAAGAATTCTTCACTGCTTTTATTGAGAATTGAGAAGGTTTACACAAGTTTATATAGAAAACTATACAGCAAAGTCCTAATCTAACAAAGAAACATAATTATACATTGTACACTAACTTCCTATTTTGTGTTCTAACACTTAACATGGTTTTCCAGCACTATGTATCATATTATACACAAAGTTGATTTGTCATTGAGAAATGAAGGAGCAACCAGGAGAGATATAGTGTATGCTTGATGTTGAAGTGTTGTAACTTTTAATCTACAGATTGAGATAGAATTATTAGATGTCAAGATTAAATGGGAGGGTGAGTGATAAGCATTGTGGATGTTTACTTGGTATTGTATTTCAATTAGTGAAACAAAAATGAAAATGGAAGTTGCATTTTTAATTTGATGTTTTTAGTGTTCAATAATGTATTTGGTAGCATATTCTGAAAACCATATTAAAAAGAAGAAAACTTTAGAGTGTGTCTGGTATAAATATTTTGTAGAATTGAATTTATTAATTCATTTAGTAAACATCATGTAATAATTAACGTTTTGTGGACATAAATTAATTTGATTAGTCTGAATTGTTTGACAAGAACATTAAATGTAGCTATATTTTCTTTTTTATTTAAAGAAAATAGTATTGTCAAATATTTTAAGTAAAGAAACTAAAATAATTTCATAAACCTATTCAATATCGTTTTAAATATATAATAATTAATTTTAAAACAATTCTGTTATCTAATGATATATAATTCTTACTAATTGAATTGTAATATAATGAACTCTAAACAAAAATATGCATATTATTTATCAAATAAAAGGAAAACCACTAAAAGTTATTTTCTAATCCAGCTAAGCTCATTTTCTTTGATTTATGAATCATTTTTGAAAAAGTCTAACTGATAAGTATTTAGTCCATTTTCAGAAAATGAGAGCAAAACAGATGGTGCAAAACAGTAATGAACAGTCCCTCAGCTGCTGTGCTTTCAAAAGTTAAATGAAAGCACAACAATCTCTAACACACACATATTCTTCTGCATTTTCTCTACTTGATTAAACTTTGTTGGACTTGATGTGTCCCAGTTATTGTTCAATGACAGAGCCAAAGTCAATGTGCTACTTAGCATCATAATAGGATGAATTTTGATTTCACTTTTATGAACAAGGAAGTCATTATCATTACAAAACTGAAGCTGCTGCCTGGATGGTTGGTTTTGTCAACTCTGCCCATTAAAATTGTTGTAATTTTCTCTTCCCCTTAAATTTAGTTTCATTTTAATTTGTTCAGTTTGCTTAGGAATTCTACGAAAGTTGATTGATATAAGTTTTTACATGATTTCTTCTGATGCAATTTTCTGTGGTGTTTATGTTATTTTGTGTAAATACCTGAACCGTTGATCAGCCTTGATAGCCAGTATGCCTTACTTTGTGTTTTATTTTTTTATTTATATTTTGATTGCCAGTATGCCTTTGTGTTCTATTTATTTATTTATATTTGAAGTGATGAGGACTGGATTGTCCTAATTTCTTATTGTCATGAATTTAGGTTACATCTGTTGTAAATGATACATTGGATGCCTTAAAACGTGCTCAAGATTCTCTCAAACATGTTACAATCTTGTCAGCTAATTCGTCAAATCCTGGGATACCTCCTTCTTCCTTGATGGCTTTTCTGAGAGAGGTTTGAACAGAACACTTGAATTTGTTACACTTCATGCTCTCATTTACTTTTGCTTTCTTTTATTTCCTGTTTGCCTAAATCTGCTTCAACCATAAGTGGGGTGGTCTTTTTTCATTTCTTTTTTTGTTTGCTTCTTATATTTGTGACAAACATGAACATAAAATGATATGGAGTCTACTATTTTTTCTCTCCTGTTTTCTTTAATTTTAATCTAGGAAAATTTTCACTTAATTAGGGGTGGCAATTTGTGGCACCCATCAACCCGAAACAAACATGGCATAAAATTAGTGGATTAGGGTTGACCTAACATGCCACTATTATTAAATGGGTTACATTTATATAGCACGGTTAATAATCATGTCATGTTCGAACTTAGAATTCTCGTTACATGAACTTGTGAATAATCATGTCGTCTTAATTCATTTATAATCTACTAAATTTGTTTTATATTTTTCACATCTAAAAATGTTTAGTTATATGCGCGCATGTGCATGCATACACCCCCCCCCCCCCTTCCCCCTCCCCGGCCCCATTTGAAAATGTATTTGGTTATATTGGGTTTGCCTAAAATATATTGTACCTCTGTTTGACATGATGCATCAACCAGAATTGCCACCCTTACACAAAAAAGTATGACAAGAGGGGAACTTATTGAGTTTTGCGTGGATAGCACACTCAAATAGAGTTGATGCTTATGGTATGTTAATCACTAGGCTTTAGGTTGACTTTCATGTCCTCAGAGAATTCTGATATGGTAAAAGTAAATCTTTGATGTCATATTCTGGGTGAAAGTTTTATAGATTCAATTGCTAGATCTCTTTATTCAGTGGCACACTTGACATGAATCATTTATTTTGGGGTATGTTCTGGTGCCTTATCTATGTAGCCATTTTCAATGCATCCATTTCTTTTATTTACTGCCACTAACTCCAATGTTCAGAAGCAAATGTTAACATGATTACACGCTAAAGGAATGAAAGTTGGCTGCTGCTTGCATCAAAGCTACTCTGGGTTTAAAGAACTAGATCATATTGGCTGTTATTTTTTCTCTCTTTACAGAATCCTAATATGTCTGGGATTGTATTAGAGGACTTCGATACAGCCTTCAGCAACAAGTTCTACCATAGTCACCTGGATGATATCTGTGAGTTTATTTATGTGCTTATGTCAATATCTGTTATCTTTTATGAATAATTAACTATCTGGAGTCCTGTGATTCTTCTTGTTTGTGTCCTTGATGCAGCAAATGTAAACTCTTCTGCGGTAGTGGCAGCTGCTTCTGTCATTGCCCGTTCCCTCTACATTCTTGCAAGTGATGACAAAGATTTTCATGACTCTGTTCTAAGTGCCATAAATGTAAACGTCTCTCTAGTTGAAGAACTTATGGGTTGCCTATTGAATTGTGAACCGGGTTTGTCTTGTGATCTTGTGAAGAACTACATTGCGCCCGCTGATGCTTGTCCAAGTCATTATGTTGGAGTTGTCCTTGGGGAACCTTCATCCAAACCTTATCTTGGATATGTGAATGATGTTTCAAGGTTTGTTTGGAATTTTCTGGCTGATAGAACATCCATTCCTAAGGGGAATGCTAGTTCTGGTTGTTCTAAGGATTGCAGCAGCAAAGGAGAAGTCTGCATTAAGGCAGAAACAGGAATGGGTGTTTGTGTTATCTCCACAACCAGGTATATAGTAGATATAGAACACTAAATCAAACAGGTATTTTGATGTGATCCTTGAGCAGTAAGCTTAATTAAATTGTTTTAAAGGTGTAAATGGGTTGGTGGAATGAGCAATGTTTATCTCAACTGGAAACCCTTTTGTTATTGTGTTCTACCTCTGTTACCCAATATGTTGTGACCTATTTCCTGTATGGCCACGAATTTTGTGGTAGGTTGCAAGATCTATTCTCTCTATGCATAACCCGAGCTTGTGTTGAACCCAGCTTTGGCTGGATAATTCATGTTGATGCTGTCTCTACCCTATTATATGTGTACCAAATCTGTCGAAGAAATGAATTTTCTATTTCATTTTCCTTTATTCATTTATTTTTGTTTTAGATGTCGGCAACCTTTAGATGAAAACTGTTGGTTGGTCTGCATTCAGGGTCATCTGTTGCATGATCTATGCTCCACGGTTGCCCTCACTTGTAAGATCGCAGAGCTATATCATGGTTTTGGACATCATATACAGATTTTATATCTGCTTAGACACGTGTTACAATTAGGTGATATGGTGTGATGTTCTCATCTGTAGGACAAAAGCACTTGGAGCTGGTACATACTTTGATTGTGTGTGCTTACTGTACTTGTATGCTATATGCTACCTTAATCCCTTCGAAAAAGTAATTAATTGTTTTTGGTGTGACATGGTAAATGAGCTAGTCGGTTCACATTGCAGGTATGTTCCAGCGTATTCAACCCGATTGACGTTTGAATCTGGTATTTGGAATGTTATGATGCCAAATTTGTCGGATTCCATGGGATTGCTGGATCCTGTTTGGACAGAGAGCAATTGGAATGCAATTGGACTGCGAGTCTACACCGTCCAGAATGCTGCTTATGACCACCTTGTTTTAATTGGAGGCATTGCTTTGGCGGTCTTGGCTTACCTTGCAACAGAACTTGTAAGAACTTTCGTCACCAAGGCCTTGAAGCGGGATTGACAAAGTTTATATCAAGATTATTTTGGAGTGGAGCACCAATACAAATTTACTAGAGATTAGAACAACAAACATACAACAGTTGGATATAGTGTTCCATCGTTTCAACTATTTTCAGGGATGTTGTATTAATTAAGCTGTGTCCTTGTGCTTTTAGGGAATGAACGCAATGGAAACCTCTATTGCTATCCTCAAATTATTGAACGGTAAATGAAATTGGCTTGAAAAGTGGAGATGCATGGGACGGAGATCATATAATTTTGGGTCGAATGGCTAATTGTTTTCCCGTAATCAATTTACCATTCTTGTTTTTCGGTTATTATCGTTGGGAAATAAAACCAACGAATGGTTCTGGATGTCGTCAATGTAAAGAAATAAAATAAAATAAATCAGAGAATCCGAAGGGTTTGTCATTCAATATAAGAATGATTGATTATATTCATACATAGAAAAGCAATTACGCCCCCTGTATGTAGTGTCATGAATAATTCATTTGCCCTTACTTTTGCCAAACCGATTATGTCATGCTCACTTGCAAAAATTATACTTCGTGAAGAACGGGTGTCTGAACGAATGTCACTCTACATGTATATTCACCATTTTAAAACTATGACTTTTGTTAAAAGTGTGAGGTGAGAAAAAAAATTGCAAAATGTATATGATCTTCTAATAAATAAATTGTTGGGACATGCCTTAAGTATCGTTTAGTTAAAAATTACTAGTAAATTTCAATGAGATAAAACCTTGTCAAATGAGTGTGCTAGTTGTAAGTGTTATATATTATCTCTCTTAACAACATATATCAACTTAAATTAGCGTTTATTAATATCGTATTTCAACTTTTCAAATGTTGATATTGGTAACTTTTGAAAAATAGATTTGCTCATTCAAACATATTTGTTTGACAGCAACCTACTTATTTTGTTAGAGTAGAAAAATTTTGGTAGAATATGTTATTTATCTCCTTTAATGTAGCCCTTATTTTTTTTCCAAATTTGATCAATACATGTTGGATTATTTGCATATATTATTGTTGAGAGTTTATACTTGGAAGATAATTTTCAAGTACTATTGATACGATTGATAATAGACAACAGCATACACGTTCTTGACTTGATTGAAGAAGAGCTAGAATTTAAAAATGATTGAAATATGTAGCAAATAAAGTCTACTTTGTGATTCTTCAACAAATTATTGTATTACTATATATAAGAAAGTAATCTCCTGTGATTAGACTTTATGAGGATCATATGCGTATTTTGATTTGTATTTTTTCCTTTTTCGATTTCTAAAGAGATAAGTTAATTTATTTCATCCCTTGTTGTGGAAGTAAAAGTTAAAAGAATGTGAATTTTAATAAGGAAAATTAAAAAAAAAAAATAGATTTTGTTATTGTAATCTCAAATGTGTTGCTCTAGGAAGATATCGAAAATATGTTTGATCTCATTCTTGCAACATTTAGTAAGTTTCGAGCTAAACTTTGAAAAAAGGATTTACAGAAAATGCTGTCTTATATACTGTATTTTGTTAAATATAACAAAGTAACAATCGCATTCAAATATTGTCTATTAGATCCAAGTCTCCGTTCAAAAACATAACGTTATTTATTATTGGACAATATGCATATTATATCACTATGTGACCTTCCTCTTCTCACCCCCTAAGACTAGTGCAAGAGTCTCCTGGTTTTGTGGGTTCATAGCTACAAAGAAAAATCATATCGTAAGCCCAATTTGCTAATGCCCATGGTTTGAGCTCTCATCAAAGGGACATTGTATATGTATAGTACGATTCTGCCCGACAAAGTTTCGTTGCCCTTATTCAATGCTATCAGTTACCATTATCATGGGCGAATTAAACTGATGGAGCATGTCTGCCATGGCTAACGTTGTGTTTAGTACTTAGGCTATCAGCAAGTTGCATCACTAGGGAAATCATTCATACAAGGAAATGATTAAGAGCTAGAAAAAGAATATCCTATGCCACTGACCAAGACAGAAACAAGAAGGTTAAGCACTCTGATATGTGTTGAATGTTGTTTTACATCAAATTATGTCCAAAAGTGTTTTTTATTTCTCTAACCGCAGCTTGTCGCAAAATTCTATTTTAGTTAACAAACATTTTTGTTAAGCTATCCATCATATCTAATGCAGTGGGAATAGCCTCATATTGCTTGGCAAAACAGTTGGACAAAGATGCTTAAATATAATACTTGATCCTATGATCAGACTTTTTCTATTTATTATAAGCATCTATTTTAACTTGAGTTGAATTATCATTCGAAAAAGGAGGACCAGTTTGAATTAGCATAAACTTTTGTCCCTCAACTATAAAAACAATATTAAAACTCTTTATCCATTCTTCATAATTAGATCAGGTTACCTTACAACAATTTAGAGTGGAACAAAATGGAATAGATATTTTTTAAAAATAAATGGATACATATACGAGCTATACTAAAATAGCATATTATTGCTTCTGTATAATAAAATATAATTGCATGAAATGCACAAAATAGAACTCCTAAACTACATTTTGTTATGCATGGATCATATTTATGACTAGTTCAACTAGTACCCTAGTAATTTATTTTTATTAGCTAAATACCTCGTATCAAATAATAATAAACTACTCATTTATTTAGCGTCCTACAATTTTTTAATAATCACTTTGTGGAGAGGATATTAATTATCTAAGTTAACCCTTGTGTTATCTAATAATATTTTTTAAATAAGATAGCCACCATAAAGTAGTTCATGTCAATTAGTTGTACATTAAATTTTATCATTTAAGGAAATCCTATCTAGTTCTCAATTCTGGTAAATACTCTCAATAGGAAACTCACAAGATTAGAGGTTAGTTATTAACCTAACTTACTGTAGAATATCAATAGAGATCGTGGACCTTACGCCTAAAGCTCTCTTGCCCAGACAAATTTTATAACTTAGGCTTTTTAATTTAATATTTCAATTAATTCATAATATTCTCATTTTTCATTAATTTCTAATTATATATATAATAACTAATTAATTAGGTTATGCCAAATAATTATACATTAAAAATGTGATATTAATCTTATCCTAATCTTATTGGAACATTAACATGAACACAATTATTTATGCATTGACATATGAATATGGCACCCCTTAATCTATATAACATGTTATTCATACAATTAATTGATAAGTGTCTAATTTTGCATTATTTTTATACTAAATCATATTAATTTCTTTGTTAGTTCTTGAATTTTGTGAGTCTTTTTTTGTATATATTATGAACAAAGATTTGTAAAGACAGACAAATAAAAAGGAGATGAAAAGCAACAAATTACTAAAAAATGAAGACTTTCAAAGAGTTTCGGCTTCAATATTTTTAAAAAAACCTTTGTGTCTCATATGAGATTAATGAGAATCAAATTTGTCTAGAAAGAAGATTCAAATTGCTACAAATTCTTATATCGTAGAAAAGACCAAATTTGAACGTTTTTGAGGTTAAAATTGAGCTGAACATCAACACAATTGTTAAGCACATATAATCAGTAAATTAAGGTTTACCGAAGAGTATATTAAGGTTTAATTTTGTCTAATAGAAAAAGAGGTAGTATTTTCATTTTTACCAAGGGAGGCTATTGGCCTTTTTTAGTTATATTCTCTCATCTTCATCTAATTATTTTCTTCTTTATGCTTCTTTAAAAATCTGTATATAATGTGTAACTAAGCTTGTATTTAACCAATGGTGAAGTCAAAACCATAGATATGAATATTATTGACTAATTTTCAAAAATCATTCATCTTTCTCTGAATTTGATATATTACAAAGATTTTATTATTAAAAATTGCTTTTCATTTAGATGCACAGCTAATTATTTGATTACTAGTTTATAAGGTTTGGATTTGTAATTGTCAAGATTTTTAAACAAAAGTAACAATTTTTATTAGAGATTATAAGATATTGTCATTTGATTGCATGCATATATAACTCAGTGTTTACAAGCTGAGTTTGTGTTTTTATTTCTTGATTCAACCTTATCTTTCTTTGTTAATTGCTTCCATTAAACCAAATTGGGAGAACTTGTTTTGAGCTGCTTGGTGGAAAGAAATTGAGTATATTATTTCACTTGTTGGTTAAGCAAGAAATGATTAAAATAATTGAGCTTGTGATTATTTGGAGTTGTTATTTTCAAAATTAAGTAAAATAATTCTGATTATTGATGATATTTTCTAGTTAGTGATGATGAATGAATCCTTAACCATTCTTCTTATCATACTGTCAACTTATTAAAATTTATTTTTCATAATTTCTAAATTTTCATCTATTTTTTATTTATTTATTGTACATATTGAATCAATATGGAAATTTCTCAAAGTTTGTATTTTTGTTATATTAATAACTTGCTAATTAGGAACAATATTTTGCGGGAAATGACCCTACTTGGTTCTACATTCATTGATAAGCAAATTTTAAATAAGGATTTAAGTGGTAAATTGTCACACAGAGAACTATTAAAATAAATCCTAGATCTTTAAAATGAAGCACATTTAGACTTGGTCCTTTTAATATCCATCTTTCAATCTTCTTCTCCTTGTCTCTCAACTTAGATTTTGACTATTTGGATGTTATGTCTCAACCCAAAGGTCCTCACGTAACAATTATCGCGTGCTCTCGAGTTATATCCCGTTAGTAAGGTATGCTTATTGACAACCCGCAAGGCATCAAAAATTCATCCACAAATGCACAAATCATAAATTAAATGTATAAAATTCATAATATATTCATAAAATTTTTTCCAATTTAAATATGTACAAATACAAAATTTTAAAATACAATAACACAATAATACAAAATATATCTTACAAATCAAATGACCTAGCAAACCTCGTGAAACCCAACTATAAGTCAAGTATATCGTACTTGAATGTATACATTAGGTAAGTCTACTCCTAGTGCGTGTCACTATTTTGCCGTGATCTTGAACCTGGAATGTGGGAGTGAAGGGGTGAGTATATAAAATATACCTCGTAAGTTGAAATTTAGCAAAACAATTTTGTTAGCAAAGAAAAGAGTGAGAATACTAAAATAATTCATTTTAAAACTTTTGTAGGCTTGTTATTTTTATTTGAGTTGTACCTTTTTCGAGATATACTTGACTCTACCAGTGTATTCCTTTATAAAAATATACATGATTTTAATTTATTTTTAAAAAATAAAATTTATTAATAATTTATAAAAATATAGTTGTCTTTATAAAATTTACCCGATACATTGGTGTTAGTTAAAGACTACGAAAAGATTGACGTGGCACTTTCTAAGATACCAACACTAGGTAGTCATTCTATCAACCCATCCAAATAATAGCTACACCTAGATTAACTCACTTATACGGCCTCTAAATAAGTCTATCCATAAGCTACATCTTGTAGTATTACAATCATACTATATATCTGTCACTAAAACTTTTATTCTAATATTCATTCAAAATTTGTTTCTAACTCTAGTATTTCCTATTTCATAAGCAGATAAATTAAAATCAAATTATTAAATTTAAAATATATTTTATATAAATTATTTTTTTAATAAAATTAAAATACTAAAATTTACTCACAGTTTCAGGGAGTGCATTCACTCTCTAATAAGTTTTTCACTCGTATTGAAAAATTTTTCGAAAAATATGAAGTATTGTAGTAGTATTGTAGTGCACTATAGTAAACCAGACTGAACTGAACTAGTATAGTAGACCTACACTCTAACGACTTCTGTTTCACAAATGAATTATACCATTATGTTCGTATCGATCTTAGAAATCTCCCTACAACATTCATATATCCAAAATCACATTTTCAATTGTTAAAAAATAAACAAAACATATTTTCAACCACCCCATTTTGAAATATCATTACATAACTAAAATATCTTAATTAATACAAAACATTGCATCTGTGTTATAGAATGTATCTCTAGAAATTCGTTGGATATGACAGAATCTCCGAGAACATCTCCATTCGCTAGAAAATGCACAAAAATTAAGACTTGTCAACTAGCAAATCCATGGCTGAAAAAAAATGGAGTTCACCAAAAAAAGACTACATTATAATGTAGAGCATGAAGATAAGAGTTCGAATGTGCTAAAGGTATCAATTCACTCATTGAAAAACCTTGCAAATCAGTGACGAACAATTCAGTTGATGGAACTTGTGGCGATATGTGAATAGTAATTATAGCTTTAATGATGGCATTTTTTGCATGGTTGCAATTGTGGTGGCGAGAGGAATCTAATGGTGCTAGTGGTGTCAAAATCTGATCAGTATAAAAAAATCTAATGCTGTTCACACTAAAAAGAGACACAATGAAAAGAGAGAGAGAAGAGAGAAAAAGTGCTTTCAAATAATAATTTTTTAACCATCCTATCCTTATATAAACTTGAGCAAACTTTATGAGAAATTAGTATTTTATCATTCATTTGTAAAATGACTATTTTGCCTTTCTTGAGTCTGAAGGACATGTTTTACATTATGACATTTATTTTTCTTTCATTCATTAAAATAAAAGAAATAAAAAATTAAGTTTGATCCTTTGAAATAAAATACCTATTAGACTATTCTTTTAAAAAAATTAATTATAATAGGCCTAAATATTTCTTCTAAAGTTTCCTCAAACAAGTTTGTTCTTAAAACAAATTGATAAACAAATAGCAAATAAATTAGAATCCGAAATTCAAAATTCTCAAATATTGTATTAAAAGTTTGTAAAATATTAGGAATTTAATATTATTTTTCAGAAAACTAAAACCAGGGTTATGTTTGTTTTCTTTTTTCCTCTAACATCCTGCGCGAAATCCTTGCCACCACTTATTTTCAATTTTTACAATTTTCAGTGAACATAACAACACAATCCCTATTTTTCATAAAATCTAAGAACAATAATTTCAATATGAAATTTGGGCCATTATTCATTCTACTCTCTTGTTATAATCATAAAACAAAAAATATAAAAAAATCTAACATGAATTAAAAGCCACATTAATTAATAAAAATAACATTCTAGATTAATAAAAAAATAATATTTTTATATAGCTCTCTTGAAATTTGATAAAATTATACATAGATACAAACTTTTTTAAAAATTAATATAAAACATTTCTCAACAGTAAAATCGTTATCAATTGGCTAATAAAATATTAAAACACTAACTAATTAAAATATTAAAATAAGTAAAATAATTGTATCTTTTTATATTTAATAAATAGGGGTATTTTTTTTTTTTACATATTCTTACTAAGATTTTAAAAAATCACACATATATAAATCATTTTTATAAAAGTTTATAGAATTACTACTTAAACTTGTGATTAATACATTTTCTAATGTGACAATTAAGTATTTCATATTGTACATACAAATATCAATGTCTAGCATTGGAGTTCATTTTGTCAATAGTAACAAAGTATATTATGTAATTGGGATTAGCTATAGTATATCAAGGTATTTTTGCATTGCAAAAAATTTTCAGTTATAAAACTTGATACATCCTTTATAAAACTTGAAATAAAGGAAAAAATATTGAAATACATAAAATAAATAATAAATATTACTTAAAACACGTAATAAAAAACTTAAAAAATGTCAAAAAATTTAAAATATATAGTAAATAGTATTTAAAATATATATGAAAAACTTAAAATCGATAATACAAAAATTAAAAAAATAGATGCAACAATACCTTAATATACCATAAACAAATCCTATGAAAGTTAAAATTTTAGTTTTAGATTATAAAGTTGCTATTTGAAAAATACATTTATATTTTATGATATTTTTGGTTCATATTTATTTTTTTCAAATATATGAATAAATAAATATTTATTCATATATTTGTTTATATTTTGATTAATTATGAACTATGTAGCATTAATTAATCAAAACAATTCTTATTTGTATTCTTATTCTTAGAGATGAAAATGAATAAAAATAAACAAAATTCTAGTGTAATTTATAGGCAAAATTTAAGTATATGATATTTATGTTTTTGCATTTTATACATTTTGTCTTTGACATATTTTATCTTGAATCAAACACTTTTTTATTATATTTTTGTATGTATGTATTTTTTATCTGATACGTTATATATTTAAATTTCAATATATTTTATATTTGAAAGATATTTTCTATTAATTTTATAAAATATATGTATAAATTTTTCAAATTTCAAGAAAAGTACGTGAAAATATCTCTAATGGCATATTAAAAAATAATATTATTTTAACTATTTTATTATTTTAATCAAAAGTAATAGTTTTATTGTTAAAAAATAATTTGTTAGTTATTAAAAAATTTATATTTATGTCTGATTTCATTTAACTTTAAACAAGATGTTGTTAGTTCTACACAAATCTAAGGGTACACTTAATCATTGTCCCCTCTAATCAATTGTAAATAATATATAATGATTTCATTTTTATTTTTGGATTTGTATGATTATTGAATAAAATTGAGGAACATAACAATATAAATTCAACGAATTCATGATGCCGACAGTTTATCAAAACAAAATATATAATCATTTTAAGTAAAATCACACGATAGGCATGCAATTACTACAAGACATGCCACTCATGCATTTAATTATAAAACATGACAACCATTTAAAATGATTTCACATTTATAACATAATCATAAACATACACAAGCTCATGTATGCTCGCGCAGACACATATGCATATGTATACATATTTATGTATGTATGAAATTAAAAAGAAAATCTGCAACCAAGTAATTGAATCCTTACCATGGCCATATCAATTTGGATGCTTTTTGTGTTTAAAATACCGTTTGGTTAATACGAGGCCATGGTTGAATTCCTCTCTTCAAAACACATCTTTACCGCAAATTAACAAAAATACAAAATATTCATATATTATTTATTTGACATCTTTTAGGTGTGATAGTAAAATTGAAAATATGAAATATAAAATATAAAATGATTAACATAAAATTTGACATAGACCAAGAAAAAAATTTGAAACATTTAATGTAAAAGTTGAAATAATTAACGTGAATTTAAAATATATAATATAAAAAGACTTAAAACATGAACGTATAATTTAAAATGATTAATATAAAAATTAAAAAATTAGATATATTTTATATAAAATGAATTGTAATTAGGCGTATCTTAAAAAAGAGAGAGCTTCAATCTTTTCTTCTTTTATTTATCTTTTCTCTTTTTTATAATAGATTTCCTTGCTTTAATTATAAGAAGTGATCTTAAAATATATATTTTAAATACATGTAAAAGGAAAAGGAGCATATATACATAAGAAAAATGATTGTTGGACTCCTAAAATATAGCAAAATGCACACATTAGTCCTACTAATTCTAAAAATATTCATTTACACCTCAATCCGTTAGTCCATAAAACATACTAAGTGTTGGGTAAGGGTAATATATATATATATATATATATATAATTTGTAAAGTGAAACAGCAACATATCAAATTCTTATTCATTACAATATAAAATAGGAACTCTTATTAGTCAACTTCTGATTCATTTTATTTAAATAATATTGTATATAGTTTAGAATATAAGAATAATTATATTATTAATTGTTTTTACAATATATTAGGATCCAATAAATCTCTTTTCATGCCTTTTGTTAACTATTACTAAATTTTTGCTCATAATAATAATTGAACGATGAAAGCTATATTATGCGTCTAATTAACAAAATTAGCTAAAAATGAATTTGTCAATAGATATTATCAAAATTGATAAGATTAAAATGTATATTTTCATTTACACTTTACTAATTCAGTGATACTTTCTCATATTTATATATATGTTGGGTACAAAAAATGACAAAAATGATATAGTGCAAAAGTTTAAAGACATACCTGACTCCTCCATAAATAAATAAAGAATAATGTAAAAGAAATGTATAATTAAACAATAAAAGAGGATAACATATGTTTAGTTTATTACTGATGTCAATTTAAGCAAGAGTATATTGGTCATATCTTATTAAGTTTGGCAAGAACGAAGACAGTGGCAGAAGTGACAACAGGAATAAAAATATCGTTGGGAACTGCTTTCGGAGCAACCCGTTGCTTTATGAACAGTGCCGTCGCTGGGACTCCGAACAGGTAAAAAATGATGTCCTTTGCACCAAAGCCTGTTAATCCAGTGTCAACTATCACTTCTTGAAGAATATTTTGGAACTCTTCCTTCGTCAGTAATTTCCCTTTGCCCTTATGATGCTTCTGCAACAATAGTAATCCTTGCTTGTTATCCAAGGCATATGGAACCAAAATCCTTTGTAATTAAAATAAGAAAAATAATAATAATAATAATAATGCTTACGTTATAAGCTTGCTCCAGAGTTGTAGTCTTTGGTACACGAAATTGTGTGCTACCAAGCTTTTTGTTGATTTCTCTGTCCATTGAATAAAATTTAACATTTTTTTTTACCAGAAGGTGTACCCAAAATTGAGAAAAATTAATTGAAAATTATGAATAGAGAAGAACAAAGGAAAATATGTACTCGATGGTTTGGCATACAGCTTGGTAGAAGTCAGGTGACTTGGAGCTTCTTGCAACAAACTCCTCGTAACATTGCCCTACAATTGGGCCAATCTCTTTAACCTTCTTATCCTCACTTCCTGTAATGTATAGGTATGTGTGTGTATATATATACATATATATTAAAGAAATTAAAGAAAGACCATAGATGAAAATTCACTAAATATAAAATTTAATTTGATAGTTCTGAAAATTTCAAATCTTAGGAATTAAGAGAGAGATAAATGACAAGGGGATACCAGAAGCTAATGTCTTCAGGGCTTGACCCATCTTCAATTATTTTCTTCTTAATTTCTGAATAGATTGGTTGGTTTGGTTATGTATTTATATATGCTACTGCTAGCTGACCAATGAGACTTGCAGGTTTGGGAGAGGATTGGATCTTTCATTTCCCAGGAATGAAGGAAATTAAACTTTGAAGAAGTTTTCATAGAAAAGAAAAGTATAAATAAAAGGAAGAGGGTTTGTGATGCTCAAGGAAAGCATTCGTATGCACTTAAATTAATTTATAAAAAAAATTAAAAATTAAAAATAGACATTACCACCTCAGGAGAAAACTTGATTTGCTTTTCTTGGGGCCTAACTTGTTGACATGGACGATTAATGACTCAACCTTTCCTCAGTTAATCTGTGAATGCTTGTAAAACAAAATAGTTATTAGGGATGTCGGTTTTTCCGCAAAAGCCCTTCAAATTTTAAGTTAGTATTAGGGTATTTTTGGAATTATTCTGGCAAGGTGATGGCTTGTTCTTTAGGAAATTTTTTATGCATATCTCTTATATTTGATTTATCACTCATTTATTGCTAATGACTTGTTTGTATTTTGATAGGCTTCATTTTTTTTCTTTTTATGTCTTAGTAGAATTTATTTTTTTAACCTTATTCAAATTTTATCTATCCTTTTTGAATAATATTAGAAGTCTAATAATAATAATCTTGTTAAAAAACATAATTTGAAGAATCTATAAAAATCTGACAGTTCTTTTGGTTATTCAAACTAAAGGATATACATTTATCTTCAACTTTTACCCTTTCGGCCATAACTTATCACTCGGTGCATTCCAGACTCCTCTTGAGACCTTGGAGTTATTTGTGGGCCATTTTCATGACTTGAATCCAGGGAAATATCATGTGCCAATAGTTAAAAGTGATATAATTTTAATATCTTATTTATAATTTGACAAAAAATTTAGTGAGGTTGTAGCCAGCACTAAGCTTTTGCACCTACTTTTCGCTTAAATGACTAACATCTTGACAATTTCATAGATATGTTAAACCACCAGATTTATAACCGTAACTTATTTGCTACGATTAAGCTCTACTGTCTGAGCATTATATAACCACTAACTATTTTCTTATTATGCTAATAAATTTATTCATAACTATTAATTTACTTGTACCTTACGAGAATTGGTATTAAGCATGAACATGGATTAAGTTTTAAAAAATAAAAATCTATTTTTGTGAGAATTTTTTTTTGGAAGTTAAAATTTTATGTTTCTCAAAGTATCAAAATACGTTATGTCATCCCTAGAATTTTATTAAGGCTGGATCCACTAAAAAAAAGACTTTCACTGTTACGATGTTTAAAATGTTTGTTATAAAGTGTCATGTTTGTCTTTCTAGCAGCGCATATTTATGCGAGTGACATACGAGTATCACCGATTTGTAACCCGATTGTACTACATTGCAAAATAATGTCATTTTGATCACTCTTGTTATTTTTTTATTTTAATCTTTATGGGCATATCATTTTTGTTAATAAATGGTGTTCGTATATGCTAGTTTACTTCGGTAAAATTTTGTTACCCAAAAGTTCCCAACTTATTTGTCCACCGAATTTCCCACACTTAAATTAAAATTGTCCACTCCAACTCAAGGCCTTTTCAAAAATTCAAGGGTTTGACTTTTAAAAGAGTTCTTCTGATATACTCTCTCTAGATGACCATGCAGAAAAGCTAAAGCACTGTACCCAAACGTGTTTTCATCACTCCTTTATAGTGTAGCCTATTCACCAAAAGACTTAAAACTCTTTTCCAATCCTTTGTAATGTAGCCTACTTACCAAAACACAAAAATCTGTTCCCAATTAATTATTCATTCTAACCCTACGTATTAAAAGTTAATTCCTATCACCAACATTTGCCAACACCGACCACTTTTTCAAAATCATTAAAATCAACCTTGTTCAACAACACTATAACATTAACACAACTACTAAAAGAGATAGAACCAGAAGAGTTATCAAAATTATGCCAGTCTCTTTTTTTGTCAGCAAGGAAGGCCCAATGATAATACAACATTGTGATAGGATCCTGGATACTTGTCAAGCGAAATAACACTTAAACACTGAAGCTCTTTATTTTGAGAAAAAGGAAAATAAACTTAAGATCAATTTGTTATTTCTCATATGGCCTCCACTTTGGCCATATGAAATGCTAATAATATGTATATAATCAGATTTTGTGTTCATTGAAATATTTTCACAAATACTTGGTGTGCCATACATACATATATCCCATATATGCATAAAATAACATTTTGGATGAGTTTAATCAATATAGATTTGATGAGAGACGACTACTTACCTCCGATTGTGTGGAAGCACCACAATTTGCGCCACCAAAAGCCTTTGGAGAAGCTTGACTAATTTGGAAGAATTTTAGAATTTATGGCAAATATTCTTAGTTCATTTGGTAAACTAACACGCATATATATACTTAAATCATCCATGGTTTTCAAAATTGTCCTCACTTTTAATTAAAGGGTGATTATATGTTATAGATAATATAAACATTATTTTATAATTTTTATTTTATACATTTAAGTCCAAGTACTTAAATACAAATTATTGACTAACTTTTAATTAAAATGTAATTAAGCATATATAAATGAGCCAATATATAATTATGAAATAATTACACATTGACACTTAGATCTTTAGATAATTAATATTATCATTTTGATCATGTAATTTACTTTAAATTACATTTAAATGCAAACTTAAAAAAATATTCTTTAGATACTTTAAAAAATTTATAAATATATATAACTATTATATATATTTATTTTAATTTAAATATTATTTTAAAGGTGCTAACCTTGTTACCAATAATATTTTTTTCTCCCAAATGCTTCTTACTGTCTTTGGATTATTGGTGTGACTATAGAGGTTTATTATGAAATAATTATGAACTTATTTCAAATTTTTTAAATTTATCAAACCATTCAATTATTCAATGAATATGATTAACATCTAGTAATGTGTCATGGCTCTTAATCCATGATGAAGTTGTACTTTATTAATTCTCATCTTAATTGCATTTATCGTGTGAATAAAGTTTTTCCATCTTCTAATCTTGATTGATTTATGGTTCATTGTATGTCAAATCCTTTATCAATATAAATACAAATTATCTTAGGTCAAAAGACAACATCGCACATTAATACAATTACATGATAAATCATTGACTACATATAATACCACACGATTTATCGTTGTTCGGTCATGTTTAAAAAAATAGTTCTCTAACTATTTAACCCATACTAACGTTCTAATAACGTAACTATTATGTTATCTGTACCAATATTATCTCATGATATTCACTAGAGATATTCAGTATACTTACTATGTAATATTGCTGCCTAATCGATATCACTTTAAAAAAAAACGGTTTTGATAATATTATTTAATTATTAAATAAATTATATGAATAATTCACAAATATAC
Source organism: Swietenia macrophylla (assembly GCA_032401905.1). Taxonomy (NCBI): domain Eukaryota; kingdom Viridiplantae; phylum Streptophyta; class Magnoliopsida; order Sapindales; family Meliaceae; genus Swietenia; species Swietenia macrophylla. The sequence continues at coordinate 999,376 of CP135578.1, read as the reverse complement.
TTTATTTATATGTATGACTAAATAAAAAAATAACATGCATTTGTGAGTAAAAAACTTTTTCTTTCATTAATATATATACAAGACAAATGTATCCCTAAAATAGCTAATACAAATGACTTGTAAAGTATACTCTAACACGTTTTACATAAATTAGATATCAATAAACTAACCAATCAAGAATTTTAATTCTAGAATTATAATTACTTAAAAGACATTGATTTTAATTCTACTTTTAAAGTTTAAGTGTAAGAATTGATTAGTGAAACGAAGGATGAACTATAGATGAGCTTAATTGATGAATTAACTTATTTTCTAGGTTTGTAGATTAAGCAACTTAAAGATGGAATTTTTGGCTCTCAAACTAAGTATGCCAAATGTCTAATCAAGAAATTCGATTTGAAAACCATCAAACACATAAGGACGTTTATAAGGACTAATGCAAATTGGCCTAGAGATGATGGTGGTTCTAGTATTGATATAAGTTTGTTTTAGAGGATGATTGAGAGTTTATTATATATGAAAATAAGTCATACAGACATTAGTTTTAGTATAGGAATTTATTTTAGATACAAAGCTAATCCTAAAAATCATATTTATTTTTTGTTAAAATGATAAGAGGACTAGTGAGTAAAGGTATTTTGTTTTCTATAGTCACTAACTCTAATCTTGTTGATTTTAGCGATATTGTTAGGCAGATAATGCAAATGATAGCAACAGTACAATTGGAGGTTCTTTCTTAGAAAAAGCTTGGCCTTATGGTATAATAAGAAACAAAAATCAATTTCCTTATCAATTGTTGAGGTCGAATACATTGCCACAAGAAGTTATTGTGCACAATTGCTATGAATAAAACAAATATATCTCTTGAATATTATTGTGACAATTTAAGTGCAATAAATAATTTTAGAATCCTATACAACATACTAGGACAAAATATATTGATATTGGCATCATTTCATAGGATACTTGGTTGAGAATAAAATTGTGACATTCTCATATATAGAAATTCAGAAATAATTTGCTAACATTTTTACCAAACCTCTTGATGTAGCTAGATCTGTCTCTTTGAGTAAAGCCTAAGGTGTCTGCTTTATGTGATTCTCACAATTTAATGTCTTGAACTTACTTGGGGAGACTTATTATGTTGCATGGTTTGAATTGTTAATCTAATGAGTGAACTTCATTATTTGAACTTTATGATTTAGAATAGACAAATCTTGAGCTAAATTATTTTTTTGCATGTTAATGACTGAATTTTTATTCTAAATTAGTTTTTGAGGTTGATATGATACTAAAAAAATGCTAGTATAAGCCATGACTTTTTATCCATATGCTTATCTCAAATATAAAAAATTTGTACATATTATATAGTCTGTAAAGCTACTTATATTGTTGTTTGAAGCTATCTTTAGTAATCGCTTATATATATATATACAATTCCTGATTTGTTGAAATAGATAAAATTAAGGATGAATTTTTAATCAATCCCTTGCAAACACACCAACATTATGTTCAAGATATGTATTTTTTTTATTTTATGGTGCAAAGTAATAGAGTTCTCTTGATTGATTATTCATGGATCTTGAATTGAGGATAAATTAGAAAATCATATTGACATGAATTAGTCATCTCTTCGGGTTCAATTTTTTTTAAAATTTGTTTGTTTAATTTTTATGTGAAGTATAGACTAATTTGAGCAAAATTTTTAGATTTCATCCACACTACAATTAGTATTTTTATGTTAGTATTCTTATTGAATTTGACAATTTATGATTAAATCATAATTTCTAAAACTTGCCATTTTAATGGACTTGTTTGCAACTTTTGAAAACTTTTGGTCAAAATAGAAATACAAACTATTCCTATTTGTACTATTTTGCAAGGTTTTGAATGAATTTTGGGCCTTAGTTAAACTAGTTATTTATAATGTTTGGTTCAATTGAAAATTTTCAAATTAAGATTAAAATTTGAGATTTTATTTCATTTTGATTTCTAGCTTACATGTCTTTACCTTTGCTTATTATAACACCTGAGGTGAGAATCAACAATAATACATTGAAATCTATGTTAGAATAGATTTATAATTTGTGCTCTTAAAGCATTTATTATAATAATATTTTCTTTTAATAAATTTTATTTACATACTGTAGAATCTTTCTTTTGGATTGTAAAGGATAATTTAGCCTTTTTGCACTCAAACTGAATTTTTATGCATGTGTATATTACATGACCATTTGATATATTATCGAGGCCTATTATTTATTTTTATTTTTATGAGGTTGAAATTCTTATTTATTATTCATTTATTTATCTATCTATTTATATTATATTTACTAGGCAAATGACATTTTTGAAATTTAAAAAAGGAATAAGGGTAGTTTTTTTTGTAGTTATCTACATTTAATGTTTATATGTTCAGGTTTGCATACAGGTTTGTCTAAAGCTTATAAAGGTGGGATGTCTTCATCTTTATGTCGGTTACGATCCCGACTTTTTGGGGTGTGACAGAAATAGAATAGGAATGACTTTTTTGCTATCTATAAAGATCTATTCTTTTTAAATTATAAGAACAAAATATTTTATAAATAACACTTAGGATTTTAGTATTTATGTGTTAGTCTTATTTTTTAATAAGTCTTGTCATGATTTTTTTCTTCCTTGCTCTTATTTTTATTTTCTAAATTGTTCATATTTTTTTCCATGTTTTAAAGTGAAAATGTAATAACCTGACTCATCTAATATGATATTATCTACCCTGATGGCTTATGGTGGCATAATGAACCTAGTTCTAACCTCTTAAGGTTTTGTTCCTAAAACTCAAGATGTCAAGTCCTAAATTTAAAATACCTTCTCCAAGTATCAGAGAACACAGTCGATAATATTATCTTTTTTAGCAGCCTAGGATGGTAGAATAAGCCCAAATCCTACTCGTCACCTTAAGGTTTTGTTTTAGTGTAAATTTTAAGCCCACTTAAGAGGCTTTATAATATCATCCGATGATAATGTCCTCTTTGGCAACCTAAGGTGGTCAACTAGCATAATATCATCCGATGTGTACTATGATACTCAAATGAAACATTTTTGGCCTAAGTTTTCAATCTTAAGTGCCAAAAAAAAAGATATAAAGATTTAGGACCCAGTTTGTTGTGCCCCTTAATTGTTAGAGCAAATATAATGCTAATTTGTCTGAATTATTATAGAAAAAATTTAGTAAAAATTATGCATTTATAATTTCTATCTTAATAAACTTCAACAGTTCATTTTTCCAAATATTGTAAAGATATTTGATATTATTCTTTAAGAGATGAAACAAAAGATCTTAGGGAGCATGATTTATACCAATTGAAAGGAGCTTAATGGCATCAAACAAGGAGATCATGCTAATTCAGTTGAAGGGATTTCAATGAAGTCAAAGTGATGGGATCTTGTTATACAATTCCAATTACAAGATTCAACAAAATAGCAATAATATAAATAAGAGGTCTTTAGCTTTGATAAATCCATTATAGTTTGTGTCATTTTAATTTTTTAGTGAATTATTTTCTTTAGGCATGATCTCATGAATGTAAAATTAAAAAATTTAAACTATATTAAAATTACTTGTCTTTTTTACTTGCTTGATTTTTGGTGTGTTATTTTAATTAATTAAATAATTATGAATCTATCAATATTCATTTCAAAAAGTATTATTAGAGTAATATATTAAAAAAAAACTATAGTTTTAAAAAAAAATTCTAACAAGGTTTATCACCAAATTTGTATAAATTTTTTGATGAATGCTATTTGACAAATTTATTAGCTTTGAAACAAAAATCATTTTCATATTTTCTAATATAGAAAGTTCCAAAAGTTTTATGATCGAAAGAGTTTCATTTCAGCATAACCTCTTTAAAAGTTTAGAGTATTAATTAGTTAAACAAATAAATTATGAAAAATCAAAGTACAAGGATTGTCATGCTTTGCAATCAATTTTGATATAATATGAGGCTAAAGACATATGATGAGCAAAGTTAATTTTTTATATGTATGGACCATGTGAAAAGTTAATTTTTTATGTATATGTATGGACCATTTGAAAAGTTAATTTTTTATTTATGTTAAGTTATAAAAACATATGACGAGTAGAGTAGATGTATGTTTTGATAATTGATAAATGTGTATTGATACTAAGCATTGGGTATGTGATGCATTATGTTTTGATTGGATAACAAATTTATTTTTAAAAAATAACTTATTACGAAAGATTTTGTTTTACTTAACTATTTGAATTCATTACTCACTTAATAGGAATTCTATTTGTGATAAGTAAGGTCTTCCATCTAAGATTAGTAATTTTTTACAAATATGATCATTTGTTCAATATTGTATATAAGAAAAATGCTACAAAGTGGCAACTAAGTTAAGGTATTCTAAATACAAGTTTGAAAAGAATTTTTAAATATTTGAGTACTTTTTTTAAAAAAAATGAAACATGAATTTTTAAAAGTTATTTTTATTAAGTTCAAATAGTCTTACAACTAAGGTATTGTAAAGGTTGATGGATTATTTCATACTGTTTGCGCACATGGGTCAAACCTTACCTATTATAAATTCACAATGGAAGCGATTTAGTTACACACGTAATAATTTGTATATAACTATTTAATAAATTGAAAGTGGAAAGAATAAAACATATTATATTGTAAAACAAAATTGATTTCACATATTTATGCAAATGTACACCAAGTTCCCAAGAAAGACTAAATAGGTCACAATGGTTCCACTTAAAAATCAGACTCTTTAGCCATTATATAGCCTTAGTAACATAACCTCCGTAGACATTTATATAACCATACATGTATGCTACTTAATAATATAGGTATAAGATAACAATTATCAAAGTCTAAAATTAATTAAATAGTAAATAGTATCTTATTGGTTATTAAAGTAAGTTTAACATAATAATTGCTTAATCTTAATCAAAACATCTACTAATGGATGGTCTCTAGCTTATCTACTAGGACCTCCATAATAGAGGCAACCCAAGTTCTCAAAAGTTGTACAGAGGTTTTAGAAATAGTAAAATTTGAAAGAAAAATTTCTTACTTCTTAAAACTAAAACTCAATTGAGATTATATAGTATGCAAGTCCAAATGATTTTTTGACACGTGTCAGTATAGATGTCACAAAGCCTTTACACTAATCAAAAGTATGCAAAGTCTTGTTATTACAATGTTTACACGTCGTGCTTCATGTATTTACACATCATGCTTAATACACACACACACACACTAGTCTCAGCCGTATAAAATATTATAATCATATTATGATTAGTTCGTTAATTTCATTTAATTAACTCATGATTAATGTTACTCAAGCTTCTAATGTTCACACTCGATGTTCTGTGACTCATTTGGTTCATGTGCATTTGTCATATAGAACTTTTCTAAAAATCCATGAATAATGTTCACCTACTTATCATTGTGATCCATAATGATATGAATTCTCATTAACCATACATGTGTTGTCCTTTTGTCATTTATATCATAGTTAAGTATCTAGCTATAGATTGTACTGTCAAATCATGCTATACTCAAAGATTGAATGAAGTATAATACTAAAGATTACATAATATTTACCTTAACCACATACAGTGATAGATCCCGATATTGAATACATTGACTTTCAAGTGTGTTAGACTATACCTAACAACCAATCAAAGGTCAAACCATGAAAGACTACTGAAAAGTATAGTATCTAAGTATAGAGGATCATACACAAGATCACAGTGGTATCTCAATCAAATAATCACATATGCTAACTCAATTTGGAAGACCTCCTATTGAAAATTTTGTGGAATATTTATTAAGAGTATTTGGTGAGTCAATTCATCAAAGAAACTATTGTTTAATAAGCATTCATATATATCTACAAGCTTCCATAGACTTATGCTTCATTTGCATTATGTATATAACATCTATAGAATTCTATATGAAAAACTAATTGCACACTTAGTGTTGTACTCACTATAATTTATTGTGAATTTTGAATCTATCAAAAGTATTTACACATGAGAGAATTTGATTTGACAATCAAAATCTTGTTGTCATTATATTCAACAAATTATTTAAGACATTTGACATTTTGATGCTTATTTTCAAGGTTTTACTTTTTAATAATAAGGTATGACGAAGGCTTTGAGTTAAGTTTAATATTTTTCACCTTTTGTAAATTATAAATTTACACCTTTAAGTCTTTTGTATTTAGAGCATGATACAATACAACATAGAGCACAAAATGGTCAATTTTATGAATTTAATTTTTTCCATATAATTGGTAAAGTTTTGTATTTTAGTAAATCTAGTTACAAAAAATTGTTGGCTAAAATTTTGACAAAACATAAAAATAAAGAAGGTGATAAGGGTAAGCATTTATCAAGATCTGGTTTAGTTCTGCTTGGAATCAAAACTTACTTTAAATAAATTAGCTTCTAAAATTTAGAACTAAAATATACCCTATTTAACTAAGTATCATGATTTTTTATCTCAATTTGATTCTACTTCCAAGATAGTGTGCATTGTTTATTAATTACATTAATTTTTTAAATTTTTTCTGCAAAGTTTATATAATAAAGGTCCATTTAAGTATAATACTATATGTATTTACTTAAATCATAAATTTAACTCAATAAAAAAATTTTTTTAAAAATAGTATCAGTGATATTAAATTATAAAAGTAGTGAAATACATAAATAAAATATTGAGTGAAAGACAAAAAAAAAGAAATAAGTTATTAAAAAGAATTGACAAACGATAAATTATATAAAAAATATTAAGTTATTACTTGAGTTAATATAACACATTACCAAAAAAAGGAATAAATTTTTTTATAATAATGAAATTATATATATAATAAAATTATACTATATATATATTTATTATAATTATTAACTTGTTCAATAATTTTAAAATAAAAATATATGTAAAACACAATTTTATTAAATTATTATAATAACATGATAAATTAAGTTGAATAAACATTATAAATATATTAACTAATTTTTTTTAATAGCTCAATGATTAAAGAATGTTCCCTTTTATAAATTATTTATTAATTAAATATAAATATATTTTACATATTTATGTTTATACAAATTTAATAACAGCATGTGTTATGTTTCAGATAAAAGTGTTTATTTGAAAATAATAAAATAATTTTTCATAATTTTAATAAAAAATTTTAAATGTTATTGTTTTATTAATTGAAGAATTTATTGAATGATATTTATTATGATATAAATTAATTTAAATTAGGCTTATGAATAAAATTTAGTGTGTGGTTAATTGGTAAGAGACATGCATGTTAAATTAATTAAATTTAGTGTGTGTTTGAATCCTTGTATGAAATGTTTTTAATTTATTTTCTTGGTGGAGCTGGGTTTGGGTAAAATGGTTTCATTCCAGTTCTCCATCCTATAAAACTAGAACCTAGCTGACTTATTTCGGTTCCTCGTTATTTAGTACTAGAATTGAACCAAAATAAACTATGTTTCAATTCATGAATCAAACTGATCTATCCTGTTCCACAAAGTTTTAGTCAACTGGAAATCTATGCTCACCTCTAGAAGATTAAAAAGAAAACTCTTAATTTTGTAAGCTGCATGGATTTAAGCTTTGTATATTATGAGCCCATTTAACGCACAGGATTGGAAGTTTGGAAAATTTATCCCTCTATCATGCTTTGCTAGTAAAGTGAAGCTGAGGCTAACTATGATAAACCCCACCTAATTCTATCGACATCCTAATTAGTGATATCATTTGTGTTAGGCTACTCATGTTGATGAGATTATCATATAATATTTTCATATATTTATGAATTAATTTATGAAATTAATTTGGATGCATTTGATTTGATTTTGTTTTATGAATTATTATGTTTTGAATAAATATATATATGCACACATATATATATATATATATTATTTTTAATACATAAGTTCATCTATTATGTCAAAGACAATAGAACAAATGATAGATGATATTTAAATTTTTTTTATTAATACTTTTTGAGATTAAATGATAACTATTTTATTTTAATTTTTAGATCAATAAATAGTATTTTCTATTATGACATAATTATGTAAGATTTTTTTAATAAAAAAATTTAACAAAAACTTAAGTTTATTTCATTTTAATATTAATCTTACTCTAATATGTCAGAGATACCAAGTAACATCCAATGTAATAAATGTCACCAAGAGTTCGGTGATGAAAAAATATTCATGTTTTTAGTAGACAGCTTAATTATTAGTTAAGTTTAATTACAAACTAACGGCATGGATTTTTGTATAGTGAAATACCTTTTTCAGAGTTTTGAAAGAAAAAATCTCTTAAAAATTTCTTGTTTCTTAATCTTCTTCTGTCTATGAATTTTAGTATAAATATTTTATTTTTTTCATCAAAATGTAGACAGAAAATTTTATTGCATACAGTCAATCAATTATGCTGTTTTGTTTGATTTTATTTTATTTTAATATTGACATCTTTTTGATATGTCTATTTCATTTTTGTCTCCAATATAAGCGTTTAAATATAATTTAATTTATTAAGATGTTTTAAAGGCATTTTTTCTTCAACTTAATACTAAAGACATGGTAATTATGTGTGAATCCAATTAATTTTAAAAAAATTAAAATTAACTTTAGAGTTTAAATATGAACAAGTTTATTTAATTTTAAATTTTAAAAATACACCAATAACTTTTATATATTTATTTAGTACATATAGTTAATTTAACTATTTATAAGGATATGATACATCAATACAGTAATTTTTGGATATTCACATTTAGATGTTATCAATATACTGTTAAATTGTAGTTACTTTAATGTAAATGTTCTAAAATCCAAATTAAAACTTATAAGTAAACGAATCAATTGTGTTATTAACAACTATTCCTACAAAGTTTATCTCACAAAAAATTTGTCAAATTAATGCTTCATTTTTACTAAGCCTTAAAATGAGCTAATGCAAAATAAACATAATATGGATGAAAAACAAATAAATTGTATCAAGATGTAATTAAATTAAAATAGAAACATCAAATAAAAGAAAATAGAAATTTACTAAGCGAACAAATCAAGAATAAGAAATCAATCAAGAGAAATATGTTAGAGTTTCAAAAATATATTATTAATTTTCACTTTTATGGTAAATTTATGTAATCAAGAAATTCCAACAATTTAATATGGCAGGAATCCTCTTAAAATATGAACTAATAACATGCATTAATTTTCCAATGATTATAAATTCAATTTTGTTATGGTATTTAAAGTAACTTATTTTAAAGCTAATAAATAACGATTGGTGTGAGTTATTATTGTCATGCTTAGAATGCATTAATTACTATGGAAAAACAATCATGATATTATCACAATTCATTCATATTGGACGCATTCAAGAAAAGGGATTAGTGTAGTCTTTAAAATCTTACAACAGTCCCATATTATTTAAATATATAATGATAATCTTTAAGCACAATATAAATAAAAATTATTTTAATAAAGTCTAAAAAATTATTAGATTAACATAAAACTATGAAAAATCTACTTATGGTTTAATGCCTAGAACTAACAAAGAAAATTAGTCATTAAAGAGTATGGTAAAAATAAATAAAATATAAGAAAGAATCGTAAAAGTAGAAAAAGAAAACACCCTCCTTGATCTTGATCTTCTTGGTACTCTTCCTTATCTTTCTTCCTTGGTATCTTGATCACTCTCTTGTTCTCTTTAAGTTAAATAAATGCTTTCCTTGTATAGAAGAATTCATAACTTAGTTCTCCTAGTTCTAAGCAAAGTAAGATGTTTCTTTTAAACTAAAATTTGACCTTTGCTTGACTTATCAAAATCTAATAAGTACGTTGTTTTAGTTATTACAATCAAACCATTTTGAATCTAATGGTGGCTATAAATAAAAAGCTATGGATCTTGTTTCCAATAAAGCAAACCTTGCAAGTTTTAAAGTTCTATAAAGAAAGTTATAGCTATTTTTTCCTGTCACCTAATAAGTGACCTTATTTTTCTCTTTTTAAAATAAATCTTCAAGTCTTCAATAATGTATTTCATAATAAGTTTTCTTATTTTTCCTTAGGAAAGATTATCTCAATCTTTAAAATAATAAGGAAAACTTTGAAAATTCATCTTTTAAGCTCATTTTTTCATCTTTACTTATAATGATCTACAAAATAATAAAAATAAGTGAAACAATTACAAAATACACGAACTAACTAACATGATTAAAACAAGTATGATATAAATATTTGTAAAATAATGAAGCTGTCAAATACCCCAAAAACTTGTTAAATTCTAGCTACTTTAATTTAAGTGTTTTATACTCCAATTTAAAACTCGTAAGTATATAAATCAATTATAATATTACCAAAGATTCCCACAAGGTTAATCCTACTGAGAATAAGTTAAATTAATGTTTTATTATTACTATCCCCTAAAATAAAGTAAAGTAAAGCAAACCTAATATGAATACAAAATAAGTAAACAGTATCAAGGTTTAATTAAATTAAAATGAAAACAACAAATAAAATAAAATAAATATTTTTTAAGAGAACAAATTAGGATCAAGAAATTTATTAAGAGAAAGATGATAAGATTTTAAGAATTTACCACTAATTATCACTTTCATGATAAATTTATGTAATCAAGAAATTTCAATAAATCAATATTGCAATAGTCTTCTTAACATGCATTTTTATCACAAGAATTAGTTTCTCATTGATTATAAATTTAATATTATGTGGGATTTAAACTACATTTATTTAAAAACAAGTAATGAATATTATCTTACCTAGAATGCATTAAATAATATGAAAACATAAAGATTATGCAATAATAATCAATTTGTTATGGTTATTATGTTATCATAATTCATCCATATTAGAAGCATTCAAATAAGGGATTAGTGTGGTTCTCAAAATCTTGCATCAATATATCACATACATAAATTATGACGGCTGCAATCCCAAATTATTAACATACAATAATAATTTTCAAATACAATATGAACGAAGATCACCATAATTAAGTATGGAAGTATTTTAAGTTAACATAAAACCATGAAAAATCTAATTAAGGTTTCATGCTTAGTCCTAACTTAAAAAAAATAGCTATTAAAGAATATGGTAAAATAAAATAAATAAAAGAAAGAAATATAAAGGTAAAAGAAAAAAGGACCTTTCTTGATTTTAGCCTTTTTGAAACTCTTTTTTTACTTTCTTTCTCTTGTATCTTGATGTTTCTTATGTTCTATTGAACATAAAGATCTACTCTCCTTATATAAAAAAAGTTGTCACTTGGTACTCCTAACTCTAAGAAAAGTATAATTCTTTTTTTGACCAAAATTTTATCTTTTCTTGTTTTGTCAAAATTTCATGGGTATATTATTTTAATTATTGTTGTCATGTCGCAATCCACTAATTCGAATACATTATAATCATCATGAATGTGTATGGTTAGTACACATTCATGATGATTTTGCATTTGACCTACCTCTGGCACCTCACACAAATGTGTACGATTTTTAGTATCTTAAATAGCCAAACTACATAATATATACATACTAAAAATTGTAAAATATAGCATATTTATAAATATAATATTCTATAACCAAGTATCTCCAAACAAATTCTCTTCCAAAAAATATATACATACATAACAATGAAAAATACTATATACCTAGAATAATTTTCAATAATTTACAAGTTATGAATTCTTTGCCCCAGGATGTGAATTGATGACTTCCTAATAATGTGTTGAATTTAAAATTATTTTAAGAAAAAAAAATATGAGTATGAAACTCAATGAATAAATAAATGATTGTAACCAAATTTTAAAATAGTAGAGTAAGAGTTTTAAAAATATATCATTCATAAAATTTTAATATATTTATTTATATTCAAATAAGTTATAAAAAAAATAATATCTTATGAAAATCTATGGATATTTTAATAAAATCTAAACTTATCTAAAAACTATCCCTTAAGATATCTCATAGTGCGTTTCTAGTGGACATCTCAAGATTTACTAGCAAGTTATTTTATATAATCATATAATATTAAATTATTGAATCCACTTTTTAACATTAGCTTGGATAAATAGTACAGTTAAAAATTTATCATATTTAATGCCAATTTCTTTATGCCCTTATAGATGCTAAAAAGAAAATAATCATTAACATACTCTATTTTTTGTAAAGGAAAAAAATATATATATCAACACATCATATATCAATATCTGTGCACAAACTCACATATAATTAGTCACTTACACCAAAGTTACAAATCGTATAATCATAAGCATATTTTTAAATCATATTCATAAAAACTATATCTGTAAGTTATATACACAATTCTTAAATCATAATTTTTTTTAAATCAATTCTTGTTATGATATTTTTAAATTTGTATTTATGAAACATTGAAAAATTAAAATTTTATAAAACAATTAAACATTCAAACTTATTTTATTAAAAAGCATTAGAAGTAAATTTATATTTATAAAATATTTAATTTTATACATTAAAAAATAGTTAAAAACACATCCATCTATTGACTATTCATGAAAGGGTCAACACTCCTAAAATTTAATCATTTTACTACATAAGATTCCTCTTTGTTGTATCATAACCTATATATATATATATATATAATTTATTCATACAAAAGTAATTAATACACTATATTTGACTTTGATACAATGCATGCAATACATATGCTATTAGTTGACATTTCTCAAGGCATGTAATTAAAATTTTTATTCAATACACCAAAACTATATCATGTTTGTATCACAAATGCTTGGAATCATTGTGCTAATCTATAAAATACATTTTACCAAATTCAATCATTGAAAATTACATAAAATAATTCGTTTTTACCTACACCTGCCCTCTAAAATTCTTTTTATTTTTGCAAAGTCAATAAATATCAATTTTTACCTAAACGAGTACTTTATATTAATCACCATATTAAACCTTCAATGTAAATTTTTATACCCAAAATACACATCAACATAATACTAAAAAATCACCCAAAACAATGAATTTGCCATAGGATTATTTATATTGATATAATACATTAATTTGCCTCTAATCATTGTTAATCATACAATATTTAACCTAAGAAAAATATCATCACCTTATATACCAAATAAACTCATAAAATCAATATTTCTTATACCAAAATCTATCTCAAATTTTCTACAAAAAATTTAATCATTTTGGCATTCTTACAACACTTCACATACATCAATACCACAATTCCACCTTATTTATCATAAAACATAAACTAATTGTCATTTGATATAAATTCATATTCTTCACATCTTTCATATCAATTAAATATCAATATGATCATCAATTTATAAATTTTCCATCATATATAAAAATCACACCAATGCACACGTCTGCATCAATCAACCACCATAGTTTTCCTCAAGCACAACATTAAATTCATGCTTCCTACATATTTCTAACATAATTCTAAGCTTAAAATAAAATTTAAGAAACTTAATAAATTTTCTAAGCACAAATATGCCTTCTTGAAATTTTTCCTCTTGAATTTCTCCATAATTAGAATATAAGTGAATATCAAGAGATCCTTTGGTGTAAGGCTTGTTTTCTTTGACTTTTTTAGGCTAAGAAATCTTTCTACTATTTGAGGGAAGCTAAAAATTTTTGTTTTGCAATGTAAAGGAGGTGCTAAGAATGGAAGAAGAAAAGAGTTTGGTGGGTTTTTGTAGAAAAATAGAGAATTATGCAGAATTGTGTAGAATTTTGTATAAAATGGGTTTGGGCCTAAATAAATAAATTGAGTTCATAACATATTTAACTCATTTAAAACTTATCCTTATCCAAAAGTAAAATTTTAAAATAGTCTTAGCAAAATTTATATTTCTATTTTTACCTTTAATGACTAATTTATTCACTGAATTACAAAAAATTCTTATAAAATTATATTATTACATTTCTAAGGTTTTAACATATATACAACATAAAATTTAATACTTAAGTATATATGTAAAAAATACTATATATCTTATACTTTGATTACATATCAACTAATTATACATATACTCGATATAGTACTTTTATATGCGTAAAATATCATAATATGTCATGCATATATAAAATGCATTTAAAAGGATTTCAATGATTTAATATAGGTTCTATAATTGCAGCTAGTCCACTTTAAATTTGGCAATGAATGAACTATCAATGAAACACTCTAGATCCCTAGTGTCCAAAAAAGTAAACCATGCATGATTTAAAGTTCTGGAGAGAAAATTATTGTTGGTTTAATGACCACTACTTAAGCATTAATGCTAATATAATTAAGATTGTTTTTCTTATCTCCCAAACAATTACTCTATTTTTCTCTATTCAAAATAAGTATTCAAGTTTTCAATAATATATTCTATAATAAGTTTTTATATTTATCTTAGGACATATTATCTCAATCCTTACGAAATTAAAAAAAATTTGAAAATACATTTTTTAAGCTCATTCATCTTTACTTATAAAGACCTATAAAATAATAAAAATAAGTAAAATAACTACAAAATACAAGAACTAAATAGTAAGAATAAGGCATATGTGACATAAATATATGTGAAATAATGGACCTATTACAATAAAAATAAATATCTTTATAATAATTTAAATTTACGTATTAAAAGCTATTCATATTTATATCAATTTGGACTTTAGATAAAAAAAAAACAAACGAACAAAGAAGCAAACATCACACTTATATAAACATCTAAATTTTACTTAATGATTAAGAGTAGGATATTTAATTTACATAAGATAGTTTCCGTAGTTACCATGGCCTACACACATAAAGTCACAACTCTCAATTATTTGCATAAATACATGTAACCGCCTAAAAGGAGACAAGATTTGAACCCTTTTATATGTGAGTTCGAATGGATATTCTAATTTTTAGATATTTATATTTTCACGTTATCACTAAAAAACAAACATGCATTATTTAGATTTATATATTTAGATTTATTTAAGTTCAAATCAATTTAGATCTTAGATAAAATAAAAAGAACAAAACAACACCTAAATTTTACTTAATGATCAAGAATAGTTTTGATATTTAATTTACATAAAATAGTTACCATGGCTTATACATATAAAGAGAGCCACCACAACCAATTATTTGCAAGGATATCTAACTTTTGTAAAAGAAAACAAGATTTAAACTCGTTTACATATGAGTTGGAATTGAAATTCTTACCATCTTTCTATTGAGATGATTAATGAGCTGCTATCTAATAACAAGAGGATCGTATACTTTATCTTTCTACTAAGATGATTAACGAGTTATTAGCTAACAACAAGAGGATGATATACTTTCTTTTTCACAGATTTTTGTATTGATATGAAGAGAAAAAAACACTCTTAATCATACTTAACATATGTACAGTATTACAACCTAAAAATATCAAATAAATATGTGAATATCTTGTATCTTTGATAATTTTTAGTGATGACTCATTTTGATTAGAGAAATCCATTACTTATCTTGGTTGTAATTTTTATTCAATTCTGTGTGTGCTTGTGTTTGTGTGATTATGATTATGTTATAAATATAAAATCATTTTAAATAATTATCTTATTTTATTAATAAATATATAGGTACAACGTCTTATAATTATGATATTTTTATTATGTATTTTGCTTAAAATGAATAAACTTTTATTCTGATGAATTATCTGTAGTTAGATTCATTGAATATATGAAGTTATGTTGTCCAAATGTTATTTAATAATGGTATGAATTAGAAAATGAATATGAAATCATTGTATGTTAATCATGATTAATTATAGGGAAAAAATATTGGCAAGCTCATTAATATAAGTCCTCAAACTGTCATAGGGTACATTTTATGAAATCGCTGTATGTTACTCGCAATTAATTTAGATGATTAAATTAAATCATTGATGCTTAATTTGATTATATATGACATACTTTGCATAAATAATAAATTTATCAGTAATTAGCATCACCAAGGATTTGAACAATAATAAGCATAATACATTTTATAATAATAATCATGTAGGGTCTTTATCACGCCTCAAATCAAGTTTAGTGATTATTAAGTTAGAAAAGTCAAAATTCAAATAAATACATTTAAATTTAATAGTTAAAAGATAAAAAAAATGTCTCAAAATCTTAAAATATATTTAAAAATAATAATAATAATAAATTTAATAAAACTATACAGGACTATACAAATTCCTACTTTATTTAAAAAAATAAATAAATAATTTAAAATTTCAATGGTTTATATAAATCATGCATCATCACATAATTCAAAATTCGATAATTTAAATATAAGTCAATAAGAATTTACTGATAAACTAATAACTAGAAAATCGCTCATTTTATTTTCTAGAATTCAAGCATACTACGTGCTTATTGATATCTATAACATGCCAAAAATACTCTTGGAGGGGAAAAAGAAGGGTATGAATAAAATTACAGTATTCAGTAGAAATTAATATTACTTACCTAAGCTGGTTTTACCCAAAAATTTGTTAATTTTTTAAAAAATAATTTATACATGCCTAATTTCTATAAAATTATTGACGATACTAAAATTTAAAATTTACATTTTATACAACTATATACATATACATATATACATAATAAAAATAAGCATCATCAATTTTATCTGAATTATATTAATACAAAATACACTGAGGGGGTGCACCCTCATCCATCTACTACTCTTACTCCACTTAACTTTCACTCACCTATAAACTTTAAAGGCCTGTCATAGGCTACACCCGTAATTACAAAAATATGCAATATATATATATATATATATTATATACTGGCTCAAAACCTAATTATTATAGTAATAATGTATAAATAATATAACACGTTAATAAATACTTAGGCAGTATGACAGCGAAAAATCAATAAAACCTATCATGCATACTATTCATCAAAACCACATACTTTATACATTTTCATACCATACAGAAAATATCTAAGTAAAACATTTAATAACATTAAATCAATATAAGTTCGACACATCATAACTGTAAAACATGCCATCCAAATAATTTATCATAAAAATACATAATTAAATTTTTAAACAATTTAAAATTTATTTTTAAATCATAATCATAATCATAAACACATGAAAATGTATATATATTCATATATTCAATTTATATTTTTAAAAATAAACAACTAAGTAATGGAATTCCCACATCTATCATCTAGATTTACGTGCATTTAGGTTCGAAAAGTCATTTAAGAATTTTAAACTCATAATTGAATTTTTCTCATGAAAGTAAGTCTAGCGATATCTTTAAAGATGAAAATGATATTCGAAAGACTAAAACGGGAGGATTGACAAAAAATTAACCGCTAACCAGTCAACTCATCGATCAATGATGTTCACAATTTGGGCAGTTATTTCTCATGAGTCTTATAGATTTCAATGTCCTAAATCTAATGGCGTAGTCTGCTTTTCCATTCGACACACCATTTACTAGAGATCTGGCCAAAAATTTTGTGACTCTGGTGACTTTTTGACAATAATTTGGTTACTTTTTAATCTAAACTTTCTAATTATTTTGTTGTACTTGTCGAGGTGAGTTTACCAGTATACTTGACTTTTCAAAAAAAGGACAAAGTTGGTCAAAAAGTTGAGTTAAAAAATTTTTAAAATTTTAATAGAATTTATTGGCTTACCAGAAATTAGATTTAGGTGAAGTTTACGGCAATGGAATGACAATATCAAGGAGAACGTATGGTCCAAAACTAGTAACGACTGAAAAAGAAATTCGTCGAAATAGTAGTCAAAATAAAGAGGAGAGAGAAAGGTGGGGTAGACTTGAAATTTTTAAAAATGATTGAGTATTTATAGGAAAGCCTTTTGAAAATTATATAATAACCATAAACTTTTCTAAAATTACATTTGAACCATAAATATTCAAAAATTATATAATTTTATTCAAATTTTTAATAATTTAGTACTCCCAAAAATCAATATATATCCAGTACTTTGTAATATTCGCATATTCATTAGATATTTTTTAGGATGTTATAATTCCTACCCCCTTAAAAAAATTTCTTCCTCGAAATTCATTGTATCTATTCAAAAGTTATTTAAATACAGATAATATTATCAAATTTTGAGTTTGAGCTCTCAAGTAACTTTGTCACTACTATAACCTTTATTATAAAATCTTATTAAAAGAACTTTTCTCTTATATAGGATATTAACCTATTGATTCAAGATTGGATCTCTTGTGCCATCATAAGTTGCATCAAATTAAACTAAAAATTCTGATCCATAAGAATTTGTATGATCTTCCTAAATTGATCATCCGTATAAGAGTAAAAAAATAACATTAAGATTTAATTTTGTCTCTAAAATATTTTACAAACTCTTTTAAAATTTGAAAATGAATCGTGAATTTTGATCAGAACTAATAAATAAATAAATTTTACATAATTGAATGTTCTAATTCATACATAACTTATTAAGGCCCTCTAAAAATATTTCATCTTAATAAAGATAAAACATGCAAACTTGATCAATTAATCAACAATCACTTAAACCACATAATATCATTCTTAAGTTCTTGAAAAATTAATCACATATCTATAAAAATATGATTCCACTCTCACTTAATAATATGAAAAGGTAATGACATTCCTACTAGCCTTAAATATTCAACCACTATCAAATGATAGGTCATACCTTCAGATTCATACTCAGTTATATCATATTTTATTCCCAATCACCTACATTGACCTTTAAGATCACCATTTATCTTACCACCACTTGAGCATATAATAAGTTTAATTCAATGCACTAATAGCTACAAAAAATCTCTAATTTAGTGTCATTTAGCACAACCAACTCTTACTAAGAACATGAATCTCATTAATGTTTGTTCTCCAATTATTCAACTATTTACAATACTATTGTTAATTAATCTTATTCTCGATTTTTTGCCTAATCCCTATTTTTGTTTCACTACTATTATAAATATAGTAACTACAACTACGTTATAAACATAAGCTAAATAGATATCCCAGTAATACTGCAATTCACAATTAATAATTGTTGTTTATCTTTCTTAATCCTTTAAAGCCTAAAAATCTAAAAAAATTTCATTATATTTACAACTCAAAGCTTTTGTTATCAAATGGTCCTACTAGAATGATATCAAGGACAAAATTTATGATCCTCTTAATACTTTATCTTATTATCGTCATTTTAAATTTTAGTCTTGCTAAATGGAAAAGATGCTTCAAACTCTTATAATTTGAATATATCTTAAAGTCTGTGAGTAAAACCAAAGTGCTCAGTAGGAATTAATATCATTTAACTGAGTTAGTTTTACTTAAAAGTCTGCATAATTAATTTTTTTAAAAAAAATTTATACATGCCTAATTTCAATAAAATCATTGACAATGCTAAAATTTAAAATTTATACTTTATACAGTTATATACATGTACATATACATATACATACGACAAAAATAAGCATCATTAATTTTATTTAAATTATATTAATACAAAATACATTGAGGGGGGTGCACCCATATTCATCAACTATTCCTACCCCACTCAACTTCTATTTAGGCGCCTTAAAGGCCCGTCATAGACAACAAGCTGTAGTTACAGAAATATCTAATATATATATATATATATATACACACACACACACACATACACATATTATATACTGACTCAAAATCTTATCACTATAGTAACAATGTATAAATAATATAGCACATTTGATAAATATTTGGACAATATAATGGTGAGAAATTAATAAAGCCCATTGTGCATACTATTCATTAAAACCACACATTTTATGTATTTTTATACTATGCAAATAATATATAGGTAAAATATTTAATAACATTAAATCAATACAAGTTTGGCACGCTATAACTACAAGATGTGCTACTCAAATAATTTATCATAAAAATATATAATTAAATTTTCAAACAATTTAAAGTTCATTTTCAAGTCATAATCATAAACACATGAAAATGTATATATATTCATATATCTAATTTATATTTTTAAAAATATACAACTAAGCGACAAAATTTTTACCTCGATCACTTCAATTTACATGCGTTTAGATTTGAAAAATTATTTGATAATTTTGAGTTTACGGTTGAATTTTTCTCATCGAAATTAGTCTAATGGATATTTTTAAAGTTGAAAATAATATCTGAAAGGCCTAAAATGAGAGGGTTAACCAAGAGTTGACTATTGACCGGCCAACTACACCAGTGACTCAAAATTTGACAATTTAAATAGTGGTTCCTAACAAGTTTTATAGATTTTGATGTTTTGAATCTAATGGCATGACCTGTTTTCCTATTTAACACACCGTTTGCCAGAAATTTAGTTAAAAAGTTATGACTCTGGCAACTTTCTAGCAATAATTTAGTAACTTTTGGGTCTAAATTTTTCAATCATTTTATCTTACTTATTGAGGTGAGTTTACCAATATATTTAGTTTTTCAATAAGAGGTCAAAATTAATCGAAAAATTAAGTTAAAGAATTTTTAAAATATCAAACGGGATTTGCCAACTCATCAAAAATTGAATTAAAGTGAGGTTTGTGACAATGGAACAGCAATGTCGAGGAGAGCGTGTGATCTAAAAATGATGTCGATTAAAAGTTCAAAAGGAATTTGTCGAAATAGTAGTCGTAACACAGAGGAGAGAAAAAGGTGGGGCAGATTTATAATTTTTGAAAATGATAGGGTATTTATAGGAAAGCATTCAAAAAATTACAAAATGATACTTACACTATAAATATTCAAAAATTATATAAATTTATTTAAATTTTTTTACAATTCAGTTCTCTCAAAAATCGATAAATTTCTACGTATTTTGTAATATCAATTTATTTATTAGAATTTTTTAAGGTGTTATATTTTTTGTAAACTAACTTAGGTGAGTAAATGATATATCCTTTCTAAGAATAATGTTTGGTTCACTCCTTTCCTCTATGTATATTCTATTCTAGGATGATTTGGAAGTTATGATGGAGTTGAGTTATGGAGAACTTTGTCACGCCCTAAGTACATAACAACTATCACACATCCGTAAGAATTATCTTTCTACTGATAACTCACATTAATGCATTAGGCCTATGATATCATATATGCATAAACCATATATCATATATAATATTTACAACTAAAATAATTCAGAAAACCCAACAATATTTACAAATATTTTGACAAATTGTTCGTCACTAGTTAACTGTCTAGGGTGATAGCTATGATCTCTTTGAAACAACCTAATCTGAAAATATTTTAAAGATAAAAATAAAAGATGTGAGTAATTACTCACTGAATAGATGAATGTTATTTAACTAAAATTTTAATATTAGAATAAGAGTATCATATTAAAAATTTATAATTCATTAAATTTTAAGTAATCATGCATATTCAAACAATACACAGAAATTATTCTCACAATTATTTCTATAGATGTTTCAAATCAAATCTGAATTCATCTAAAAATTATCCCTAAGGCATCTATCTAATAATGGCCCTTTAGTTGACATTTTAAGATTCGCTAACCAAAAATTTTCATATATATATATATATATATATATATATTTATATAAAGTAAAATCATTGAATTCACTCCTTAGCATTAGCCCGAATAGAAAGTGTGATATCAAATACTTTACTATCCAGTGCTAACTCCTTTATTCCCTTGTAGGCGATAAAGAAAAAATAACCACTTCCATATGTTATATCTAGTAAGGGAAGAATGCGTATATACCCACGCATCATATATCAATATCAGTACATAAATGCATTCACAATCACGCACTTATACAAAATCACAAATTATGAAATTATAAATATATTTTTACATCATATTCATCAATACATATATCTACAAGTAGCATACAAAATTCTTAACATCCATAATATTCAACTCACATTTTCATATTTTTGCTATATTAATATCATGCATAAACAAAATTTTTTTAGGACCTGAGATCACTAGAGGAGATCTCGCTCAACAAAAAAACTGATTTTAGGAATAATTACTCCTTCGTAAACTTTGAATATAAGGATGTGTTTTAAATATGTTTCTCAATTACATGAATTAAATATTTTATAAATATAAATTTAATTTCAATATTTTCTGAATTTTGCGCATTACATATGAATGTATGTATTGATGAATGTCATGTGAAAATATATTTATAATTTTGTGATTTATAATTTGGTGTAAGTACCCAGTTGTGAATATATCTATGCATAGATATTAATATATGATACGTTGATATATTTGTTTTTCTCCCTTACTAGAAATAAAGTGTGAGAGTGGTTATTTCCTTCTTATTGCCCACAAGGGAATAAAAGAGTAGACATTGGATGGCAAAGTATTTGACACCGCACTTTTTGTCTTGACTAACACTAACGAGTGAGTTCAATATTTTTACTTTATATACATATGTAAAAATTTTCATTAATAGATCTTGATATATCAACTAGAAGACCACCGATAGATGCCCTGGGGAATAATTTTCAGATGAACTTATATTTGATTTGAAACATCTACAGAAATAATTGTGAGAATGATTTCTATGTATTGTTTGAAAATACATGATTGATTTAAATTTTATGAATTATATGTTTTTAATAACATACTATTACTCCAGTATTAAAATTTTAGTTAAATAACATCTATCTATTCATTAAGTAATTACTCATCTCTTTATTTTTATTTTTAAAAATATTTTCAAATTAAGTAATTACAAAAAAGTTATGATTTCCATCTTAGACAATTAACTGATGGCAAGCATTTTGGCAGAGAATCATTAGGTGTATGATATTTTATGTGATTATATATAAAAATATTAAAGAAAGGATCTAAAATGTTTGTAAATACTACCAAGTTGTTCAAATTATTTGGTTGCAAATATTATATATGTCATGTGGTTTATGCATGTATGATGTTGTAGGCTTTACACATTTGTGTAAGTTATCAGTGGAAGGTAAATCTTACGGATGTTTGGCAGTTGTTACGTACTCAAATTTATAGTCTGAAACAGAACATGCAGTGCCAAACACTTATAATATCTTATGCCTACTGCTTTATCCCCCCGTGGGTGATAAAGAAAAAATAACCACATCCATATTTTATTTCTAGTAATAAAGGAAAGTGTCTATATTAACGCATCATGTATCAATATCTGTATACAGACTCACCCGTAATGGGATATTTATATAAAGTCATAAATCACAAAATTATAAATATATTTTCATATCATATTCATAAATATATATATCTACAAGTAACATACACAATTCTCAAATAATAATTTCTTATAAATGCATTTTTACTTTGATATTTTAAACCCATGTTCATAAAATAATTCATATATCCAAATTTGCATAATAAAATCAAAATTTTAAATTTATTGATCAAAAAGCATTGAAAATAAATTTAAATTCATAAAACATTTAATTTCATATCATTAAAAATATTTAAAAACTAATCCATCTACTCATCATTTGTGATAGGGTCAGCAGTCCCAAAATCTAGTCTCTTTGCTATGTAAAATTTTCACTATTATATCTCCATTTACATAAAATTTTATTCACATGCAATGTATTAATATATTATATTTATTTCTAAATATGCGACCTTTATGCAATACATACAATACATAGACTTCTAATAACATTTATCAAGACATTTAGTCAAAATTTTATTTAATATGTTAAAACTACATCACATTCATATCACAACATGCTTAACATTATTATGCCAATCTATAAAATATATCTGACAAAAATTCATACTCGATATCATATCAATTCTAACACAAATTTTTCATACCTAAAATATACTCCAATGTAACACTAAAATTTTAACTAAAATAATGAAATTCTTGCAGGATAATTTTTACCAATATAACGCTTTAGTTTTCCTCTAATCATTCTTAAAGATATAATATTCAACTTAAAAAAATATTATCATTAAATATACCAAATTGAACCTATAATTCAATATTTTCTATACCAAAATCCTTCTTTGAAATTTTTTTAAATCATTTTAGCATTACGACAATAATTCACCCCATCACCTTTTATCCTCCCATTTTATTTACTACATTACATGAATAAATTTTTCAATTGACATAAGTATATAATCATCTATATATCCTTAACATAACTTAATTAGCAGACAATCATCAATTCATAATTCTTCCACCATATACAAAACAATATATAAAAGCACACACATATACACCAAATTTAGTTACCAAGATTTCCTTGACTCAACATTTATTTTAATGTTTCCTATACATACATATCATTAAATCTATTTCTTTCTACAATCAAATATAAACTCGTATATATTTAATAATCAAAATATATTTTTATTCACAGCTTATCAATTTATTCTTTAACATATATTCACATAAACATTAAATTCATCATTGAAATCAAACTAAAAGTATATACCTACATATAGTAAAATTTTCATTTCCTAAGATTCAAGATCAACAATTTATAACACGCTTTCTATTAATTTCCAACATAATTTTAAGCTTCAATAATAATTAAGACACTTATCACAAGCTTACCAAAATTAAAATTTTCCTCTTTGAATTTTCTTTCTTTGGATTTCTACTTCAGTAAACTCCAGATGAAAAATCAAGAAAATTTTTGGTGCAAGGTTTATTTTCCTTGATTTTTCTAGTCTAAAGAACCTTCCCACAACTTATTTAAAACTAGAATTTTGGTTGTGCGTGGATGGCAAGCATAGAAGATGAGGAGAAAAATGGTAATTTTTTGTAGAAAAATGGAGAAATGTATAGATCTTTATAGAATTTGATAACTTAGACTTGGGTTTAAACTTAAATAAATTGGGCCAAAACTTTATTTAATCCATCTAAACATTATCTTTATCTAAAAGTAAAATTTTAAAATTAGTCTTAACAAAAATTTGCATTTTCATTTTTACCCTTAAAAATCTATTCACTAATTTACAAAAAATCATATTATTATATTCCTAAAGTTTTAACACTTATATAACATAAAATATAACCTAAATTTATGAAATTTAACAATTATGTTATATATGAAATATATATATATACTATTTATCATATGCCTCAATTTTATGTCAACTAAGTACTCATATACTCGATATAATATTTTTATATATATGAAATATTATAATATATCTTAAACATATGTGAAATGTATGTAAAAGAATATTGAGAATTTAAAACGAGTTCTACAATTCTACTCTCTTAAAAAAAATTGTCTTCAAAATTTCTAAAATATGGAACTTACTTGCACTAGAAAATAGGTGAGTATATTGTTGTGGCATAGAGGTTTTTGCTTCCCATGTGACTTCCTCTACACTCCTATTCCTGCACAACACCTTAATCTTTAGTACAACCTTATTTCTCAATATTTTTTTTCTCTGAACTAATATTTTCACTAACTGTACCTCAAAAGATGGAATTCCATAGAGTTGAAATAGTGGAGTTTTAAGAATACGAGATGAGTAAAGACATACTTTCTTAATAGTGAGACATAAAAGACATTACGAACTTGATCCAATTTCGATAGCAATTCTAGACGATATGCCACAGCTCCAATTTTTCTAATGACCTTAAAAGGTCCAATGTACTTGGAGTTTAATTTATCCCATTTGTTGAATATGATGAAACTTTTCAAAAGAACAAATTTCAAAAATACCCGATCATCAATCTCAAATTCTAAATTCTTCTTTTGATTATTCGCATAATTTTTTTATTTACTTTGTGCTATTTTCAAGTTCCAAAAAGCATATAATAATGTATCTACATCCTCCCAATAAAAATCCGAAACAGTTACTAAGTATACTTTACATATACATTTTAAGAAATATATTGCATGAATGCTTGCACTTTTTGTATATAAATATAGAGAGGGAGTTGGAGAAACTGCAGAGAATGAGAAAAAGATCTTCCAGTAAATTCCACACGTATTAGTTGACAAGAAGCACTGCTTACATCCATTCTTGTAAATTTCCTATGATTGAAAAGTTTCACACGGTTATCATTGGACATCTGGCTGCTTAGCACCGACTCTTTCCATTCAAGAGAGTAGCCTAGTAGGTAGATATGTAGGTTTCCTTTATCATGTTCTCGAGTACAATACAAACACGTGGCCGCTTGCTTCAAGTTTTGTATTATCCATCTTTCCTGGAGAGAAAACCCATCTTTACTGAGGCCTAGGTGAGAAAGAAACGCTGCAAATAATATCGTCATAAAATTAATAAACAACCAACAGTTTGACACATAGAAAACATTTATAAAAAAAGACAAAGCGTAATAAATTCCAAAAGCTTTATCTTTCCATCCTACATTTCAAGTTGGAAAGCTGGATACTAACAAACAAGAAGCTAAAAGTTCCGTGTAAGGGGTTCTATTATACATCAAATTTTCTCCGGTGGGTAATATCAATTTCAGTTTTGATCCGTAAGAGTTTATTCAATTTATGCAGAATCTTTGCCAAAAGGTTTTGGCTGATTCATTTTCGCCCAATATATATATAATATCAGTATCTTTCTATAGAGATGGCACAAATGATACCAATCCCTTACTTGATATATTTGCTTTCGTGAGGTTGTCAATTGTAAAGTTCTGTTTGAGAATCAGGAAAAAGATCAAATATAACTACAAATTTCGCTATTGCTCAATTTTCTAACCTTATTTTCACATAACGCAGTACTTACGTGGGTGTTTTGTTTTCCAACGATGTTTTCTTTGCAATCTCAGTGAGAACTATATACTAATACAATTCCTAGCTAGCAATCAGTTGTAGTTAGCAAATGTTAAATGAGTTGGGGCCCAGACTGTTTCTTGAGTTTCTTATCATCTTTGCTTCTATATTTCACAATTCAATTTTAAAAGATCTTAATAAAAATTCGTCCATGATTTAGCAACTTAAACTCTTTCATCAGAATACAAAATATTGAGGTCCTTTCTCAAATCACACCCTAAAATCAAAAGTTACAAGCAAAGCAAGTATAATATTACCCTAGCTATGTTGCAACCGTAGATTATATTCCCCAAGAACACAATTATTTTAAGCAGATATATACGTGAAAGGAAAATAGAAGATCAGAATCGTACCTAAAAAAATTTGAAACACGTTTACTTACACGTGGTAATATATGGAACATATGGTAACAAGCATACGAGGTTAATTGCAAACACAGGCACTTACTAAAGTTACATTGCATCAAGGCTTCTGACGACATCAACTTGAGAAGACTCGCAACAGAAACTTGTTGGCAATAACCCTGGAAAATTCTCTAGTATCTGATGAGTCTGAGGCATAAAAAAATGGTCAAATGGCTCATAAGAGAAATCAGAGATTTCGGGCTGCTCGTGGCTGGAGTCCACTATAGGGATCTCATGTGCATGACCATGATCATGACCAACAGTTTTAGGATCATCCGCATCCTGGACCGTTTGATTGCTGCCGACATCATCAGTGTCTGTGAACTTGGTGGGGTCAGGCAAAGCAGCATCCTGGCCGGTGAGCTCCTGGACCAAAGCTCTGAACTGTGAGGCGCTGGTCTTGACCTTCATAGGGTTCGATATGTAGACTATTTTGACCGGCTTTTTCTTGGATTTGGCTTTTTTGCTTGCTTTTCGTTGGTGCATATTTGCTAAAAGTTTATCCATGTTTGACGGATGAGCAAATTATACATACATCTGGGAAGGAGATATAAAGTACTAATTACTTTTTGAGGGAGGAGGCTAATTAGGCTGCTGCAGCTCAACTGGTTTCTACAAAGGAGGTTCCTTGGAAACAAACAATGAAGAACAGATGTGAGAGAAAATAACAGATGGGGTACTGCCTTTATGATGGAGCCAGGCAAATAGCAACCCGAGATAGTTACAAACAAGGGACTTAAGACGGGTTCTAAGCATATCTGCACTTGAAGCGCGTCTAAAACAATCTCCAATACTTAATCATCCCATTTTTATTTTTTTTGATAACTATGTTTCGCAACTAATACGAACTGTACATGACGGTATAGCTCAAATTCTTCCAAATTTCGGATTTGGACTATTTTTTTAATTTTTTAATTTTTAATTTAATTAAATATTAATATGTAATATAATTAATAATAAATAATTTAAATTATTAATTTATAAATTTTATCAACATATAATTTTAACTATTTATTATTAATTTTATTACATATTAATATTTTATTAAAAATTAAAAATTAAAAATTAATAAAGAATCTTAATTTAAAATATTAATCCTTTCAACATAAAATATGATAATATAGTAAGCATAGTCAAGATTTTTTTTTGGTTGAAGAACAATTTATACAAAATATTAATTTTATAAATAAAAATATTATAATTTTTTAATTATGTTTAAAAACTTTATATATTTAATTTGATATATTTTTTTAAAATAAAAATGTAGTGATGATAATGAAGGCTCAACATATATTAATAAAGTATTATTTTATGTATTAAATAAATAAGCAAACATAATAAATACAAGTATGGTGTTAGTCTAAAAATATTAACACTAATATACAATTTAAGTTTTATTATATTGTAAAAAAATTTAATAAACACGCGCGCATATATATATATATATATATATGAATAAGTTTTAGTCAATAATAAAAATAAATCAAAATTAAAATTTTTATACCTAAATAAAAGAAAATCAATATTGACGGGGAGATGTATGTATATACATATGGCTGCGCCGAAAAGCACTGGATTATTTTGAGGAACCAACTTGTCATGTGATCATAGTCGAGCCGGCGGAAGCCAACGCACCCCTGATAGGGTCATTTAGTGCTTTGACATCATCGCAAATGGGACTGATGATGTCAGGAAATCTGAGAAGAGTCTTGGAGATGGCCACGTGGTAGAATTATTGATTCACAGATAACTCTGGCTTGTGCTTAGTTTTATCTCTTTCACGCGCTTTATTAACTGAGGTGGGTGTGAATTGTGAAGCATATACTTGTATAGCCACATTACTACTTAAGCATTTCCATGTTCAATAAACAGATGGATACCCTTTAAAATTGTATTAAATAAACTGTTCCATGATTTCTCGAACTGTCCGTGTTGGCCTATCATCAATATTTAATAATATTTATGTTAAATTAATTAAATCTCCTATTATTAAAAAATTAAAATATAAATTAATTTTGATATAAATAAATTAAAAAATAAATTAATTAAACAAAAATAAATAAATTAAAATTAACTTAC
>CP135578.1:933216-965090 GCA_032401905.1 Swietenia macrophylla | reverse complement strand
TATATATATATATAATAAAAATATACTCATATATATTTATTTATGACAATTGTTAACTTATTCAATAATTTTAAAATAAATATATATACAACACAATTTTATTAAATTATCATATAAATAATATGATAAATCAAATTAAATCTACATTATAAATACATCAATTAATTTTTTTTACATAGATCAATGGCTAAGAAATATTTTTTTTTAATAAATTACTAATTAAATCAAATATAAATATATTTCACGTAAAAGTTATAATTATAATAATTTAGTAATACATCTCAACAATAACTTCAAATGCATGTATTTATTTAAAAATAATTAAATTTATTTTTTATAATTTTAATAAAAAATTTTTAAATATTTTTTATTAATTAAATAATTTGTTGAGTTTTTGTATATCAATAAATGTGATCAATAACATGTGCAATTGGATGTATGAGTCTTAATGATAAGTATGCATGCATTTATCTTGAAGGTTTGATGTTTAAATTCTCATACTTCAAAAATTTTGGATTTTTTTTTTGTTCAGTCCAATTTCACAAAATTTTGGGATCAATCCAATTTCACAATATTTTGAGTTGATCCGACCCTATGCACACCCCTATTTTAATTATATACTTTTTAGTATTGAGATGATTAACCCACCGTTAGAAGTAAAACTAAAAAAATAATTAAAAATACTAATTTTTAATAAAATTTACTTACTTTTTTACTAAAATTTAACATTTAATATTTTTGTCTCACATAAATTTTAACTTAAAAGTCACCTAGTCTCAAATATCAAGAATTACATAATAAAAATATTTTTAAAATTTGTTTTGTAGGTTACAGGGTCCAAATTAATACAAATCATATGATTCATATAAACTGATGGGAATTGATATTATTCTTTCAATGAAAATATAAAATGAAGGTAATTAATAAGAATAAATAAATGAATTATGTGATAATTATATGATAGTGACACACCAATTTGTATAACTAGTAGTATTGTATTAAATTTTTACAGCTTTTAAAATTACTTATTATACATCACATTATTTACATAATGAATGCTGCATAATTTGTAAGTCACATTTTAAGACAAGTTTTTTTTTTGAAGAATAAGTTTTAAAATCTCTAGTATTATTTAAATTTTTTTTTAATTTTCAATAAGATTTGAATTTATAGAGAATGGTGAAGTAAATAGTAAAATATGTTATTTATTATTTTTAATTAAATTAGTCTATTTATAAAATTATTATTTTTAATTGAGTTGGTCCCTTTATTAAAAATTTATGATAAATACATTATTAAACTTTTGTGGTATTCTTTAAAGTAAAATTGTGACGCGACACCCAACAAAATCTGGAAGTTATAGAAGAGGGCCACGTCATTGAAGAAAACAGTATCTACTTTACGATAATCATGCACTTGTTTTGAGAAAGACAGTATGGAAATTTAATACTATTTAATGCTTTCGTTCTTTATCAAAGTCTGCTTTCGAGTTATTCTACTGTATGAATTTGGTTAAAATATGTTCTTTTTTTTTTTATTTTTTAACTTAAAATTAAAATATAAATAAAAATTTTAAAAGAATTAACATATAATTTAAGATAAATAACATAAAATATAAAAATTAAAACTTAAAATAATTTATATGAGAAATTTAACAAGAAATATTAATTAATAGAAGTACAAATATATATAGTGGTGTGTTGTGTTATAAAATTATATTGTACAATTTTTTAATGTTTTAATTATAATTTTATTTTTTAATTTTAAAGTTATATATGAAAAATTTTAAAAATTTAAAAAAGTGCTAAAATTATAATAACTTTAAGAATTATTATAAAATATGAGAGATCTATATATATATATAAAAGAAAACCTAATAAATTATAGGGTAGAGTTTCATGCGCCTTAATTCTACTCGTTGATAATTTTGGTACGTGTATTAATTGATCTTTCTTTGTTGATTATTGCTCTTTTATCGATCCAGAAGTAGATTAATAAGTCGAATACATTTTTGGCAATTTAATATCCACTCATTTAATGGCCTTGCAATAATTGATAAGATAACATTGGTTGTAAAATAAAATCAAAACAAATAAAAAACTCGGCACGTGTTTTGACTTTTAGAAAGCTAACAAGAAATGTAGAGGCAGTCGACACCAACACACCAGCCGGCTGCTAAATTATTATTAGGATGACAAAGATAACGTGGGGGGAGCACTCTTGTGGTTATGGTGGACTTTCCCTAGATTTTTTAGTTCAAAATTCATCACCTAATCTTTTCAGTGGGTTTTCCCTCTTTAAATGTGATGTTCTAACTAACTTAAGTGCAAGAAAAAAAAAAAAAAGTGATTCTATTGTTTGGAAAAGGTGAATATAACCCTATGAAACTCTAATTTTTTTTATTTTACAATTGTCTATTAATTATTTTGTAGTATTAGGATACATTTTTAGTGAAATTTAAACAAAGATCAAACACTTACTTTGAATAGATTCACAGTCTTAAATTCGGTTACGTAATTGAAAAAATAATAATTCATAATATAGATATACTTTCTCTTTATTTTTTTCTTTTATTTTTTTCTGTCTCTTTTCTCTGTTTTTCTTTTTATCTTTTTCTTTCTTAGAAGAAAAAAGTAAGTACTTTTATATTTACGCAAACAGAGACAACTACTTAAAAAGATACAATTGTTTTTAATAATTGTGTCTCTTAGTTTAGGTTGAATTAAAATAGCTCACAATAGATGCAAAGTATAACATCTCCTACTCACACATAATGGAATGCCGAGTAGCAACAAACAATAGATAAAAAATTGACAGTAAATCATAATAGAGTCTTCATATTAGTAAATATACTGTGTGGCTTATGAATACAATAATATACAACAATATCTGTAAAGAAGCTAATATGTTCAATGGAAAAAATATATAAGAGATTTTATGAACACATATGTTTGATATAAGAATAAAAAAATAAATCTTCCTATCGCACTCATCTTTTTTAATTTCAAATCAACTACTTTCTTAAATATATTTTATAGATTGAATTGTGTCATAGTCATAGATGACATACTAAAGTACAAATAACTAATTTAATACTTCAAAACAATGTGTATAGTAACATAAGATACATATAGAAATCAATTTTTTTTTTTAAATTTCAATGAAACTTACACAATGAAGAGATAAGGATTTGCTCATTCATTTTTTATATTGCTACAAAGTATATTTCTGTGCTACAATGATTCAACTTTTTATATAAAATGTATATATATGTTTTTAGTCTCAATCATTGTACAGATCTATGTTCAATTGCTATTCAAGTATTTAATCTAAATTCTTAATAGCTTACAAATTATTTATGCTAAATTAAAATTTCATATTTGACCGATCAAATTTTTTCCATGATAGTGAATATTATTATGATTGATTTAAATATCAAATAAATACAAACCTCATCCTGATTTTGTCAAGGCAATACTTTTAAAAAAAATATTTACTAACTTTATGACAATATACTATTAATGTTGTCTTTTATTTTTTATATCTCATCTTATTTCCCTCACATAGCAATAAAAGCAACCACTTGTGTAAAAAAATTGGTATAAACTTGACGACATAATAGTTTAATAAAATAGTGTAAATAGGATAATATCAAACAACAATATACAAATTGTGAATATATTATGGATAACATTAATTCAATAAATATATCATAACAATATTATAATCTACGTAGTCCTAATAACTTAACATGTAATGAGTAAACATCTCTAGTCATGAGCTTAATAAGTGAGTTTGTTATCATTTGATGAGTAAATATATATTGTATTAACACTTTCCTTTTTGTCACAATATCTCTAATAAAATTGTATTTTGTCTCTATATGCTTTAATTTACTATGATATTTTGCATCTTTGACATAGATTATTATAGTTTAATTGTCATAATATAATATCACTTGCTTTAAAGTATGTGTGACAATCTTGAGATTCTTAGGAAATCTCTTAAACCAAGCTTCAAAGTATGTGTGACAATCTTGAGATTCTTAGGAAATCTCTTAAACCAAACTGCCTCTTTCACTACTATAAAATATACTACAAATTCAACTTTCATCATCAATAGAGCTATGCATTTTTGTTTCTTATTACTCCATGAAATAAAACCGTGACAAAGTAAAAATACATATCTTAACATTGATTTTTGTTTATCTGAATCACTACCCCAATCAACATCAATGCACTCACTCAAGTGTAAATCTCATCCTTGATAATATAAAGAATAATCTATAGTACCCTTCAAATATGCTAGTATTCTCTTAACAGTATTTCAATGCTTATTTGTCCAGAATTTGATTGGTGTCTGCTCACTAATCCTACAGTCTAACAAATATTGAGTCTTACGTACATCATACCATATATAAGGCTTCCTATGGCATTTGCATAATAAACTTTTGCTATTTTTTCCTTCTCTTGTGGAGTTTTAAGGCACAGATTAAGGCTAAGAAATTGTTCTTTTGAAATTGGAGAACCTATAAGCTTACAAGTAGCCATATTGAATCATTCAAGGATTTTTCTAATATATGTCTTATTAGTATATACTCTAAATTAAATAGTATTTGAATTTTTAGCACATTTGTATCATAATATTTTAATTCATATATATTATTTAATTATTTTATTATTATATATCTGTGTATTTAATAAATATAATAATAATATTATAATAACAAGTTTAATTAGTTGGATACTATTTTTAAATATCTCTAATAAAGTATTATTATAAATAGGGCAACAATAATGCATAAAGCCTAGTATGTATAGTAACTAATAATAATTTGTGTATTATTATATGAGATATTAAATCAATACATAGGTACAAATTAGTAAATTAATGTACTGGACTGACGACTTATCATGAGAATGCTATGTGGATCATTATATGAATGTCATAAGTGATTCTCATAGTGACAATGGTGTATGTAATCCTTAAATTTGAGATTACCATAGTTCTTAATATAAAAAATGATATATTTTAATATTTTCAAATGTCATCTATAACAAAGATAAGTTATAAAGAAAATAATCAAATATATCATAACTCGTATAGAAGGATATGTGTGATTAAGGTAGGATTTATCCATTCTATATAATAATAGTGATATCTTGAGTTTTTCAATTAAATGAGACTTTAAAAAATATATGGCCGTACTAAAATAAATTAATATGTGATATTAACTTTATTTAATAGAATAAATCTATTCAAAATATCAAAAAAATATAATTAAATCATACGAAAATAATACATTTCATGTCTCGTATTCAATTAAAATATTTAGAACAAGAAGATTAAATTACACAATAACATTGGTCACGGATAAGATGATATTAAACTACTAATATTTTTGTCACTTGGGTAGTCATGATGTATTGTTAGACATCGCTTATTACTTGTAGCACTAAAATTAGATTTTAATATTATTGCCAACGTTATAAGAACCTATTGGATCGCACATTAAAATTGAAAATAATATATATATATATATATATAATCGTAAATGAGTTTAAAGTTTTTTGAACTATTTGGGTATTAATTTTAACTAAACCCATTATATAAAAATCAAACTAAATTTATTAGTGCGTGTTTTATGAAATAAATTAGACTTTATAAAAAAGTCCAATTAAATAGTTTAAATAAAAATTAAGAATCTAAAATATAAATATGTGATATTTACATTTTTTTTAAAGAGTGTGTTTAGAATTTTTTTTGCGTCTTCACTCTCAAGAAGAGAAGAACGCACTAAACATCATATATTTAAATCATAAGAGTTAACACTCCGATTATATTTTCAATCATATAAATATTATAGAGACGCAAAGGAATTTGATCTATATTTGTGATTTAATAAAAATTTTCTAATTAGAAATATGTACGTATTTATAACATTGAAATATATATATATATATAAAATAATACTAGAGTTTATCGCATAGATTTTAGAAAGTAAACTATTTTTTTTGGTGTAATTCTGTTGCATGTTTATGTGTTATTTTACTTACATATCTCTTGTGGTAAAGTTAGAAATTTTTTTCAACGATCCCTTTAAATTTTGACTTTTAATATATAGGTTATTTCACCTACATCTTTTATCACACAATTTTAAAATAACCATTTTTTTATGGTTAAGACAAATACTTTATCATTTTCAACCAATAAAATATCGCCCACATATAAAGATAATATTACAAAATTATTCTTAAACTATGTGATATATATAAAATAATTCTCTTCAGTTGTCACAAAACTATATGTTATTATAGATTAGTAAAATCTAAAACATCATCGTTTAGAAGATTTTTTTTTTTTTAAAACCCATCCTTTGAACCCTAGGGTTATTTTGTTCTTTTTATACTTACAATGTATTTCATACATGTATATATTTCATGGCTAGTTAACATATTATAGACACTTTTATTTTATTTTATTTATTTATTTGAGGGCCCTAAATGTGAAAAGAATGGGTTAAGAGTTTTGTAAAATTAAAAAGATAGGGATTTGAATGAAATTTGTCCTTATTATATAAACCTAAATATTCTTTCTCTTCTCCTTTCTTGCCATAAGACATTCCTCCCTCCTTTATTTTTCTTCTTCTTCCCATCCTCCACTTAATCATACTAGATTAAGCTTCTTCATTTCTCTTCTATTTTTCAAATCAAAATAAACCCTTTTCCTTTCTCCACTTATGCATGTATTTTCATCCAATAATTTTCTTTCACTCTTTAGAAAATTTATTAGGGTTTTAAACAATAATTTGGGCAATAAAATTCCACACCTCTTTTTGAATTTTTAGAGCTTCCATTGAAATTTAGGTAAGATTTTTAAATATTTTGAAGTTTTAAATTTTATTTATTTATTTAATTTAGCATGAATGTAAAATGGGTATTTTTATATTACTGTTATGCCATTAAGTTTGAACTTGATCTTAATATTAAAGAATGATTATGAGTCATATAGGAATTAGAAGACCTTGCCATAGAATTTTGTTACATGAAAATTATTTTAATGCCAAGAATTTTTAGTGTTGAATTAGATTTTTGGGGTTTTGTTTATGTATTATAATTTAAGATGTATTTTAAGATTTAATTTAAATTTAGAATAGTTGTATTTGAGGTTTAGAAATTAAGTTTAAAGTTTAATTTCAAATCTATTTGATTTGAACCAAATTTGATGTTAATAGGAAATTAAATAAATTTTTACTAATTTTGATCCTCTTGTAGTTTTTTTAGTTTTATTAAAAATAGAAATATTTTGTAATAAACTCTGTTAGAGTGTGTGTGTGTGTGTGTGTATGTGTGTGTGTTTTAAATGATTTGTCTTATAAACCATGTTTGTTGGTGATGTATTAGTATTTACTGTTATATTACAGAAAGTAGTTTATGAACAAATTTTTGCAGATGCAATATAGGTGATTAAGCATTAGGTGGGGTTGGTATAAGGCAAAATATTATTACGGAGTTCACGTAGTAAAAGGTAATGCAAGGACACTATAATCATCATCTCGTGGTTATTTAGACTAATACTAGTAAATCAAACCGTAATTTGATAAAATGATTTTTATAAACTGATTTTATAAACTAAACTATGAATTAATTCTAAACATATATATATTTTTTATATATAATTTAATTGTTGTATAATTTTTAATATAATAAAACTCATTGGTATTTTTAAGTGTCTATGTCAGCCACGTTAACAGCTTGAGATAGAATGGATAAACTTGATCTTTTATAAAAAAAATAAATACAAACCTAGACACCTATTTTATAATATATTTTTAATTGCTTAACTGATTTTAAAATAATATGAGATTTGCCTATAAATAATTATAGATTTATAATTATTTTAGTATTGCGATACTTTCAATCCTCGTTAATTTTATATTGCTTACAGTTTATTCACTGAGTATATTTTATACTCACCCCTTCGTTTTATTTCTTTTAAGTTAAATTTTGCAATTGCTACATCACTGTAGAAGTGTATAATATTATTATTACCTCTTGTATAGGCTTTTTGACTCATTTTATGTTTCTGAAGGTTCATTAGCAAACTAATTTCATTCAGTATCTTGATATTTTATAATATATAACTTTAATTTTATTTAAAATTTAAATATTTTATTTGTTTTTTTCTTTGAGATTTTAAACCATATATGGATCTTTTAAACTTGCAAATTTGACACTCTTTTAGCTATGGTAAAATAACCTTTTAGCTTATCCATATACATCTCTTCCTCTAACTCTCCATTGAGAAATGCAATCTTTACATCTATTTAATGTAATTCAAGGTTAAGTATGTGACAATAGCTAAAATTAGTTGAATTAAAGAAATTTTACTACAAGAAAAAATGTTTCTTCATAATCTATACCCTCTTTTTGAGCATAACTTTTGGTGATTGATGTTACCTTATATTTTTCAATTGTGCCATTAGACTTACACTTCACTCTTAAAATCCATTTATTCCTAATGGCTCAATGATCGAGCGATAAATCAACCAAGTCTTAAAAGTGGTTGGTTTCATTGATTCTATTTCCTCATTCATTGCTTTCATGCAAAATTCCTTAACATATAAACTAAGAGTTTCATCTAATGATTTAGGTTCACCATTATCATAAGAAGAAACCATTTTCCTTCCATCTTAAATCGACAATGTGGAACTGATCTTTAATTACTTTGATGTATTGAATAATTTATGTAAAATAATTCAACAGGTATAGCACTTCCACTAGTGATCACATATCCGAGTAAATCATCATTTGCTATTGTTTATAAACTAAAAGTGATACTAATATTAAATTATCTAATTCATAAAATTAAGTATTTTTATCAACATCACTGATGTTAGGGAATTCATTTTCCAAAAAATTAACATCTTTAGATTTTAGTTCACTCACTTGAGCATCCATATGTTCACCAATAAATACATATCTTTTAGAATGGTCAGAATATTTTATAAAGATACATGTTTTTCCACTTGCACGTAATTTTTTATATTTATGAGACAAATTATGGATATAGATTGCGGCCTTAAGGTCACATTTGATCTAGTTTAGGCTTTATACTTGTCTATAATCCATATGGAGTGGAAGTATTGATTTGAAAGAAACTCAATCAAGTACATATGTTGTGGTTAATAAAGCATCTTCTCAGTATGATACTAATAAATTGCCTTTTGTTATCTTTAACCTAACCATTTCAAGTAATGTCCTATTCTTACTTTTTATTGGACATTTTGTTGTAGAGTTTTAAAAATAGCCAATTATTGTTCTATACCTTTTTCGTTACACAATTTCTTAAATTGGTCAAAAAGATATTTACATTCATGATCAGTTTGTAAAAATTTATTCTTTTGTCAAATTAATTCTTTATTGAATTCAAATATAGTCTGAAGTAAACTAATGCCTTCGATTTATATGAGATCAAATAAATATTACTATAACATATGGATTAATATAATATGAGACTTCATGTTTGGCTTTTACATACATTAGACCACAGATGTGATAGTGGATTAATTGCAATGGATTTTTAGCCTTAGTCCCTTTACCAAATGGTTTTCTAGTTATTTTCCTAATTCAAAAATTCTCACAATAAGTATTTCAATTTTAGATAATAAGCTCAGTAACCCTAGCTTGGCTAGTTTACTCATTCTTATTTTATGTGGCCTATTCTAGCATATCAAATATCGATATCCATATTCTCATATTTAATAGAAATTATCAAAGAAAAACAACCATTATTATAATTGAAATTGTTCATATCAGTATCTAATATCATAAAACCATTATATAAATATTCAATGCCTATTAAAGTAGAATTAAACATAATATCCATAAAGACATCATGAAAATTTAATGACTAGCCTAGTTTTAAAAGGATGGTTACAAAAACTAAATTTCATTAAACACTTAGTGCATATAGGACATCATGAAGGTGAAAAGTTCGGCCATCGTATAAAGTCAATTTGTAAGTATCTATTCCTTTAACTTCAACTTTTGAGTTGTCTTCTACATATATCCATTTTGTTCCTTGTCTTATTTGACAATATTCCATATATGCTTCTCAATCTTCTCCATAATGGACAAGATTGAGTAAGAAAAATAAAGTCAAAAACACAAGCATAATTAAAATATATGGAGAAGGAATTTACCTTTTTTAAGTTAGTGCATTCACAAGCAAGCCATCTTTCTATAGTTGTAGTATTTCAGCTTAGTTTTGTCCCTCTTTTTACCAACATGTTTGCCTTTTGGGTGCTTTCTTGTTAAGGTACTCAATTTCTTTCTCTTTTGAAAGAACTTCTTTCCTCCCTTTCTTTTGAAGGCAGATGCTTTATGAGAGCTAGATTTAGCAACGTGTGCTTGGTTGAAGGCTTAATTGTCTCAAAGCAGTCATTTTCTAACTCAACATGTCTTTGAGCATGATTAAAAGTTTTTATACCATCATTGTGTGTTTGTTGACTTTCATATGCTCTTAACTATCTAGAATTGTAGGGTTTGACTTGATCAAACTATGAACTCAAGTACCCAAAACTTGATAAACATTAACTTGCAATAGCCAAGAACAATATTGTAGTTGTATCTTAAATTATTGATCAATAACAAATAAATTACTTTAGGACCAAAATTAATTCATCATTCAATAGATTAACATAATTCAATAACCATTCAAAGAACAAAGAATTTACATGGTTCTCTTATGAAGACCTACATCACAGCTAAGAATTATAACTAGCAAGATTTTATTCACTAAATGTATTGGAAATACAAGAATAAGATGTATACAAAGAACTTGACTTTCTTAACTTAATTTCAACTTTTCTCTAGCATAAGAAACCTCTCAACATACATTCTTCTTAAACTATTGAATAATGCTATCTGAGGTTGTATTTATATTAGCTAAAAACAATTACAAATCAACCTTATCAATTCTATTATATAGCTCATGTTTTTGCTGTCATGTTTTCTTAACTACTTTAACTAACATAAGCCTAAATAGATTTTTAACCACTTTATTCCTTCAAATCTCCACCTTAGTTAACAATCTTTACTAATATTCTTTCTTTTAATGCAAAGTTCATTCTAAATCTTGAACAGCAATTAAGTCTAGACAATGGTTAAACTTATATGTTAGTAACACTTTAGTAAGCACGTTTACTGCATTTTTACTAATGTGAACATTTTCAAGCTTTATTGAACCTTTTGTAATTTCTTCCCTAATGAAATGATATTTCATATTTATGTGTTTAGTTCTCTCATGTACATTTAATTTTTGCTTAAATGTATTTCACTTTGATTATCACATAGAATGCATACCATTTTCTAATGTATTCTTAACTCAGACACTGATCTTTGTAACCATTTAGCTTTTTTAACAACCTTTGCAAATGCAATATATTCTGACTTTATAGTAAATAATACCATTAGATGCTAAAGAATTGATTTCTAGCTCAAAATTCAACAATACAAAGTGAACGAATAACATTTTCTAGACTTTCTCTTATTAAAATCCCCAACAAAATCAGCATCAACATACTTTTGAAGTTTTTGGTCTTGCATTTGACTCTTCCCAAACCTTAGACCAACTATTAATGACCTATTTAAACACCTCAAAACCCATTGCACGACCTCTTAGTGTTTGCTTCTAAGATTAGCCATGTATTTACTCACTATATTTACTACAAAAGTTCTATCGAGCCTTGTACAAACCATGGCATACGTTAAGCTACCTGCTACACTTGAATATGGCATTGTTGACATCTGAACCTTATCTTAATCTATCTTAGGGCTATCTTTACTTAAGTGCTTGAAATGGCTATTTAAGGGAATTGTTATAAGTTTTGCCTTCTTAATTCCAAACCTATCTAACATTTTATTTATGCAATTTTTTTTGTGAAATGAACAAAGTTTCCTCATTCCTATTTCTCAAAATATCCATACCAAGTATCCTCTTAACATGTCCCATATCCTTTATTTCAAATTATTTTTTAAGTTATTATTTAGTTCTCGAGTCTCTATCTTCCTCTTACTTGCAATTAACATATTATCTATATATAGTAGTAAATATATTACCCTTTTTTCTTTATCATGCTTATAGTATACATAGCAATTATAATGACTCCTCACAAAACATTGCTTGATCATAAACTCATTAAATCTTTTATACCATTGTCTAGGTGCTTGCTTAAGGTCATAAAGTGATTTCTTACGCAAGCAAACATAATATTTTTCTTTTTTCTTTGAAACCTTTTGTTTGTTTTATCATGATCTTCTCTTCAAGGTCTCCATGTAAGAAGGCAATCTTTACATCTATTTATTCAAGTTCTAGGTTTTGAGTTGCTATCAAGGCAAGTAACACTCTAATTGAGTTATACTTGACCATAGTTGAGAAAACTTCTAAGTAATCTATTTCTTCTGTATATATGCCTTAGTCATAAGCCTAGTCTTAAACCTTATTAAATCCTTTTATGATATTCATTCTTTTACCTTATAAATCTACTTGCTTCCAACTACTCTTTTATTCTATTACCTTAGTACTAATGTTAGTTTATGCCCCAAATCTAATAGTATTTTAAATATTTAACATATTTATATCATGAAATTTTTAACTTATATATATCATTAGATTATTTTATTATCACATATCTATGTATTTAATAAATGTAATAGTGCTCTTAAAATAATAAGTTTAATTAGTTGAATACTTTTTTTAAATTTTCCTAGTTAAATATTATTGTGAATAAAGTAACAATAATATATAAAAACTATCATGTATAATAACTGATAATAATATATGTGTGTTATGATATAAAATATCAAGTCAATACATGAGTACAAGTTAATAAACTAATACATTAAATTGACCTATTATGAGAACATTACGTAGATTATTATATAAGCGTTTTAAGTGATTTTCATAATGATAATGGTATATGTGATCTCTAAACTTGAGATCACTATAGTTTTCACCATAGAGAATGATATATTTTAATATTTTTAAACATCATCTATAATAACATAACCTATAAAAAAAATAATCAAATATGTCATAACTTGTATAAAGAAATTTGTATGATCAAGATAGAATTTATCCCTCTTATATAATAAAAGTTATATTTTTAGACTTTTGATTGAGTGAGATATTGAAAAATGGATGGTTATACTCAAATAAATCAACATGTGATATTGACTTCATTTGATAGAATAAGTTTACTAAAATATCAAAAAAATATAAAATTAAATTATAAGAGAATGACATATTCTATATTTTATATTTAATTAAGATATCTAGTACAAATAGATTGAATTATATGGTAATATTAGTTAGAGATAAAGTAATGTCAAACTACTGACATTCTCGACACTTAGGTAATTATAATGTATTACTAAATATCTCTTATTCCTTGTAATATTAAAATTAAATTTTAGTATTACTACTAACGTTATGAGAATTTATTAGATTACTGCTAACGTTATGAGTGCCTATTAGGTCGCA
Organism: Swietenia macrophylla; assembly: GCA_032401905.1. Classification (NCBI taxonomy): domain Eukaryota; kingdom Viridiplantae; phylum Streptophyta; class Magnoliopsida; order Sapindales; family Meliaceae; genus Swietenia; species Swietenia macrophylla. The sequence goes on along the minus strand of CP135578.1, from coordinate 951,545 downwards.
AATTAAAATCAATAATAATAATAATAATAATAATAATATAAGGAGAATTCTAAATGGATTTATGATTCATTAAGTAATTGAGGTATTGATTTTGACTAAACCTATTATGTAAAAATGGAACTAAATTTTATTAGTACTTATTTTAATAAATAAATTGAATTTTATAAGAAAGTGTAACTAAATAGGTTAAGTCTAAATTAAAAATTTAAAACAACAATATAAATATGTGATATTTACATCTTAAAGATGTGCCTAAGATTTGTTTTCTTGCGTTCTTACTTTTGAAAAAGGTAGAATGTATATAATATTATACACTTAAATCATTAGAGCTAGCACTCTAAATTAGATTTTAAATCGTAGATACTATAATGGTGCAGAGACAATTGATCTATATTCGTAGTTTAGCAAAAAATATCTAACTAAAGGTATTTATGTATTTACCACATTGTATTGTATATATATAATAACACTAGAATTTATCGTATAGATATTTAAAAGTAAATTGCTTATTTTATATATTTTTGCTACGTATATATATTGGTTTGCTTACAACAAAACCCATGTTTCATTTTTCATTGAAGACCTTATTTCATCCTTTATTACATTTATCCATTTTTGCTTTCGATTGCTTTAAATCACTTCTTTATAACTGATAGGCTTATCACTTGTGTATTCTTCCATAATGACTAAAATATATGCAATCAAGTTCGTATAACCATATCTTATCGGAGACCTAACAGTTATTCTTTCTCTATCTCTTGTTAACTAATAATCATCCCCTTAAGTTTGTTCAGTGTGTTCCTCTTCCATTTCTTTTGTTCTCTTTATGTTGATGGCTCTACTTCAAATTTAATCATCTTTGGATTTTGTATATCTATTTTCTATTTTATTATAATTTCTAAATCCTCTAATTTTTGCTTAGGATCCAACATCACGTCTTCATTAAAAGTCACATCTCTGCTGATCAAACATTTAGGTGGTTTAAAACTTATGCACCATATTTTAAATCCTTTTATTCCCTCAGAATAACAGGAAAAAAAAACTTTAAAGGCTTCTAGCTTTAGCTTTCCTTGTTTGACATGTAAGTAAGGCAACTAAATATCTTTAGCTTCTGATAATATTCATGTTACTTAGACTAAAGTTCATAAGGTGTTCTTCCACCTAAGGCACTTGTAGGATTTTTATCTACAAATATGTTGCAATCATAAATGCTTATGCCTAAAAACTCTTAGGTAGCCTAGAGTGAATCAACATACATTTAACCTTTTCAAGAATGGTCTTATTCATCCTTTCTGCAATTTCATTTTGTTGTAAAGTCAATATAATTATTTTATATCTTAAAGTTCCTTCTTTGCTGTAGAATATATTGAATTCACTATTGTAAAACTCAAAGCCATTGTTAGTTCTCGGCCTTTTGATTTTCTTTTAAGTTTGTTTTTCTATTAATGTCTTCCAATTCTTGAAAGTTTCAAACACCTGGTTCTTTGATTCTAAAACATACACCTGTAACATTCTTGAAAAATCATCAATTATCAATAGAAAATACCTATCCTCTCTTATAGATAGTGTTTGTGATGAAATGTCTAAATAAATATAATCAAAGTGTTCTTTATTATATGTTCCTCTTTTTTAAACATAAACCTACATGCTTTTTCTATTACACACTCTTTATAAAAGACTAATTCTTCCATATTGTTTGATCCAAACAACCCTTATTTACTTAATTTTTTTAACCCTCTTTGGTTCATGTATCCTAATCTTAAGTGCCAAAGCTTTGCTTTGTTAATTTCTAAACTTAAAGAAATAAAATCAAATCCAGTTATGATTTCACCATCTAACACATAATCCATTTTTCGTTTCTTCTTTCATGATTACCATGGAACCTTTAATTACTTTCAATATGCCCTTTTTAGCTTTAAACATATAGTTTAATTTATATAATATTCCCAATGAGATCAGCTTCCTTTCTAGATTTGGAACATGCTTGACATTTAGCAATGCATGTGTTGTACCATCTTATCATTTAACAATGACAATACATATCTTATTGCTTTCTACATTTAACATTTTAAGAAATAAAAGAGTTTAAGAAATAAAAGAGTTTTTATTTCACTATTTGTCTACATTTAACATTTTAAGAAATAAAAGAGTTTTTATTTGGACACTATAGAATGAGCTTCTATAATCAAAGATCCATTTTTCTTTTGCTCTCCTATCTAATGTAATAAATAGTTTTGAAGATTCATATTCTTCAAATAATGAATCATTATCCTCTAAGGCTATAGTTGCATTTTTAGTGTTATTCTTTTGATCTTTCTTTTTATTTTACTTTTTGAGGCAATATCTTTTAAAATGACTCTATATATGACATTGAAACAATTTTACTTTTTAATTTCTTGATTTTGATCTTTACTGAATTTTCTACTTTTTCTTTTTCTTTTCGAAGCCGCCTCTTGCTATTCAAATTTTCTCACTTCTTATTTCTCTTAAATCATCCTTCTTCTTTAATTCTTTTAAGTTTAATGCTGCTTTAACATCTTGCATTAAAATTATTTCTTTACCAACTTTTAAAGTGTCGAGAAAATGTTCATAGGAGTTTAGAAGAAAGTTGAGAAGCAACATTGTTGAATCTTCATCTTCAATCTTGATATCAATATCTTAAGATGCATTATGATGCTATTAAACTCATCAAGATGCTCTTTGATTGAGCCACCTTTTTTAAATAAGAAAATATAGAGTCTTCTTTTCTTCTACAACCTATTTGCTAAAAGCTTGGTCATGTATCTATTCTCAAGCTTTGTCTGTAGACATGTAGATGTTTTTTCTTTTAAGACCTTTCTAAGAACTTTATTGCCAATTCTTGGCACTAGAGCACTATATGCTTTATTTAAAATTTTCTTATTTTCTTTTTTAGTCAAGCTCTTGGCATTTTTTGTTCTCCCAAACATGTAGATCTCCTTTCAAACCTTGCTTTGATACTGATTTATAGAATAAACTTGATCAAAGTATGAACTCAACTACTCAAAACCAAATAAACATCAACTTACAATAGTGAAGAACAATATTGTAATTGTATCTTCAATTATCAATCAATAACAAACAAATGACTTAAGTACCAAAATCAATTCATCATTCAATAGACAAACACAATCTAACAAGCTTGCAAGGAACAAAGAATTAATGTGTTTTAGTCATAAAGACCTATATCCACTGCCAAAAACTATAACCAGTAAGATTTCATTCGCCAGGTGTATCAACAATGCAAGAATAAGATGTATACAAATAATCTGACTTCCTAAACCAAATTTTAGCTTTTCTTCAACATAAGAAACCTTTCAATGCACACTCTTTTTTAACTATTGAATAATGCTCTTTGAGGTTGTATTTATACCAGCTAAAAATAGTTACAAATTAGCCTTATCAATTTTGTTATGTAGCTCATGTTTTGCTGTCAAGTTTTCTCAACTACCTTAACTAACATAAGCTTAAATAAATTTTTAATCACCTTATTCCTTCAAGAAGATATTGAATTATAACTTGAACTTGCTGCTCATCAACCAGCATGCATTATATTTTTTAGTTTACATATCATATTTGACATTTTTCTTAGATGTTGCCTTATTGTATGATTCAATCGCTTCTTGTATGTGTCAAGCTTAATAGTGTGTCACCTAAATTTAATAGTTAAAATACAACTAAACTTTTCTTTCAAAGTAACCTATAATATGAGCTGATTAGTATACCTCAAACTCACATATAAGATCATTACTCATATTACTCAATAATGTAATACAAACGATTTTGTTTTTCTTTACATAGGCTTAATAAGTCGCTTGATCTCCTTTATGCTAAGTAATGTTACCCTATGGTGGTTTAGCCATAATATTAGTTAAAACCCCAATAAACTTTTGCTTTTCCAAGACATACAGAATCTTTCGGTGCCATATATCATAGTTATGTTTACCATTCAGTATTTTGCCTTTGTTTAACTTAATCACAATATTTTTTGATGCAGAAGCCATTTCTTTAAAAGAAAGAAAGAAAAAAAATTATGGACATTATCATATAATTTTTAATTTTGCAACAATAACAAACTCAAACACATAACATCAAAAAAGAAAGAATAAATTCAAAAAGTCATTGAAACTCCCAATCATCATCCATTTCTAAATATTTGTTTTATTATATAATTGGTTGTTTCTACATAATAAAACTTTTAGCTCTAATCATGAATTTATCATGAAAAAATTCTAATAAATCAAGACTCCCACTATTTTAACATAACACAAAGTATGCTTAATTAATAGAGTGATATTATGCATATAAAGAAAAAAGACAATAACTATTTCATTGATAAAAGTAAAATAATTGAAGACACAATACAATATTATCTATTTCAATTCTTTTAAAAATAAGGAATAATATTTATGATTCTTTTATAAGTTTATCGACTATTGTTTCTCTAAACTAAGGGCCTTTCTTAATGCATGACGTACATGTTGTGCATTATGTAGGTTTAAACATAAGCTCAATATGACGGATCATCAATTTGATAAATGATGATGTTTATATAGTAATTTTCTCTCACAAGTAAGAGTTGTATATTATATATCATCAATTTACCTAGAATTGGAGCTCTAAAGTCTCTGTCAACTATTCATGTGTATTGGTACTGTAGTACTACAACCTAAAACCGCAGCTCTTAGGTCTCTGTCCATTGTGCATGTGTATTAATACTATAGTGCACCACAGCATAAAACTACGACCTTGGACTTTATGACCACTATTTACTTATTCATAATTTTTCACCCTTTATCAAAACTATAGTATATACATGTGAGTTTTATCTATATAATTTGTATTTATCTGAGTTTAATATTTATATGTTCAGATCTGCATACAAGTTTGTTTGAGACTTATAGAGGTAAGATGTCTTCATCTCTATATCGATCACAATCCTAACTTTCTAAGGTGTGATATAGACTTGTTCAGTGAGATCATCTTGCTTTAATATGATTGAAACTCCCTTTGATTAGCATAACTTCTTATTTCAAACAAAAAATTGACATCACTTGTTTTCTACTTAAACTTGATGACCATATTAACCTAAAATGATAGAAAACTCTGAACTATTATGTCAAGACATAAACTTAGATGTCTAAAATTATTCCATATTGTTGTAACAAAAATTATAATTATAAAATATATTGATGAAATTTTAAGTTTATATGTCCTTAGTAAATGCCATAAGATGCCAATTTTAAAAATCCTAACAGACATAAACCATTGTGTACATCTAAAAAATTATATTCTAATAATGATCACGATATACTTCAATGATTATTAGTGTTGTTAGATATGTGCAACGTTAATAGTAACATGATAGCCCTTATTAACAAAGAATAACACTAAATTTAATGTAAATGGTTATGATGTCAATAATTACTATCAATATGTTATCAATAAATTATTGACTCTATTTCATCAAAACAATTTGTCACTTATGTGAGGTTGTTAATTATCACTAATATTTTGTTTGCTACCAATGACATATGTTTTTCATTGAATTAACATTATTTACATATACTTTTGTATATTATATATGTTTTGAACCTTGTAATAACAATATATGTTGGATGAACAAAATGCATAATCCATAGCATTTTTTTAATCATAAAATTCTTACTATATGTATATAAATGTAAACAATATAAGCTTATAAAAAATGTCTTCATTGAAGACAACAAGAAGAAAAAAAATGAAAAATTCACAATAACAATACAAAAATTCCCTGATATAACTACTCTCACAACAAAGTATAAAAAAAAAAAAAAGAAATCACTCTTTATTGACAATCAAACGAATGTAATTTGTAAAAAAGAAGGTTATATAATGGTAAGAAAACCAACATATAATGGCAACAAATCTAGCCAAAATGCAGTATATCCAACAATTTTATAGTATAAAGCACGCAAAGCAATAACAAAAAACAAAAAGATTAGAGTTATTATTTACGTCCTTAAAATATTTATTGTACTAATATTTTCTTCTTGTTGTATAAAATTTATTTAAATGTAACATCAAGTTTTATATATATATATATATATAAGCCTATATTTATAAAGTATATAATTTGTGTATTAGACATAAGATATTGATACAAAAAGATATAAGTTATAAGTTCTTTATAAATAAAAGGTTGTTCATTATTATTTAGGAGATAAACATCTCATAATGTAATCTTATAGCTTTTCTATTTCAGTAAATAATTTATTTTGATCATTAAATTAAAGAATTCAAATAGAAAAATTAGTGTGTATTTGTTATATATTGAATTAGACTATTATAAAATAAAATTTAGCAAAATAAATATCATTAATTAATTCATATAAACTTTAATAAACTTGATTGATTTTAATCCTAAGCAATTAATAAATATGCATTCATGAATAGTGTTTTGAGTTATTATAGAATGAAACTAGTTATATGGTCAAAATCTTAATGATAAGATATAATTTTATAGATCATTTGAATTTATACTTGCAAGATAAAATTTATATAAGTGATGCATACTCAAACTATTTACAATAATTGATTATTTCAATACGAGGCCATATTTATTCAATAAATTTTTTTAGTGCATAATAATATTTATTTGTAAATTTATTTATAAATATAAATATATTAAAAATAATCAATAAAGCGATTCACTATTTTGAGCTAAATACATCATAAAATAGGCATGACATTTATAACGAGTCTAATTTAATTATGATCATAAAATAAAAAATTAATCAAGTAGATATTATTAATATATGACTAATCCCTAATTTAATTTATAAGAGTTTTTTTGGCCTATAATCGATCAACCTTGGGCTTTTATTGCCATAATTTAAAATTAACTTAAAAGATCATATAATTATGAAATGATTAAATTTAAACTTTCTAAGTTAGAGATAAGAAACCCATGGCATAAAATCTCTTTGCTAACTTAAATTTAATTTATATTCTAAGTTAAGTGTGTAATTTATAAAAAGATGTTAAACATAGAGAAGCCAAAAATTGTTTTCTTAGAAGGACATTATGATTCAAATAGCATTTTTAATGTTATAAATTTTTTTATTTCTCTATACGTGTAATAAAGTAAAAAAATTTCTTTTATTGCATATGTATTAGAACTTTGTAATTGTTTTTAAATTTTAACAATTGGTATCAAAATTCACTTGTTTTTTTATTGCATGTATATTATTTTATTTTGTGTGGTTGTGATTTTTCATGTTGCACTCATTATTTTATTTAATTTATAATTTCATTTTTGTTAATTAATATAGTGAATGTTTTAACTTTTAATCTATTGTAGATTTTTTTTTTTTGTATTCTTATTTTGGTATCATAACAAGAGCGATGACAAACTAATGTCATAATTTTTCTTTTGATTTATTATCTTAAATTTTATATAAAATAGGGTTTGTGTTGTAATTGTTCAATTAAAAATTGTAAAAGGATTTTGTACGAGCTATAGTTGCGTTAGATCAAAAAGAATTGAAACTTGTAGTAGCAAGTACATCAATTTTGTTGAAAAATTTCAAATATTATAGCTTTTACTAATTAAACAATTTATTAAATGTGGATTTAATACAAATGTGATTGGTTTGACATGGACATAATTTTTATCCCCTAGTAAAAGTCCACAAATAAGAAATTAAGTAGAGTGATAGTCTTGGAGAATGATGTTCCTAAAATATATTAATCATTGACACAATAATCGTTAGAAATAATACCTTTAAAGTTCGCATGAAAGAAATTAAATAAAATCTATTTTTGATATTATGATATTTTATGTTAAAATTTGTTTTTAAAATTTCTTGAAAGTTATTTATTGAGATATTATGAAATTTTGAAAATAAATTATTTCTTGTTTATCTTTGATTTTTTTTTTTTTTGAAAAACTTCATTGCATGCAAATATTTACTAGATATTAGCTCATCTCAATTGTGCAGGTTCTGAGTGAGGCAAGTAATAGGATAATTGAAACAAGTTAGACATTTTTCAATTAAAGAATTTTTGTTAAATTTTGTATCCATGTAAATATGTATACAATTTTTAAGTTATTAGATTGATAGTAGGCCATTAGATGTTATATGTTGATGTTGAGGTAAAATAGTTAAAATTGAAAATTCTTTTGGGATTATTTAAAATCTTATATATAGGTTTTAATTTTCAAAAATGTTCAACTTGTCAAAATACACATCAAAATTTAGGGGCGTTTACAAGAAATTGGATGGATGTAATTATTTATAGCAGCAAACTAAGGTGTGTTAGATTACATTATCTTTAAAACACTATTCTTCTCCTCTGGGACAACTTCTAATGCAAGTTAGGTTCTATAATGACTTTATCTCAAAATTTAATGGTTTTAATTATTTAAGGATGTATTGCAATATAGAATCATAGAATAGTTAATTTTTGTAAAAACTATAGTTGTTTTTCTAATTTTTTTTACTAAAACAAATTTTTTAAAATATACATTTATTCTTTCATCTGAGACATTTCTTTTTGCAAAAAAAATTTTTTAAAATAATTTTATTTTAATCTCATCTTTCATTTATGACCAACTTTAAAAGATTTTTATCCAAATAATTACTTTTGATAATTTTATCCTCATAAATAATTAATTTTGATAGTTTTATCCTGTAAATTCCTTTTAACTTTTAACGTTTTCACCTTTTGACTTCAACAACAAAACTCACCCCTATACTTTTGCTTTTATCAACTAATTTTTCAAATAAATTTCAAGAAGAAAAAAGAGGTTAGTTTTATTTTACTTGTATTGTTGGAAAAATGGTAATATTAGTTAGTGGGTAGTTAGTTTGATAGTTTAACTATTATTTTGCATGATAATTATACAAATTAAAGTCTAAAATTTTTAGTGTTGCAAGATAATAATGAAAAATATTGAAAGAATTGGGGAGGGGGAATATTTTGGCTATTGTCAGCAAGGGATAGTTGCTGGAAAATTGGAAGAGCGAAAAAAATTGAAAAAGAAAGGCCAAATTCGCATGCAAGCAAGTTAGACACATGCCTCGGCGGATGTAATGTACATGCTTGTGCGCATGAAACGAGAAGCAATGCTTACTCGTCCCAGGTGCAAGGACGTGTGCTCTCCACGTCTCCCATGGTGGGATGAGCACATGGGCTACACCCGCTTGTGTGAAAAATAAATTTTTTTATTTTCACATTAAATTATAAAAAATTAATAGAAAATTTTTAATTAATCACAAGTAGGTAGAAATTAATTTAAAAATAATAAATAACCAAATTATAAAATTGTAATTAATTTTTTAAATTTATTTAAAATTAATCAAAAATAATTAAAATGATTATAAATACACAAATTTAATATTTTTAAGACATTTATTTTTATAATCTATTTAAGATTAAATGTAAATTAACTATAAATATGCCAATTAAAATTTTTATTATTTTCAAAAGTTATTTAAAAATATTTAGAAATTAATTAAAGTAATTATGAATACACAAATTTAACATTTTTTAAATTATTTATTTTTTATAATTTATTGAAAATTAAATAGAAATTAATTATAAATACGTCAATTAAAATTTTTGTTAACAATTAATTGTTTATTCAATTTTACAACTAGAAATGGTAAGCCAGCTATAGTTGAAGATTATAGCAAATGATTACTTTCGTACAGAGAAAAATTATTTAATATGTTTTGAAGTGATAGATTACATTAGAAGGAAATTGATAACAAGATAAGTCGATCTATTTAGGCAGACTTGTTTTCCATACCTTTTGTTGATCTATTTAAACAGACTTGTTTGGATACCTTTTGTCTATCGAAAATGTATATCATTCGTCATTCTTACTCATTATATATTATTGCACGAGGTACATGTGGACAGAGAATAATAATATGTGGTTTCTTGTGGGAGAAATAGTAATTCTTTTTTCTCAAATTGAATTTGGTCTTATAATTGGCTTTAGTTGCAGGCATTTTTTTAATTTTAATATACCCCACATTACATAATTGAGAGACATATTTCAATAATCGAGATATCATTACTCTAAATGATATAGAGATAGTTTATGATAAACTTGAATTTTCTACCATAGTAGACGTTGATGCTGTCACACCCCAATTTAGAGAGCTACTACATGATGACTATTGCATACTCTTGAGTTACACCTCATTACCATGAAATATCTCATGAGAGTCCATAAGAATATATTAGTCTAAAATAAGTTTATGTGTATTTTATTGTTTTTTTAAAACCACTTTCATGGTGTATCATTTTTAGAGTTCTCCACTCCAAATGTTATAAGATAAATTTAATCATTTTCATAAGGGTTGCTACAATAAATATGGTTCTCTCGTATATGCCTTTTAAAAATACACCATCAATAACAGCCATTAGTTAAATTAATGAACCAAAGCGAATCACTATTTAGAGTGTAAATTCTACTAAGGTTTTAAAATTTATCTATCATATATTTACCAATAAATTGACTACTAATTTGATGGTGACTCTACTATAGTTGGCCACTTTGACAAGTATGAACTTCTTCAAAACTTTAACAGACTAATATTTATCATTTTTGTTTATGTTAGTTGCTTAAGTTTGCCATCTACATTTGCTAATCATAACTTTGCCTTAAATTAGTCTGTTGTGAACTTTGAAACTCAAAATTGAAATAATTCTTCAAAGCTAATTAGTACAACTTAAAGGTTGCACATCCAAGCATAGGTTATTTTCAAGTAACAAAAACTCAGGAGTCTAAGTGTCGATCCATGGAGAATTAGCTATATAAGTCCACTTGTGCAGTTATTTAACTTATAATGCCTTGAAAAATATTAAATAAATATGTGAAGATTAGAAAATGAGTAGATATATATATATATATGTTTTTGGGAGGATTAAATTGTAAAAAAATTTAGATAAAATTGATTAGCAGACGAGATAAATTTTATAGAGTTTTCACCAATAAATCATGAAGATATTGGAATTCATGGCCAATATTATAGTATGGGTACAACAAGGATCTCATAAATGATTTTTTTTTTTTTTTTATAATCAATCATGTATGGAAAGCGAAGGCCTTAACATTTCGAGCGATACACTCAGAAACTTATGCAGTAATTATTGCGATGAAGATATTGATAATAAATATGGATTATGAACTAAGTCAGAGTAGCAGCTCAATAGAGCATTAAGAGGACATGTTGGTGTTGGATTGAAATGTTAATAACATACATAAAATCAAAATATTTATTCATTGTAATATTTTCACAAACACATGAAATACCAAATATACATATATACCATATATGTATGAAATAGTATCTTGAACGAGTTTAATCAATATTAGATTAATTAGAGATGATTGTTTACTTCAAATTATGTGAAAATACCATAATTTACACCACCAAAAATATGAGAATCTTGCTTGGCTGATTGGGAAGAAGGGCTTTTATTTTGGTTTGCAAAATTACAAAATTTGGTAAAGTAAGTATGTATATATATTTGAAATAACTGTGCCTTTTCAAATTCATTCTTACTTTTAATTAAAAAATAATTAGGTGTTATGAATAATATGGATATTATTTTATAATTTTTATTTTGAACAGTTAAGTACTTGAACTTAAATACAAACATTTGGCTCACTTTTAACCAAAGTGTAATTAAGTGTGTGTGTGTGTGTGTGTGTGTGTGTGTAAGCGCCAATGTATCATTATCCCATAATTATATATTTTCACGTAGGTTTTTAGATAATCAATATTATTAATTTGATCATATAATTTATAATAAAATATATTTCAATGCAAATTTAAGAAAAATTCTTTAAACGCTTTAAAAAATTCATAAATATATATAACGATTATATATATTTATTTTTACTTAAATATTATCTCAAAAGTGCTAGCTTCGTTACCAATAATATTTTTCTCTCTAAATGATTCTCATTACTTTTGGTTATTGGTGTAACCATGTGGCTTCATTATGAACTAGCCGTAAACTTATTCTAAATTTTGCAAGTTTATCGAACTATTCGATTGTTCAATAGCTATGGTTAACATCTAGTAATATGCTATAGTCCCTAATTCATAATAAAATTATATTTTATCGATCTCCATCTCAATTGTACATATCATGTAGGTAAAGTTTTTTTTTTATTTTCTAATCCCAATTGATTTAGGGTCAATGGTATGTCAAAATTTTTTATCAAGAAAATTACGAATTATTAGTTTATATGCACTGAATTTGTCACAACGAATTTTTTTGTGTGATATTTGGTCATTCTAACTAGATATTTACTTTTTCAGTTATTTATCGATATTCATCTGAGAACTTGAATCTAAATTGAGTCAGCATTTTCAAATGCAAATATCACATGATTAAACAAGTTCTATCATACAAGACGTGACTAGTCTTATACTTATTCACCATATGAATAACATACATCTACGCCATATTTGTCAATGATGGTTTTAGGTCAAAGGACAATATTGCATATCAGTGTAATTACACAATAAATCATTAACTACATGCACTATCATGTGATTTATCATTGTGTGTTTATGTTTAAATAAATAGTTTTTTAATTATCATGTGATATTTAGAGTATATTCTAATAGTTAAGACCATCAAGTTCTTGTCATTTGATATCAATTCCACAATTAGTTGTCAGCTGCAAGATGCACTATTTATCTTTGCTTACAATTTATATCTAACGACCATATTTTCAATTTAAAGAAAGAGTTACATGATATATTAGGTATAAAGGTGATGAATATTCAAAAGTATACTTTTATTAAGAGTTTATATTATTATTTAAACAATGATTAGCTTAATTCATGAAAAATAATTGATTTTGCATAGGTTTCGTATAATGAACATATCTTTTAATCCAAAAACTCAATTGATGCAATTTTTAGACTAATAAATTATGGAGACATTTATTCATAATATTGGAAGTCAAAGATACGATCAGTTCAAGTGTTTAGATGGACAAAATTAGGCTTCAATAAAATCAAAATCCAGCCATGGTACAATTTAACAAGTTTTAGGTTTTAGGACATAATTCACAAAATATACGTCTAAATACAGTGATTAAAAATGTTCTAAAAAGTTGAGAGAAATATCTACAAATTTTTTGTGTTGGTCAGAGACAAAATTATATGGCATCAATGTATTTTTTAGCCAAAATCTAATGCATATGAAAAAATTTTGTCAACACTTACCTACTCTTAGCCAACTTATTTACCTTTTTGTTCTTGGCAATTCTTATAAATAGTTGTTTGTATTAAACAAGAGGATGTACTTAACTCCTAGTTTGTCATATATTTTATCTCTTTTACTCTTTCTCTTATAATGTATTTTGAAATTGAAATTCGTAATTAAAAATAAGAGTGAAACTTTGTTGAGTTTGTAATTTTTATTCTTTGATCCTTTGATTTGTACTTTAATATAAAATTTTTTAATTAAATGAATTTTATTTCTTAAAAGTATTTTGAGCTGTTAGAAGTTTGATTCATTGTTAATAAAAGGTAAATTAAATGATTATATATTTTCTACATATAAAGTACTAGGCAAGTTATAGTTTTTTATATATCAATTTGAAATTAATCATTGTTGCTTTACCTTTTCTTAAAGAAGTATTTTTTATGTACTTAAATATTTCCTTTTTAACTAAGATCATTATTTAATGGTTCTTAAAAAGGATCAAAAATAAATTTTATAAATTTCTTCAAAGTAAATTTCAAACCCTTAATATTTATTAATATTAAATTCTCATTCTAAAATCTAATATATCAATGTAATGACCATAATAGTTATGTCAGGCCCTAAATTAGAGATTATAACTGTTAAGTTAGAAAAGTTAAAATTCTAATAAACAGGTCAAAATCAACTAGTCAAAAGGTTAAGCTCTACAGTCTTGAAATATATTTAATAATAATAATAATAATAATAATAATAATCTAATAAAACCATACAGGACTATACGAATTTTTGTTTTATTTAAAAAATAAATAATCTAAAATTTTAATGGTCTATATAAATCATGAATTATTATATAATGAAAAATATAATAATTTAAATACAAATTAACAAGAACGTACCACTAATTAGTAATTGAAAACTTGCTCATTTTATTCTTTAATACTCAAATGTATTACTAGTTTCCTGATATCTATAACAAGCTAAAATAAATATTTTTTGAGGAAAAAAAAGGGGTGAGTAAAACCACAATGCTCAATAGGAATTAATTTCACTTATCTAACTTGATTTTACCTAAAAGTTTACATAATTAATTTTAAAAAAAATTATGCATGCCAAATTTAAATAAAATCATTGACAATGCAAAAATTTTAAAAATTTGCATTTTGCGCAACTATATGCATTAACATATACATACAATAAAAATAAATATCATCAATTTTATTTGAATCAAATCAATACAAATTGCACTGAAGGAGTGCATTCACATCCATCTACTACTTCTATCCCACTCAGTTTCTACTCACCTATGTGCCTCAAATATCTGCCATAAATTATACGCTATAACTATAAAAATATCCAATACATATAAGACACACACACACACACACACACACACACACACACACACACACATTATACATAAGTTTAAGATATGATTATTATCATATCAATATATATGTAATATAAAATATTTAAGTAAACATTCGAGCAACATACTAGTATAAAATTCAATAAAATCACCCTACATATTATTCAACAATTTAATTTATTTTACAAATTCATCATGCAGATATTTCAAGATAAATTAATTAATTCAATACAAATTCAACACGCTATAGTTGCAAAACGTGCCACCTAAGATTTTATCGTAAAAATGCATAATTAAATTTTTAACAATTTTAATTTATTTTTAAGTCATAATTATAATCATAAACATATGAAAATGTATATACATTTATATATATAATTTATATTTTAAAAATAAATAAGTAAATGAATCCCTACCTTGATTACTTCGATTTACGTGCATTAAGATTTAAAAAGTCATTTGAGCATTCTAAATTAATAGTTAAAGTCTTCTCATTGAATAAGTTCAACGGATGTCTCGGGGTTTGAAAACAAAAAATCAAAAGGCCTAAAAAGGGATGGTTGATTGAGAGTTGACCGTTGACTGGTTAACTCACTAGTTAATAATGGTCAATGATGTCGATGACTTAAAATCTAGCGATTTGGGTAGTGGATCCCATGGGTCTTATAGATTATGATATTTTCAATCCAACGGTGCAATCCATTTTTTTATCCGATCCATCATTTGTCAAAAATCTGGCTGAAAATTAGAACTCTGGTGGCTTTTTCAATAATAATTCGATAGCTTCTAGCTTCAAACACTCTAATCATTTTATTTTACTAGTCGAGGTGAGTTCATCAGTATGCTCAATTTTTTAATAGGATATTAGGTTTAGTCGAAAAGTTTAATTAAAGAATTTTTAAAATTTTAAATAAGATTCGTTGGTTTGTTAGAAGTCAGATTGAGGTGAGGTTTGTGACATAAACATAAATCATAAAATCATAAATATATTTTCACATCATATTCATCAATACATCTATTTATAGGTAACGTGTGAAATTCTCAATTATTATTTCTTATAAATCTATTTTTACTGTGATATCTCAAATTTATATTCATTTAAAATTTTTATAAATCCAAATTTATAAAATAATTAAATATTTAAATTTATTGAAAATAATTTATATTCATAAAATATTTAATTCATATTATTGAAAAAATATTTAAAAACGTATTTATTTACTTATAATTTATAAAATAGTGATCACTTTCAAAATCAGTTTTCATGTTAAGTGAGATCTTCTCTAATAGTTTTAGGTCTCAAATAAAATTTTATATATGCATGATATTAATATATTAAAAATATAAAAAACGTAATCAGAATATAATGCACTTGAGATATATATATATATCTTTAGTTGACACTTATCGAAGCATTAATATGAATCTATAAATTTATATTTATTACACTAATACACACATAAAAATATATATATATATAAACCCATTTCTACTTTTAATATTTTAAATTATATTTTTCATCAAATTTTTACCCACTTAATTTTAAATACTTACACATGATATATTAATCTTTTAAACATACATTGACAACTAAGTATATATATTATTTTAAATTAAAGATATAGAAATTTATATATTAAATCTTAGTATCAAAATAATCACAAATTTTAATTTTTGATGACATATAGTCATAAATTTTTAAAATTTATAAATTATGCAATTCAACACTAATTTATACCACACTTTTTCCTACACTTACAATACTCAAATTTCATTCTGATGCATTAAAATCATTCAAGATGCCTTAGGAATCATATGAACTAATTTAACCAAATTTAACCCACATATGTCATATATATTTATATATTATTAAAATTCATTAATTCATACAACCAAACATAAGCTCATATTTATTAAACATTAGGACATATTCATATTCACACCTTTAACATGAATCACTTTTTACTATGCATCCATATAAGTATCAATTTCATCATATATTCAAACTTGAAAAAACATATACACATATATATATAATTTTGGCTACTAGGGTTTCTAAAATCAAATATTGTAATATGCTTTCAATGGATTTCTAACATGATTTTAAGCATAAATAATATTGAAGAAACTCACCACAAGTTTCCTAAACTCAAAATCTCTCTCCTTGAATTTTTCTTTCTAATAAAACTAATTGAAAATCTTCTTAGATTATATGGTTTGATCCTTGATTGTTTATGGCTATAAAATTTTTCTATAAATTTTTTTAGGTTATTTTGGTAATTCATCAATGGTTGATGATGGAAAGCATGAAGGCGGAAGAAGATGAGAATGGTGGAAGCATGGAGAAATTTAAAGAAAATAAAATTGAAGCAAATTCGGTCAAGAAAAGAATTTAAAGGCAAAAAGTCTTAATTTCACTTTTTCTTATCCAATCATATCAATTAGGATATATATGAAAATATTTGATTTGTTGTCTAATTTAATAAAGTAAAAAATTATAATTTTGCCCTTAATTTAATAAAAAAATTTTCAAAATAACTTTGAAATTTATAATATTTTTATTTATGCCATTGTTTAAAGAAAAATAAATTTTTAATTTTATTTTAAAAATAAAATAAAAAAATTAAATAACAAATACATAAAATACACATAAAGTTACGTGTTTTGATTTAATATCGACTAAATAAATATATGCTCAACTAAATACTTTTATATGCATAATATGTTGTAAATGTATCATGGATAAAAAAATAATGCAACTATGTAGTTATAAAAAATTTTATACGAGTTTTATAGATAAGTTGGATATATTTATTTTGTAATAAGTATTTATGTGTTAAACTAAAAGAATACATTCACAAATAGCATATGTATTATTACCTTTTTTCTTTAAAGAAGTAGACATAAAATATACTAATTTAAATTGTGTTTACTAATATTTTAAGATTGATAATTCTACAATTGGTAAAATTTAAGAATGATAAAATCTCATAAATTAAATTTAAATTAATTTTTTAAATTGTTATTAGAAAAATTTTATAGACAAAACTTACAAATAAATTATCAATTTTTATTAATAAATGCAATAACGTACAACTACATAATTATCCTTATTGCATCTAAGGCATATAATCAATAATCCATCTTTAGATAATAAATTTTTAAAATTTTTAAAATTATTTGTTATATATTTTAACTAGGTACAAAAAATGGTACCACCTCTTTTTTTTTTAAACAAGGTATTATTTAAAAATGCATTTTAATTAAAATAGCTTTAATGGTACTGAGCATTAACTTTTTTAAAATCAAGCGCACAGCTTTTCACCCATGGATTAATGGGGTGTAAAAGGTCATTGTACGCTGGTACAAGCTTCTGTAATCTTCTATGCAGGCGGCGCGGGTGGCGAATGGAGAAGGATCCAATGCGATTCCACAAGTCAACAGCATTGCCTTGCTTTGCTTTAATTTCTGTCACAGTGTTCTATGACAAGGAAATAGTCCTCTACTACTGTCATATTATACGCCCTTCTATTACTAAAATACTCGTACAACTATAAAATTTTGAAATATTTTTAAAAAAATAATTTTATAGTAATTATTTCTCTCTTCGCTAATTTATCAATTTTTTGCAAGAATGATTATGGTATTGCTATTGTATCATATATTTATCAATGTAAAATTTATCACTGCAATATTAATTTTAAAATATTTTATA
>CP135578.1:790516-928296 GCA_032401905.1 Swietenia macrophylla | reverse complement strand
AAAAATCCGAACTTTCTAATTTATTTTTATTAATTAAAAAATTATAATTATAATAAAAAATATTAAAAGATTTACTGTACATGATGTGTAGCATTAACACAACTCAAATAAAAATATTGTAATTTAATATTTTTTTATATATTTAAAAGTATATTTTTAAATACTTTAATCACGAATATTTAATATTTTTTATTAAATTAACAACAAATATAAATATAATCCAATAGATAATATTCCAAACTCTAAAATTAAAATAAAAGAGTAACGAAGTATGGTTGAAATAAATAAAAATAATTTTAATTTACTTAGAAAGAAAACAAAAAAATTTTAGACACAAAAAAAAACAAAGAATAAGAAAACCAATGAATATTTTAAGAGTAAATGAAAGAAAAAAATTTGCAGGGGGGGTGCGGGGTGGGTGCACGCAGAAGCGCAAGTGGGTGATTTTGAGAAACGGAGAAAAGCATTTGACCAGAAAAAGACACAGGCCAACAAAGAGGAAGGCAGGTTAGATCTGAACGCCACGCTTCTTCTTCTCTCTATTCAAGTTTGAAGAAAGCTCAAAATCTATCAACATGGGCTGGGCTCCGCTGGCTCAGTCCTCCCTCTCACTCTCTCTTTTTAACTTATTCAATTACAATTGACAAATACGAAAACTACTCATAATAATAATAATAATAAATAAATATAATCACATAATGTATTTCATTAAATTACATGTCTTCGATCAAAAAGTCAAAAGAGATTCAATATTTATCCTGACGCAAGCCTTCCTACTAGCGGTTTTTGTTTTGTTTTTATTTTTTATTTTTCCCCTTTTGTATCAGCTATTTTTCTCCATTTCAGCTGCCGGGGGTTGCTCAATTTAGTGTTCGAAACTCTCTTCTTTCGTTGTTCATAAGTTGAAGTGGTCGGTTTGAGGGTTTTGATTACTTTTCTACGTTCTGTCTCTGGATTTCTTGTTACAGAAAACCAAAAAAAAAAATATTGATATAAGTTGCTTTCGTGTTCCTTTTTGTTTAATCTGTGAGCGTATCTAAGTTTCAAGGTATTAATTTTTAGCTTAGTTTGGCTGAAGGTTCTGTTGTTGGGGATGACGATGATGGTGGATTCATGAGTGGGAGGGATGCTTAGCTGCTTTGCAACTTGAAATCAGACGTAAATTAATTCTTACTTATGCTAATTTTTTATTTTCTTTTTAAGTTATCTGACTTTTAATAGTTGTATGTTGTTTATGAATCGTGTAATAGAATTTTCTTTACATGTGAGACTTTTTTTTTATGCTGTATAAAATCAAATTCTGGATTCTTTTCTTCTGTTCCGCACAAATATTTTTCGCAACTGGTATTTAAAGATTAAATTTTACTTTCTTTCCATCTGGTACGCTATACCGACTTCTCTAAAAGCAGCTGTATTTATTTATATCGAATGCACACATACGAGTATTGCCTTTTATATTATTTTTTTCCATTCTTTGTGTAACGAATCACTAAGCTGCCGTCAACATAATTAGGAAAGAACAGACTTCAACCTGTAATGTTGTCATTTGTAAGATCTGTGCACTTCTCATTTATGATAAAGCCCTGAGGTTGTTTTATATAATTCCTCAATTTCTCTATCTGCTCCAAATTTGCCCATCTAAATACTTAAGTTAAGCAAAATAGTTGAAATGTTTTAATTGTGTTTTGTAGTGGTAACTTTCCATCCTGCTATCGTATATTAACCAAAATTTCCACTTACTTTTACTCTTGATGGAGTTGATTGTCTGCAAATAGATATTGTCCCTGACATTGTTTACTTATTTATATAAACTATAGACAACACTTAATCTAAATGCAGTCATGGATTTGGTAGGTGGCCATTCTGTTCTTAGAATGACCTTGCTCGGTGGAAATGTGATGATGGCTTACTTCCTGAAATGGAAATGTTAGCATCTAAAGATATAGTTGAGGTAGCCCCATCATGGATTGAATAAGTACAAGCAGTAGCTAATATTTTCAGATGGGTTATTGTTATGAATTTTCCTCGTAGTTTCTTCTGATTTGCAATAGGAACCTTTTGTTTTACTTTCTGAATTGTATTTGTCAATTTTGGTACTTGTGGATCTAATTACTTTGCACACAGTGGCACAGAAGGAAATACGATTTGTTCTTCTCGAACTCCAGACTTCAGAGCACTAGATCAATCAATTGGATTTCACATGGAGAATGCTATTGACCTTAGCAGAAGTATGTTTTCATTGAATGTTTTTTTTCTCTGTCTAAGATACCATAGCATTTTCTTCTTGTTTCTTTTTCTATTACTAGTTTGATTTACTTTTTTCTTGTTTCTGTACCTTTATGGGAAGGAACTTGTATTACTCAGTTCAGTATTTTCTGCAGAACCTGTAATTTGTGTAAATTGTTCATCTTATTTTATGTATTTGAAATGCGATCTTTCCTATATATTTTCCCTTCATTCCTCCATTCTGCCTATATTTTAATAACTTAGGTATTTTTCTAATTTCATTGTTTTCAAAAGATATTTTGTCCTTCTCTGCAAGAGGCTATAGAGAAAATATTATTAATAAATAAATTGTTATGGATATCTCTTCATAGAATTGTTTCTCAAAGAAACAAGTAGCAGAATGGCAGGAAACATTATTATTTAGTATTTGAATATGTTTTGTTATCACGTTCACTTTTTTTATGTGCGTGCGCGCGCATGAGCGCACATGTGTAACTGTTGTTGGTTTTGCTGGTTTGTAGATGGTGTATTTTATCAAATGAAGACAGGCAGCCAGGCAGTGGGCACGGATGTCCAATATGGCACCTTAAGTAAGGTGAACCCTTGGCTTTCCTTCACCATTTAATTTCTGAAAGTTAATGAAATTTGAAGTACTAAGTTTTCTCTCTTGGATTCAGGCACTTGCCTCCTCTGATATAAATCTACCTGCTGCTATTGTGGGGTCCCAGTCATTGCCACTACAGAAAGAACCTCAACCAAATTTGATTTCTGTATCCAGTGGTCATCGTGAGAACTGGGGAGAGTCCAATATGGCAGAAGCCAGTCCTGGAACTGATACCTCAACAGATGATACAGATGATAAAAATCAAAGGGTGAGTTCTCTTACTTTTATCTTTGAGCATTTGCTGCTTCTTGGACACTATTGAATAACATTTTTGTTCTAACCCTGCAACTTGCTCTGTTTTTTTTATTTTACTTTTAATGTCTCAACTTAAAGCAACTCCTGCTTTTGCCATTGATGATTGAAACGAGGACAAATGTCTGAAATCAAATATTCTCTCTTTTTAGTGCATTTATCAACTGTTTTTTTGGTGCATACTAATGTTGTGATTCTCATTGCAGTTTGAAAGAGGTCAATCAATGGTTGTTGCAGCCTCTGACTGTAGTGACAAATCCAAAGAAAAATCAGGGGATCAGAAGGTTACACAGTTTAAGCAAATTTTTTTTAATTTTATTTATTTAGTAACATACCAGCATAATTGTGCACTTAATTTGATTATTTGGTTCCTGTTATTATTTTGCAGATGTTACGTAGGCTTGCTCAAAATCGTGAGGCTGCCAGGAAAAGTCGTTTAAGGAAAAAGGTAGTTCCTCTTTGGACATGCTTTTGTGCTTATTTTGATATGAAATGGTCAATGGTGTAGATGTTTGACGCTATTATTAGTTCATTTGGTTCTACAAAGACAGTGTTTGCCATGCATTTGCATATTGTAGCAAGCTTCTAATCCCTGTCCACCTCCTCCCTTTCTACTTTAACTACAGGCATATGTACAACAACTGGAGAGCAGTCGGCTAAAGCTGACACAACTTGAGCAAGAGCTCCAGCGAGCTCGCCAGCAGGTTTGGTTTATGTTATCCCATTGATATCAATTCTTAGTATTTTATCTTTTTTTTCCCTCATTTTTCTTTCAGGAAAAAATTGCTAACCTCTCTTATACTATGGCCTAAGTATACTTGGACTTCCATTGTTTGCAAAACATCAGTAACCTCTCCTGCAAGGCGGCTCATTACATATTCTTGGATGGATTTCTGAAACAAATTTAGGCAATTCTGGGCATTTGTGAAAAACTTTAGCATTTTCATCAGGAGGTTTCTAATGAACAAGGGCTCCCCACTTGCATATAGAGCATACCATTTTCAGTGTCTGCAATATTTACCTTTTTCTTTCCATAAGATTCTAAATTATGTTTGACTCTGGTTAACTCTCTTCACTGTAGGGTATATTCATTTCAAGTTCAGGAGATCAATCCCATTCAATGAGTGGAAATGGTACTTCATATATCTCTACCATGGATTTTAGTTGGTTAGACTCTGGAAATGGATCATGTTGATCATGTGTGACTTAAGGTGGTTTATCAGAATGTTCTGTGAGATTTATGAAGATGTATTTAGATCCATTGCTTTAACATCAAAGTTGCTTATGATAATTGCATATCTAAATCGTTACTGCACCGGTGTAACATACACTATATTATGAGATGTGATTTGTTATGAATACTGACATGTTTTCTGTAATGCACAATGGTTTCATAAAGATGTCATTACTATTTCTTCGATAAACTGCCCTCTGAACCTTCAACGTTTTTGTGTCTCCACACACACACACACTGTACTGATTGTTCTTGTATAAACAATTTTTTGTGGGGATAGTCTCATAATTTGTCTTAGCATTTAAATCAATAAACAGTATGTCCTCTTTTTTTGTGGATTGCTTGTTCCCTCTTTTGTGAATTTTGTTTGATAACACCTGTTTCTTAGCAAGTAAACAAATTGAGTTGAGGTTGCTAGGACTCCTTATAGTCGTATGCCTGTATGACAGCTTGGGTGGGGTTCTGGGTTTTCTCAAGAATGTTCAAAGAAAGAGTTTTCTTCACATTTTGAGAAAGTATATAAACAGTAAGCATTTCCATGAATATATTTCTGATACCTAGAAATCCCTTGGACTGTCTATGTTCTTTGAGCTCTAAATTGGGGGAACTATGCTGGTCCTACAGCCTAGGTAGTAAAGAAATTCTAAAACATGAATATCCTAGGTAGGTAGTCGGGCTATGCGGTGGTTTTGGGAAGAATCAGAACTGTTGTAAACCAAACCGCAAAAACCGGTTGTGAACCAAAATTGATTTTTTTCCGAGTAGGTTCTAGTTCCAAAGATTGTGAAATCAGAACCAAACTAAGGAACCGATTTAATTTAAAAAATTAAAAATTATTTATTAATTGAATTTATTTTTTAAAGATAAAATAAGTACGAATGCATATTCAATAATTATTCAATTAATGAAACAATAGTATTTAGAATTTTTAATTAAAACTACAAAAATTAATTTTATTAATTTTAAATAAACACTTCATACTAAAAAATTACACATGATGTTAAAATTTATTATTAAATTTGTGCAAACATAATTATCACATATTTGGTTTAACATGTAATATATTTATTTATACTGTGAATATTTTTTACCTATTGAACTACATAGAAAAAATTTATTAGTATATTTATAATGTTTTATTTAACTTGATTTATCATGTTATGTATATAATAATTTAATAAAATCGTGATGTGTATATATATATTTATTTTAAAATTATTAAATAAATTAATAATTATATATGTATGCACGGTATAATATTATTGAATATATATTTTAGTATCATAAAAAAATTTAAAATTTTTTTTTGTGATATGTAATTTTAACTCGAGTAGTAATATAATTTTGTTTAAATAGTTTATTTTCTATTAATTTTTTTGATAAATTATTTTATTCTCTTTTGTTCACTTAATTTTTTATTTATGCATTTTATTGTTTTTATAATTTAATATTATTAATTTAAATTTTTTAAAAATTTCTTTTAGAGTTAAAAATTATGAAATTTAAATAATTAATAAACAGAGTATCCTATTTTTGAACTGGAACTGAACAGAGTTGAAAAACAAGGTAGGTTCTGATTCCATGTAGAACCAAAACTGAACCCGGTTTTGCACACTACTAGTAGGTGGCCTCAATTGTTTTAGAACCTTTGATCTCTTGGGTAGAAATCAATGGTCTTTTACCACTCAATCCAAACTCTTGAGGTTTTCAATTTAAAAACTAAGATGAAAACAGTTATTCATGGCATGAGTTAATGTAAAATTGTATTAATTCCTTTATCCTGGTTGTTCACTAACTGGAATGGGTGGACAGTTTTTGAGAAAAAATATTAAAACTTGGTCTTTTCTGTTGACTTCTGGTGGGTCTATTTCTTGGTTCATGTGTTTTTTTATCTCATATTTGTTCTGTTATATCCCTATTGTAGGATTTTTTTCGAGTACTTTACATTTGTAAGGCATTGGTGGCATGGTGGGTAGAATAAATATAGTAGTATTTGTAGTGTTTTTCCTCTTGATTGCTTGGTGATTTGATGTCGTGTTTGCTATTTCACACGCAAATCTCCAAGTTGTTATTATGACTGCATTGCTGGCTCTTGATTGATCTACAGGTGCTGCGGCATTTGATGTAGAGTTTACTCGGTGGCTAGAAGAGCACAACAGGCATATAAATGAGCTAAGGGCTGCAGTCAATTCGCATGCAGGTGACACTGAACTTCGCACTATCATTGACAATGTTACAACACAATTTGATGAAATTTTCAGGCTTAAAGGCATTGCTGCAAAGGCTGATGTCTTCCACATCTTGTCGGGAATGTGGAAGACACCGGCAGAAAGGTGCTTTATGTGGATTGGTGGCTTCCGCTCATCTGAGCTCCTTAAGGTGAGTTGACCGCTGTTTATTATGGCTCCCTACTCTATCTTTAGGTTTTTGGTTGCTATGTTTGGCGGGCCTTGTGAAGAGACAAATGGATTCTGTCAATCTTAGAGAACCTAAATTTGTGGAGATGAGATTTAAGTGCTTTTTTAATGTAAATATATAGCAAAGGCAAATAAATTATTACTCTCAAGTAGTATGTTTTAGTGGTATATAGTTTATGCAAGAAATAATTTTAGGATGAGGCACTTTTGGAGAATGGGTTTTTCAAATGTTATTATATGGTTCTATTTTCTTGAATTCTTTTTAGGCTATTTTTATACTTCTCTATAGAACCACCATCGTTGGATTTTTGCTTGAACCATGGTTCCCAACTTTGTCAGTGTTAAAACCCTTTCACATTGTAAAAAAGAAAAAGAAAAAAGAGAAGCTCAATAGCTCTTATATGTTGCTTTTAGCAAAATTCTCAATTTTGTCGAGTAAATGTGAACAATATCTTTGTGGCTCTTTTTGTCTCTTTTAAGTTTATGTTCATGTTGATGTTTTAGGGGTGCTTGTCAAAAGCAGTACAACAAAAGCATTTTAAATTGCCATTGTGCTTTCATCTGATTGATTCATAATATTTAAGTTTTCCACACATCACATTTTCATTTGTTTGACCAATCAAAATATGTGCTCTGCTTTTGATCTGAATCAATGCTGTTGCAGCTTCTTGTGACTCAATTGGAGCCTTTAACTGAGCAGCAGTTAGTGGCCATCTACAATTTGCAACAATCATCCCAGCAGGCTGAAGATGCTCTTTCCCAAGGGATGGATGCATTGCAACAATCTCTGGCTGAGACACTGGCCAATGGTTCCCCTAGCCCATCCGGATCATCTGGGAATGTTGCAAACTACATGGGTCAAATGGCCATGGCAATGGGAAAGCTAGGAACTCTTGAAGGATTCCTTCGTCAGGTAATTTCCTTATAAAATTAATTCAGGTTGCTTCTTTTCAACATGCTGACCCTGATGTGAAGATTGATTAATACTACCAAAAAATTAAAAAATAAAAAAAGAAATGGTGAAATTTTGTGCTGTAAAGGTGGCTGGGTTTTGAAGTAGCTTCTTCAGGATTCTTCTCTGTTTTCTGTTGACTTGTTGGCAAGAATTTAGCAATGCACCAGTGAAATAGTTTGCTGCTTCTCATGTGTTATTTTAACCTATATCTTGTCCAACTGAATTAAAAGATATAGAAATGGTGTATGCAGTTTGGATATCTTGCGTTTTTAGATTGTATGTCTCAGGGAAGAAATCATTTTATTTCTATTTTATTATTCAAGGAACTTGGATAAGCTATTCAGATGTCTGTCTGATTTCTGGTATGAAATGTGCACTATGCATAAATAAGCACACTTAATTCATGTACATGAAGTTGTGTAAGTTGTATGTGAATGTGGTTTTTGCAGTAGTCATGTTACTTTACTACTTGAAAATTGTTTTGCTCATCCTGTTGGATTCCATCTCATCAGTCAACATCACACAATCATCAGTCTAATTTAAATTTTAGTTGCTCAGGTAAACCTGCTAGTGGTCAAGTATTGATTTTAGTTATTAATCCTATAGTTAATACAGTTCATCTGTCTGTCTGATTTTTGTGATAGAGAGAGAAATAAAGATATTCTTTTTCGACAATTTAAAATTTGATTTTGCATGGAGCAAAAGTTGGAATGGGTTTTCATCTGGGAAAATGGTTTTCAGAATGCTCTGTTACTTTGGCTAACATGATTACTGCAGTGGAACTGTTTCATTTCCAGAGGCAATTTTTTAAGGGTTGCAGTATGGCATGACTTGTCTGAGTATTAGAAGTTGGAATAATTTTGTTTTCTTGTCATTACAAGCACAACATAAATGGCCTTCAGGCAGATCCTGCTGTCCCCTTGTGATAGCAGTCATTTGTAATTGTCTTTCTCTTGCAATCACCAGGCTGATAATCTGCGTCAGCAAACTCTACAACAAATGCATCGTATATTGACTACACGACAATCAGCTCGTGCACTGCTTGCAATAAATGATTATTTCTCAAGGCTTCGAGCCCTCAGTTCCCTTTGGCTTGCTAGGCCACGAGAATGAGACACGGTAGATTTGTCTTCAAAAGTGTATCCAGAAGAATGCATGATTCAGTAGCTGATTAAATTATGTCCGCAAGCTTCTGCAGTGATAAGACAATATGGTACTGGTTGGAGCTCCGCTGTATTTATAGGTCCCATCTATACTTGGATGCATTGGTAATAGATATGTTCATTTATGTGTTTACTTATTTTGTGTTCTAAAACATTGGTGCCAATAATTCGATATCGTTTGATATTTGTTAGAATTGAGAAAGGAATATAGAAAGTGGTATATTTAACATAGGCTATAGCTCTCAACTTCATTATCAGAATTCAGATCAAATCGGGGTGAACTAGCTTTCATTTTGGATGTCTTGTTTTTCTTTTGGCCAATACTAATTTCTTAAGAATTTAACGGTATTGAGGCTACAGCTTCATCGGCTGCTAAAGTATCGACTGCTCTAGTTTTAGTACCTTCAACTTGAAAACTGGCTAGCATATTTTGATGCTGTTCTTGGTTACCGAACAGGGGATATATATATATATATATATCGTTAACTTGGGGATTTGCATCCAGCATGCCAAGTAAAGGGGAATCCAACATGATTGACCGCAATAAACATTTATTACATGACAATCCGAATACCCGATCATCTTGTATTTATAGTCTAATAAAAATTTTGTATATTTTCAAGTTGTTTTTCATTTCATCATTTTATATGTATTTTAATTTTACATTCAATTTGGCATAATTGAAGTTTTAGATTGTAGGAATTTAGAAAAAAAATTAAAGTAAAATAAAATTGACAACCATTTTAAGTAGAGGGCGCTCATGTTTTTGATGGTCATGTGCACAACTGTTCGAAACACAGTACCATATGTATTTGTAATTTTAGAAATTTTCAAGTTGCTTGTTTCATTAACTTTTTACATGCATTTAAATTTCAGAACCGTACAAACCTTCTTTTAGATTTACCATACAGAATGGAACTTCAAATGTAGAAACATCTTGCTGTAAAATTTAATTAGTGTGATAAATGACAAATAAAATATGGGAAGAACGATGTTTTAATGGACTTAGCTATGATATTTTTAAGTATTGTTATCTTTTAAAAGAATTGTGTATTAGACTTGAAATAATTTTTATAAAACTTGAAATTAAAAAAAAAAAGTTGAAACATATAAAGTAAATATAGAATAGTATTTAAAATATGTAATAAAAAATTTAAAATACATAACGAATAATATTTGAAATATATATGAAAATTTTAAAATAATCATTGAAATAACTGAAAAAAAAAAGAATAACGTTACCCACATGTATCGTAGCAAAATTCTATTTTCTTTTTTGTTTTTTTGTTTTGTAATAGTTTTCTCAATTTAATAGTTATCCTGGTACAATAATTTTAAAAATAACATATGTATATAATTTTTATTTTTATGAGATATTTAAATAATTAAAAAAATGTTAATAAACTATTTACGACTACCTTTCAAGATTTTCTAGTCAATTGTCCGTGCGAGTTCATTATTGTTATTTTATATGAATATTTAGTTTATATTTATACAATGAAAGAGAAACTCTCGTAATTTAATGCAAGTATGCACTAACATTTTTCAATGCACTCTACACATTAGAAAGCAGATTATTTTATTGGTATATAGACTGAGTATCTGAATTTTTATTATGAAGGAATAATTTAGGCATAAAATTAGTTTTATTTATGGTATTGTTGTATACAGTGGATGATTGGAGAAAATTAACTAACAATGCTGTTTATTTAGCATAAAATTAGATATTTTAATGACTTCATTAAATCATATTACACTCAGAACTTCATATTTTACTTTGTTTCATGATTTTTTTAAAGTCAGAACTAAGGTAATGATGAAATTTTAACTCCAACAATATTTTCGAGTTCTGACCATGTTGTTATCAAATTTTAAGAATTCTGCAAAACAATCATTTTGTTGGCAGCATGGAACTCGTGACGATATGTGAAGACACTGTGTGTTCTATTGCTCATGGAGAACGATCAAGGGTGCTAGACTCCAGCAACAACCCCACAACTATTAAGTAAAATTTTCAGGTTAAATAATTTGTTTTTTATTGGCCAAAATCTAGAATAATAACGGCTAGAAATTAGAAAACGTAAAAAGTTTTATTTTATATTATTCTATGTGAAATTACCAACTCTTTACCTTTCATTTTTCTAAGTAATTGAACCCTCTCCATAAAACTTCTATTATTTATTTATCTCATTAAAATATATTAAAATTAAAATAATTTTTTTTAAATCTTATTTATATTCAAAATAATCCTTATTATATTTTTTTTACTGGTATACGCGTTAAATCTAATAATATTTTAAAATATTTAGTACATTTGTATTACAATATTTTGATTTATATATATATATATATATATATATATCATTTAACTATTTCATTATTATATATATGTACGTTTAATAAATCTACTAATATTATTAGAATAACAAGTTCAATTAGTTAGACACTATTCTTAAATATTTTTAATCAAATATTATTGTAAATAGAATAACAATAATACATTGAGACTAGTATATGTAATGATTGCTAATAATATATACGTGTTATAATATGAGATATTAAGTTAAAATATTTGTACAAGTTAGTAAATTAATATATTGGACTGACTCATTATAAGAACAT
The DNA here is from genome assembly GCA_032401905.1 of Swietenia macrophylla. Classification (NCBI taxonomy): domain Eukaryota; kingdom Viridiplantae; phylum Streptophyta; class Magnoliopsida; order Sapindales; family Meliaceae; genus Swietenia; species Swietenia macrophylla. Next base: position 916,763 of record CP135578.1, on the reverse strand, counting down.
TACGCAGATCATTATATGAGTATTATAAACGATTTTTATAGTGATAATAGTGTATGTGATCTTTGAACTTGAGATCACTATAGTTTTTAATATAGAGAATGATATATTTTAATATTTTTAAATGTCATCTGTAATAAAATAGATAATAAAGAAAATAATCAAATATGTCATAACTTGTGTAGTGGATTATATATGATCAATATAGAATTTATCTTTTCTATATAATGAGAGTAATATTTTAAATTTTTTGATTGAGTGAGATTTTAAAAAATATATGACCATGTTTAAATAAGTTAATATGTGATATTGATTTTATTTTAATAGAATAAGTCTATTTGAGATATAAAAAATATATAATTGAACTATATGAGGATGACACATTTTATGTGTTATATTCAATTAAGATATCTAGCATAAAAAGATTGAATTACATAATAGCATTGGTCACGGATAAAATGATGTCAAATCATAGATATTCTCATCACTTAGGTAGTCATAATGTATTGCTTGACACCGTTCATTACTTATAACACTAAAATTAAATTTTAGTAGTACTATTAATGTTACGAGAACTTATTGAGTCACACATTAAGATTGAGAATATTTATATACATATATAATATTTTAAATGGGTTTAGAATCCTTTGAATTATTTGGGTATTACTTTTGACTAAATTCATTGTGTAAAAATTGGACTAAATTTATTAGTATTTACTTTACTAAATAAATTAAATTTTATAAAAAAAAAATTAAATAGTTTAAATTAAAATTGAAAACCTAAAACAGTAATATATAAATACGTGACATTTACGTTTTTTTTAAAAGCGTGTACCTAGAGTTTATTTTTGCGTTTTTGATCTTGAGAAGAGAAAAACGCATAAACCATCAAATATTCAAATCATAAAAATTAGCACTCCAATTAGATTGTCGATCACGTGGATACTATAAAGACGTAAAGATAATTGATTTGTATTTATGGTTTAATAAAAATTGTCGAATTAGAGGTATGTATGTATTTATAGCATTAATATATATATATATATATATATATATATATGATAATACTAAAATTTATTGCATAAATCTTGAAAAGCAAACTATTTTTTTTGTATAATTATGTTACATATTTATGTATTGATTTGCTTACAATGGTATCAGAGCTAACTTGCAGAATAAACCTAGATATTATTCTTTGTATATGAATTCGCATATATGTATTTTAGCATGTGATTACAATTGAATATAATTTTAGTCGCTTTTTTGTATGTAAATTCATATTAATACATTATGATATATAATTGTGACTAAATATAACTCGAGTCATTTTTTTCTTTGTACATGAATTCATATTAATGTATTTTGACATGTAATTATGACTGAATATGATTCTAGTCATTTTTTTGTCTATTAATATGATTCTATTTTGATTTGAGTTATTGGTTTAATATAATTAAATAAATAAAGGTGTTTAATGTGATTAAACATATTTTGATCAAATTATTCCAGAGTATTAAGAGCATGAATTTTGGTGAATGCGCTACTTACTGACCGACTAGCAAGATCGCCGATGCATCAACGTAAGATTATATTTAGTGTCTTGGTTTAACTTTAAATTATTAATATAGCATGATTCTATATTTATGAATGAATGTTTTATTGAGCATGGTGTATTTTTATGGCTCAAAAGATTAATGTAATTGGATTGATAAAGCTGCAATCAATTATATTTGATGAAATTGTATTTACCTTAGGATTGGGAATATTAATGTAAAATGACTATAAATATATTACATTTGTTTTTTAATATATGTTGAGATGCATGATATTAAAAGACATATTTGATATATGTATGAGATATATTATATAGGAAAAATTAATCAAATAGATGTATGGGTGAACCAATGTATAAGATGCATGATATATAATGAAATGATGATATTATTTTTAAAATCAAAATCCCTTATAACTAAAATATTAAATCAAACTTTTTAATGAAAAGCATTGTCAATACCAAAGTAAGGTACCATACCAATCTTAGTGAAACACGATGGAATAATAGTGATATCTAAATTGTTATCACTGGACTAGACTTAACAAGGTCATCTTAATAAGATTAAGAACTTAGAGACAATGAATTGGATATATTCTATTAGATGGATTAGAACAAGTATTGTTTACCCAATATCTAATTGGCAAATATTGCCTACTTAAATAGCTCAAATTTGGGTGATTAGTCAAAACTAACTCAATATAAGGTGAAATAGAGATCTTGACTCATTAGAAAATTCTAGTATAAAATTTTTTAAATTAATAGTGAGAGTTATTAATTTGAAAGAAAATAGTGGGAGTATCATTTAATCAAAATTTAATTAAATTTATTATTACATGATACTTATTTTGTATATTATGTTGTAAATTATTATTATGGCATCAAATAATACAAGTATATTATCATTACGATTAGTCTTTAAGAAGGACAAGTTAAATAGGACAAACTTCCTTAATTGGTATAGGAACTTAAGGATAGTTTTCAAGTAAGAAAGAAAATTTTATATCCTAAAGCAATTTATTCCTGAGCTACTTGTTGTTAATGCCTCACGGATTAAGAAAGATGCTTATAAGAAGCATTAAGATGAGGCTATAGACGTTAGTTGCCTCTTAATAGCTATGATAATATTAGATATTTAAAAACAACATGAAGAAATGCAAGCGTTTAATATGATCAAGCACCTTAAGAAACTTTATCAAAGGCAAGCACATCAAAAGAGGTGTGATATCTCTAAATATTTATTTCAGTGCAGAATGTCAAAAATAACCTTAGTTGGTGCTCAAGTAATTAAGATGATTGAGTATATCGAGAACCTAGAAAGATTGAGTTTTTCTTTTAGCTAGTAGTTAGCCATTGATGCTATTTTGCAATTGTTGCCAAATAGCTATAGTCAATTTATCATGAATTACGATATGAACAAAATTGACAAGATTCTTTCTGAATTACTAATCATATTACGAACAGTTAAAATAAACATAAGAAGCCCAAGCCGGTATTGATGGTACAAAAGGGCAAAGAGAAGTTTAAGACAAAGGGTAAAAATATAAAGGATAATAAAAATAAAAATAAGTCTAAGCCTAATGCATCTATATTAAAATCAAAAGGTAAAATATCTAAGGAAGGGATTTAGATCAAAATCCAACAAATGTTTTTTTGTGGGGTATCCTAAAGAAACTAAATGATATTATTTTTATAATTTTATCGAGCACAAAGTGTTTATTACTTATACTAGTATTTTTCTAGATAGAGAATTCATCTAAAGAAAGACCACTGAGAAAAAAAATAGAACATTAAAAAATTTGAGATCTATAAGAAATAATTTAAATACAAATAGAATTTGAGCAAAATTCACAAGTGGTTGGAAACAAGAATCTACTCTTGAAACATAAGTCTTGCGTAGGTCTAGTAAAACACGTCATAAGCCAGAGAGATATGAATTTCTCATGAATCAGCATGGTGATGTGTTGCTCATAGATTAAGATAAACCTATGACCTATCAAGAAGCAACAACATGTCTAGATTCTGAGAAATCTTGAAGTTATGAAATCTAAAATAGAATCTATGTATGTTAACAAAGTATCAATTTTGGTTAATTCACTTGAAGGAGTAAAACCCATTGGGTACAAGTGAATCTTTAAGAAAAAAACTGACATGGATGGTAATATACATATCTTTAAGGGGCGTTTAGTTGTAAAATATTTCAAACAAATTCATAGTATTAACTATGATAAGACTTTTTCTCCAGTTACTATACTTAAATCTATTCGAATTTTACTTGCAATAATTATATTCAATGACTATGAAATCTTCAATAAAATGTTAAAATTGTATTTTTTTTAATAAAAATCTTTTAAAGGATATGCATATAAAATAACCTGAAGGATTTGTCATTTCAGAGAATACCGAAAGGGTTTACAAGCTACAAAAATCATTTATGAATTAAAGCAAAGTACTCGAAGTTAGAATCTTCATTTTAATAATACAATCAAATGAAGATGAATTTTGTATTTATAAAAAAGTTAGTGGAAGCAGTGTTATCTTTATAGTATTGTATGTAAATGACATACAACTTACTGAAAATGACATCTCAACTTTACAATCTATAAAAGTATGGTTGGGAAAATGATTTTCAATGAAAGACTTAGGTGAAGCTAACTATATGTTAGATATTAAGGTTTATATAAATAGATTAAGAAGATTGCTTAATCTAAATCAAAATACTTATATAGATAAAGTGTTAAAAAGATTTAACATGCAAGAATCTAAAAAAAATATTTTTACCTATGTTATATGGAATAAATTTCTCTAAAGACCAGTGTCTTATGACATAAGAAGAGAGAGATCGCATAAGTAAGATTTCTTATGCATCTATTATAGGATGATCTATTATATATACCATGTTATGTACTTGTTCTGAAGTCTCAAATACTCTAAGCATGATAAGTATGTATCAAGTAGATTTAAGTGAGTATTACTGGATAGCTGTCAAGAATATTTTTAAGTACTTAAGAAGAATTAAAGATACATTTTTGATATATGTGGGTGAAGAAGGGCTCATTATAAAGGGTTACACTGGTGTTAGTTTCCAAACTGATAAGGATTACTCTCGATCACAATCAAGTTTTGTGTTTTATCGATTCTATGATAGATATTGAGTGTATTGCTACTTTCGATGTAGTTAAAGAGGCCATTTGGATCAAAAAGTTCATTACCAAACTAGAGGTTGTCCTAAACCTTTCTGACCCAATAGAACTCTATTATGATAACAATAGGGCTATTGCATAGGCAAAGGAACTCATATATCACCAGTGATCTAATCATATATTTCAACACTTTTATCTTATTCAAGAGATTATCTAAAGAGGAGAAGTGAAGATATGTAGAGTATCAATAGGCACTAATATTACTGACCCATTAACAGAATCTCTAGCACATTAGAGACATGATTGCCACATTAGATCCTTAAGTATTAGATACATGAGAGATTATATTTAGTACAAGTAGAAGATTGTTTGATATGCCCTAAATTTAATAGTATTTTGGATATTTTGCACATTTGCATCATAATATTTTAATTTATATATATCATTTAACGATTTCATTATTATATATCTATATATTTAATAAATGTAATAATACTCTTAGAATAGTAAGTTCAATTAGTTTAACACTATTTTTAAATATTTCTAGTAAAAACATTATTGTGAACAGGGTAATAATAATAAATAGAGACTCGTATGTGTGGTAACTGATAATAACATTTATGTGTTATATATAAAATATTAAATCAACACATGAATATAAGTTAGTGAATTAATATAATAGACCGACCCATTATAAGAATGCTACGTGAATCATTATGAGAGTGTCATAAGCAATTCTTATAGTAACAATAGTGTATATGATTTTTGGATTAGAGATCACTATAGTTCATAATATGGAGAATGATATATTTTGATATTTTCAAGTATCATCTGTAACAAGATAGATTATAAAGAAAATAATCAAATATGCCATAATTTGTATAAAGGAATGTGTGTGATTAAAATAAAATTTGTTTCCCTTATATAATGGGAGTAATATCTTGAGCCTATTGATTGAGTAATATTTTGAAAAATATATAATCACACTCAAATGAGTTAGTATATAATATTGATTTCATTTAATAGAATAAGTCTACTCAAAATATCAAAAAAAATATATGATTGAACAATACAAGGATAACATATTTCATATATCATGTTCAATTATGATATTTAGAATAAAAGAATTGAATTACATAGTAACATTGGTCACAGATAAGGTCTTGTTATCTTTCAAACCTTTTAATTAATTCAAATTTTATGTCAACAATATTTTTATTTTTAATAAATCCTTTGTTAACCTTTATAAGCTTGATTTTAGCCATAATCATGACAAATGGACAAGGTAATATATCTAATTTTTAGGAGAAAAAGTGATTTTTATGGATGAAATTTTAACTTGTCTTAGTTCTTAAATTCGTGCACAATGCTTGTATTTTGGTCAAGCTTGACCTAGTAGAAGGAATTAAAATATTTATTTATGAACAATGGTTTAAGTTAATCATAGGCTTAAGGTTCTTGATTGACCTACAATAGAATAAAATTTTTGTTATATCAGGATGAAGTTGAATAAAGCCTAGGACTTATCGTTCTCCTAGTCCACTAAAAAAAAATTTGAGGATGGCATTAATTTTCTAAGTTTTAAAACCAAAGAACATTAAAGTTCCTTAGAATTTGTTACTTAAGAGCTACTTTATTTTTTTTTTGGCACCCAAAGATTAGAATGAACAGTGGTAACTTGTTTGTCTTCCTTAAGCTATAGAATTGTCATGGTGTAAGGCAAGTGACTGAAAAAACGTTGAGGTGACACTACATATTTGAGGAGATCAAACTTATTGAACTAAAGTTAGATAGAATTCTCAATTCTTCTCCATCAATCTATTAAACCTAACCTTAATTATTGCTCATAAAGAACTAAAGATGTTTTCACTCCTTATTGAAAGAAATTAAAGTTGATCACAAGTGTCTCTATCATTGACTAAGTTACGATTTAATACTAGTTTGGTTAGGCTTAAAGATGATAAAAGGATTAAAGTAATGGAAGGTCAGCTCAATTCACTTGCTTGACATAATTTTAAAAAATGACCATGCTCGTTAGAGCATGCCATGCATTCACATTCAACTAATCAAAGGGCATTTGAAAGGTAATAAAAAAAATTATAAAATAAGCTTAAAAAAGAACCTTACCCAATGACAAATAACTCGATGGGGAAAAGTAACCTCAATAAGTGTGGTTTACTAGGCTATTCACTATTTTAGGCAATTCTAAGTATGATGTCTGATAGGGTTATAACTAACAAGCCAACCAAAACTAATGTAGGTTATAACTCTTGTAAATCTTATTCATGAAATTAATCAAATTATTGATGCAAACCTTAAGAATATCAATTTTAAAATTTCAAGAATTAATCTTGAGATTTTAAGAATAAATCTTGAAACCCAATAGCTTAAATTGGAATTTAAATTTCAAGAAAGTTAAAATTGAGATTAAAGAGATTTGATCTAAAGATTAAAGGAACCAAGAATTAAAGGTAAAAATTTTGACTCAATGATTCATTAATCATAAATTAAAAGCATAAGAAAAAGATTTAAATATCCCAAGAAAAATCCTTGATAAATTGACAAATTTCTCTAAAGAACTAAAAAGAAAATCAATGCTCACAATTTTAATTGAATAAAATCTAATCTATAATTACAATATCGTTTAAACTATTTTATATAAATCTTACAGTTTAAATCCTAAAAAATTAGGATTAAAAATTCTAATGTAAAATAATTAGGAATAAAATTTCTACTATAAAACAACTAGAAATAAAAGTCTTAAAATAAGTAGAAAAAAGTAATTAATTAAAATATATGCCTATAGCATTCCTATATTCATTAAAAAAACTTAACTAAAATGTTATAAAAATGTATCTTAAAGAAGTTATGCTTTCTCTCTTATCCTTGTAATAAGTTCAATTAACATGTGAAAAATATCATTATGAACTTTATGTTGATTCTCATTATTCGCCCTCCTTAAAAGGATTAATTCTTAAATCATTACCATGATATCGACAATTCTAAAATCAATATATCTCCTCCACGATCCATCTTTTTAGACAAAAGTAATATTGAAATTGCACCTAGACTCATGCTTTTTATCATGTAATTTAGTCATTAACTGCTTAACTTGTATTTGAAGTTTCTTTTTCTTCTTTAGATTATTCCTATAAGTTGGTTCATTAGGTGTGGTAGCACCAGGTACAAAATTGATTTAATATTCTACCCTCTAATGGGTGGTAACCTACTAAGTACATCATTTGAAAATACATCATCATAATCTTGCAACAAAGAAACAATGATACTAGTCAAAGATTTATTGAGGTTCTTAGTCTTAAAACAAGTCTCTTTGCATAGAAGTATAAACATAGACTGATTAGCATAAAAAATAATTTTGACATCACCTTCTTAGCATAAAAGCTCAATTATTTCTTTCTTTCTCTCTCAACAGTCTTTTTTTTTTCTACTCTCTTTTTCTTTTTCTGTTGGACTCTTAATCTTTCTTGAATTTTTATCTCTATTTTTTTTTCTTTTCTCACACTTTTGATCTCACATTCTCTTCCCAACTCACTTACTCTTTTTAATTTCAATTGATCCTTATATATTTATTTTGGGGTCAATAGAATAAGAGTAGTGGATTGATTATCTTTTACCAAAAAGTATCTATTCTTAAACCTATTATGAATGACTTTCCTATCATATTGACATGGCTTACTTTTGTAAGCAAACCAATACACATTCATGCAGCGAAATTATATAAAAAAAATGATTTGCTTTCTAATAATAGTATCCAACTAATTGAACTTACTATTTTAAAGTTATTATTGTATTTATTAAATATACAGATATATAATAATAAAATAATAAAATAATATATATATATATATATATCATGATACAAATGTGACAAATATCCAAAATATATTTTTCCTACACTTGTATTCTTTATTTCTTATAGTATTCAAACTATCAAAAAAGCAAGGAATTTATAACAGATCCAAATTATCAAATGCAAACAAACCCAAAAAGAATTCACAATTGGACAAAGTTGATGTACTAGTTGTGAAAACATCAAGGAATTGAATGTATCTTATAAAGATATTAATCAACCTTTTTATTGCAATTGGCATTTCTTTTATTTCTCTTTCTTTTTTTTCGCTATTGACTTTTTGTACTTTTAGGTCTTACTAACTTAATGCAACAAATATTGAAATCAAAGTGTGAAAATTACACAATTATGATAACCACAATAATTACGAAAAGCAATGCAAAATTGATTTTCTTTTTGGTAATCTTAACAAGAATTAAATGAGTAAAGATGAACACAAATGAAACAAAAATATATAATTTATCAAGAAAAAGATAAAAAAAAAATAAGATAAAGTATTTGATGAATAGTGCTATGGATGAATAATACTCCATAACCAGTATGATAAACAATAACTAGTCTTTTGTCTTCTTTTTTTTTTTTAATTCTTAAATAAAAACACAAAATAACTTAAAGATAATTAAATTCAAATTTAGAACTAAAGCTCTAATACTAAATTAATGTGAACCACAAGAATTAGTCTTCAAATCATAAGAATAAATCTTAAATCCAAAAACTTGAATTGGAATTTAAACTTCAAAAAAGTTAAAATTGATATTAAAGAACTTTAACCCAATCATTAAAGGAATTAAGAACTAATAGTAAAAATTTTTACTCAATAATTCACTAATTACAAATTAAAAATATAAAAAAAAAGATTTAGACATCATAAGAGAGATTTTTTGATAAATTCATAAAATTCTCTAAAGAGCTCAAAAGAAGAGTAATTTTCACAATTTTAATTGAAAAAAATTTAATCTTTAATTATAATATTATTTAAAGTCTTTTAAATAAAACTTACAATTAAAATCTTAAACAACTAAAATTAAAAGTCCTTATTTAAAATAATTATAAATAAAAATTCTCATATAAAATAACTAAGAATAAAAATTCTAATATAAATATGAAAACATAATTAATTAAAATATATACCTATATGATATTTCTAAACACATTAAAAATTTAATTAAAATGTGATAAAAATATATCTCAAACAAGTTATTTATCTTTTCTTACACTTATAATTGGTTCAATTGGTATATAAAAAAAATTCATTATGAACTTGATGTTGATTCTCATTAATTATATTTTTCTTTAAAATATATATTAACAAATAATTTATCTTATATTTTTACAAGATTAGACCCATAGAATTATGCAATGTTAATAAGATAATAATAGGGTAATGATAATGAGACTATTTGATTGATGTATAATCTTTTAAATTCTTCATGGTCATAGAACTTTAAGGTCAAAGTTACTAAAACTGGTACATACTTTGCATACTTGTCAAAAGGGTGATAGATCTTATTAACCTTTTGTGTAAAGACACAAATAAAAGTGTTTAGGTATTTATTAGAGAATGAGTTTACTAAATTGACACGTTATAATACAAGAGCATCCAAATGACAGTTTTATTTTGTTATTTGAGAGTTTTTAGCTATTAAAATATACGTTAAAAGTCATTTGTGTCATCGATTTTTACTATATTTTTATCTTGTACATACATTATTTATTAATGAAAGAAAAAAATTTTTATTCATAAATATATATTATTTTGTTTGTCTAATTATGCATATAAATAAAGTATATTTGTGAATTATCATACTTAATCATTTAATAAAATTATTAAAGTAATTTTCTATAAAGGTGATATTAAATAGGCAATGATATTGCATAGTAGGTATAATGAATATTTCTAGTGAATATCATGAGATGATATTTATGTAGGTAACCTGAAAACCACATTATTAGAATATTTATATGGATTAAATAATTAAAAATTTATTTTTTTGAACATGACTACATAATAATAAATTACATTGTAATACTTGTGGTTAAAAATTTATTGTATAATTATACTAGAGTGCAATGTTATCATTTAACTTGAGATATCAAAGTCGCATCTAATGTAGATATACATGATTTATATGGTGCATAAGTATGAGATTAATTATGTCTTGTATGATAAAACTAGTTTGATAACGTGTTGTTTACATTTGAAAACGAATAATAGTCAAGATGGGATCTATTGGCTTAATATGTAGGATCAAAATTTTCGTTGACTAGATATAAATTCGAATTCCTAAACAAATATCGATAAATAAGCGAAATAGAAAATCACTAGATAGTGTAATTAAGTGTCACGATAGTTCATATTTATATTGGTATAGGGTTTTGATATACCATAGACTCTTATACGATTAGGATTGAACGATAGAAAAATTTTACCTACACAATATGTATAATTAGGATGACGTTCAATAAAGTATGACTTTAGTATGATTTGAGGGTTATGGTACATTGTTAGATGTTAATTATAGTCGTTGAATTTTTGAATCATTTGAATTCCAAAAAATATAAAATAAGGTGATAGCTATTTCACAATGAACTTACATAGTCAACTAATAAGCAAAGGTAATAAGAGATATTTAAGAATAAAATATTATCGATTGAACGTGTAAACAATCCAGTACATATGCATAGCATAAATACATAAAATAAATAGTTTACTTTTTAAAATCCATGCGACAAACCCTAGTGTTATCATATATATATAATTCAATGTCATAAATAAATATTTGTTACCTCTAATTAGACGATTTTTATCAAACTACAAATAAAAATCAATTACCTTTGTGTCTCTATATTATGCACACGATCAAAAATTTAATTAGAATGCTAATTCTTATAATTTAAGCGCGTGAGATTTTGTGCGTTATTATCTTTCCAAAACCAACAATGCAAAAACAAACTCTAAGCACATACTTAAAAATTGAAAATATCACATATTTATAGCATCATTTTAGTTTTTTAATTTTGACTTAGACTATTTAGTTGAACTTTTTCATAAAATCTAATTTATTTAGGAAACTAAGTATTAATAAATTTAGTCCAATCTTTATATAATAGATTTAGTCAAAATTAACACTCAAATAGTTTAATTCTGAACCCATTTAGGACTCTATATATATATATATATATATATATATTATTTTTTTATCTCAATATATTCTTGTTACATTGGCAATAACACTAAAATTTAATTTTAGTATTACAAGTAATAAGCGATGTCTAGTAATATATCATAACTACTTAAATGACGAGAATATCAGTGGTTTGATATTATTTTATTCGCAACTAATATTATCATATAATTTAATTCTTTTGTCTTGGATATTTTAAGTAAACTTTGTTGAACTCAAGTCTAAAGATCACATACACAATTGTCACCATAAGAAATGCTTATGATACTAATATAATAATTCATGTAGTGTTTTCATAATAAGTCAATCAAGTACATTACTTCACCAACTTGTGGCCATATGTTGCTTGATACCTTACATTATAATATACATATGTTGTTATCTTATTCACAATAATACTTAAGTAAGAACATTTAAAAATAATATCTAACTAATTGAATTTACTATTCTAAAAGTATTATTAGATATATTAAATATATAAATATGTAATAATAAAATAATTAAATGATATATATATATATATAAATCAAAATCTCATGACAAAAATGTGTCAAATATCTAAAATACTATTGAATTTAAGGCATATACTAACAGTCTTTCACTTGCACTAAATCTAGTTTCTTATATATCTACTATGTAAAGATCTAGTGTGGTAATTATGTCTCTATCATATTAGATGGTTTATCAATGGGTCAGCAATATTAGCATCTATTGGTACTCTGCATACCTTTACATTTCCCTTCAATAATCTTTCGAATGAGATGAAAGCACTGAAGTATATGTTTGGATCACTGGTAAGATTTGAATTCATTTGCCTATGCAATATCCCATTGTTATCACAATAGAATTTTATTGGGTTAGAATGGCTTGGAACAACTCCTTAATTTAATAATGAATTTTTTTATTTAAATAGTCTCTTTAATGCATCAGAGGCAGCAATATACTCAACCACTATTGTAAAATCAACCATAGTGATCATGAGTCATTCTTTTCGATTTAAAAACTAACATCAATGTAACTTCTTACAATGAGCTCTTTCTCACCTTTATATATTACAAACGTATTCTTAATTCTTTTTAAGTACATAAAGATATTTTTAACAGCTATCCAATAATACCTACTTGGATCTGTTTGATATCTACTTGTAATACTTAAAGTGTATGAGACATTAGGACGAGTACATAATATGGCATACATGACAGATTCTATAACAAATGCATAAAGAATTTTACTTATATAATTTCTCCTTTCTTGTGTCATAGAATACTAGACTTTAGAAAGATTTATTCTATGTGACATAGGTAAGAATCCTCTCTTAGATTCTTTCATGTTAAACTTCTTTAACACTTTATCTATATAAGTATTCTGACTTAAGTCAAGTAGATCTCCTAATATATCTTTATAGATTTTAATACCTAACATATAAGTAGTTTTACCTATGTTTTTTATTGAAAATCATTTTTTTAAGCATACTTTTACAGATTGTAAAATTGGAATATCATTATCAATAAGTAGTATGTCATCTATATACAATATTAAAAAGCCAATACTGTCCCTACTAACCTTCTTGTAAACACAAGATTCATCTTTAGTTTTAATGAAACCAAACTCTTTGATTGCATTATCAAAATAAAGATTCTAAGTTTAAGAAGTTTACTTTAATCCATAAATGAATTTCTATAACTTGTAGACCTTTCTAACATTTTTTAGAATGACAAAACCTTCAAGTTATGTCATATACACTTTCTCTAAAAGATTTTCATTAAAAGACACAGTTTTGGTATTCATTTTTCAGATTTTATAGTTATAGAATGCAGCTATTGCAAGTAAATTTTGAATAGATTTAAGCATTGTAACTAGAAAAAATGTCTCATTGTAATTAATACTATAAATTTGTTTGAAACTTTTTGCAACCAAGGGTATGTATATTCCCATCCATGTGAGTCTTTTTCTTAAAGGCCTATTTACATCCAATGGGTTTTTACTCCTTTTGGTGAATTAACTGAAGTCTATACTTGATTTACATACATGAATTTCATTTCAGATTTTATAGTTTTAAGCCATTTGTTAGATTTCATAGTTTCAAGCTTGTTATTGCTTCTTGATAGGCCATATATTCATCATGATGTATAAGCAATACATTACCATATTCAGTTATGAGAAATTTATATCTCATTAACTCACGAAGTATTTTATTAGACTTATGTAAATGTTATGTATTAGAAGCAGATTCTTGTTCTCCAATCACTCGTGAACTTTGCTTAAATTTTATCCATGTTTTAGTTATTTTTTATTTATCTCGAATTCTTTTGAGTTTTATTTTCTTCCTTGTGGTCTTTCTTGAGATAAATTCACACTTTAGAAAAACACCAGTTTGAGTAATAAATACTTTATGCTTGATGAGATTATAAAAATAGTATTATTTAGTTTCTTTGGGAGACTCCATAAAAAAATATTTGTTAGATTTTAGTCTAAGTTTTTCAGAGGTTTGATATCTTATGTAAGCTTCACAACCCCAAATCCTTATAAAAGAGAAATTGGGACGTTTATCAATCCATATTTCATATGGAGTCTTTTAAAATGATTTAGATGGAATACAGTTCAATGTAAATGCAATTGTTTCTAGAGCATCTCCCCAGAAGAATACTGGAATATCCACATGAATCATTATATAACAAACCATATCTAATAAGTTTCGATTTCTCCTCTTAGATACACCATTCAACTATGGTGTAGTAGGAGGAGTAAATAAGAAACTATTTCACATTTTTTCAAATGATCATAAAACTTTTAGTTTAAGTATTCACCACTTCGATTTGATCGAAATATTTAATACTTTTAGCAAGTTAATTTTGTACTTCATTCTCGAATTTTTTGAATCTTTCAAAGAATTCTGACTTGTGCTTAAGAAGATATATATAGCAATATCTATTAAGATCATTAATAAATGTGATGAAATATTGATATCCTCTTCTAACTTGTGTGTTGAAATGCCTACATACATCACTATGTATGAGACTTAACAATTCACTTGCCTTTTCACTTCGTCTAGTGAAAGGAGTCTTTATCATTTTATCCAATAAACAAGATTTACATACCTCATAAGATCCAAAATCAAATGAATCTAAGAATTCACTTTATGGAGCTTGTAAATACAAATTTCATTTATATGGCTCAAGCAACAATGTCAGAGATAAGTAGGATTTGAATTATTTGATTTAATTTTTTTGGTATTTATGTTATAAATGGGCATATCAAGATTTAGAATATAGAGTCCATTAATCAAATGTGCACTACTATAAAATATTTTTTTTAAATAGATGGAATAGCATTTATCCTTTATTATAAATAAATAATCAATCTTATCCAAATAAGAAATTGGCATAATATTTGTAGTTAATAAATGCACATAATAACAATCCTCTAATTCTAAAATAAACCAAGTGGATAAAAGTAAAATATATGTTCTTACAGCTAATGCAACAACTCGTGTTCCATTTTCCATGGATAGATCCACTTGTCCCTTTGCCAAGTCCTACTTCTTTTAAGATTTTATATATTAAGACAAATATGAGAACTACATCCAATATTTAATACCCATGATGAAAAAATAGACAAATTAATTTATATAACAAAAATACCTAAAATAAATTTTGCAATTCTTCTTCTAATGTCCAATCTCACCACAATGGAAACATGTCACTTCTTTAGGTATATTACTTTTTTCTTTAAATTTTACTTTGCCCTTTTATACAATCAGTACTAGTTTGGACTTATTTATGTTTACTTTAACTATTCATAACATACTTAGCAATTTAAGAATAGTCTTGTAAATTTCATTCATATTATAATTCATAATAAATTGACCATAGTTATCTAGCAACAATTATAAAATAACACCAATGGTCAACTCTTGACCTAAAGAAAAACCAAATCATCTTGAGTATATGAGCACCAATTAAGGTTCCTTATGATATTTTGCACTGGAACAAGGTTTTAGAGACATAATATGTAAATTAAGACATCTAAAGTTTCTAATTAAGACATGATATTTTGCACCAATTAAGACATCATATCTCTTTTGGCGTGATTGCCTCTAATAAAGTTTCTTGAGGTGCTCGATCATATCAAATGCTTGCATTTTCTCATCTAAAACATAATATGTAAATTAAGTATTATGCAATAATAAATTTAATCAAATTTTAATTAAATGATACGTTCACTATTTTCTTTCGAATTAATAACCTTTACTGTTAATTCAAAAAATTCTATATTAGAATTTTCTAGTAGGTCAAGATCCATATTTCACTTTATCTTAAAATAGTTTAAGCTAATCAACTAAAATTGGCTATTTAGGTAGGCAACATTTGCTAATTATACCATATGCAATTCTTGGATATTAGGTAAATAACACTTGTTCTAGTTTATCTAATAGAGTATAACCAATTCATTGCCTCTAGGTTCTTAATTTTATTAAGATGATATAATTAAGTTTAACTCAATGATAGTAATTTAAATATCACTATTATTGCTAGTAAACCAGTACATACACGCAATAAAATACACAAAATAAATTGTTTACTTTCCAAATTCTATGCGGCAAACACTAGTGCTACTATATGTATATAATTCAATGCAATAAATACGTATATACCTTTAATTAGATGATTTTTGTCAAATCATAAATACAAATAAGTTACCTCTGTGTCTTTGTGGTATTCACATAATCAAGAATTTAATTAGAGTGTTAACTCTTATAATTTGAATGCGTGATATATAAAACATATAATTATAAAAAATACATGCATTCAAGTTTAATTGTGAAGAGAAAAACACAAAAAATAAACTTTAGGCACACAATTAAAAAATACAAATATCATATATTTATAGTACTATTTTAGATCTTTAATTTTAACTAAAATTATTTGGTTGGACTTTCATATAAAGTCCAATTTATTTAGTAAAGTGGGTACTAATAAATTTAATCCTATTTTGACATAATGAGTTTAATTAAAATTAATATCCAAATAACACAAGAAATTCTGAATCCATTTAGAATTAAATATATATATATATATATATTATTCCCCGTCTTATTATATTAGTAGTAACACTAAAATTTAATTTTAGTATTACAAATAATGAGCAATGTTTAGCAACATATAATCTCTACCCAAGTAACGAGAATATTAGTGATTTGACATCACCTAATCTATGATCAATATTGTTGTCTAATTCAATTTTTTTTATCCTAAATATCCTAATTAAATACGAGACACGAATGTGTTATCTTTGTATAGATCAATTTTATATTTTTTTAATATTCTAGTAAATTTATTCTATTAAATGAATTCAATATCATATATTGATTTATTTAAACATGGATATATATATTTTTTAAAGTCTTACTTAAAGTCTCAAGATATCACTTCTATTGTATAGGAAAGGCAAATTCTATTTTAATCAAATATATTCCTTTACACGAGTTATGTCATATTTGATTATTTGTTTTATAGTTTATCTTGTTATAGATGACATTTGAAAATATCAAAATATATCATTTTTTATTTTGGGTCCATGGTAATCTCAAGTCCAACGATCATATCACATGATAATTACTTATGATACTTAGATAATGATTCATGTAATACTCTTATAACGGTAAGTAATAATAGGAGGTTTGAACATGTTAAAAAAGATTAGAATCATGAGAATAATAATTTAGGCAACATTAAGATAAATGTGCCTTTATTACAGGGAGTTGTATCAAAAATTACAAAGTTTTACACAAGACAACCAGAGTGTGGAGGATTATTATAAAAAAATTGAAATAACTATGATCCGAGCGAATTTAGAGAAGGATCGAAAAGTTATTATGGCTAGGTTTTTGGCTGATTTGAATTAAAAAATTGCTAATGCGGTAAAATTGTAACATTATGTGGAATTAGAAGATTTGGTTCACATGACCATCAAATTAAGTGCCAACTCAAGAGGAGGAGCAATGCACGTCCAAACCAAAGTTTGACTGCATCTTTTTTGAAACCGAATTTCACAAAGAAAGAAAATAAGCCGTAAATGTTCTCAACACCCAAGCCAAAGTTTGAGCTCAAGTCTGAGAACACCAACCATGTTTCTCAAGGTAAAATTGACATTCCTACCTCTAGAAATCGTGACATTAAATATTTTAAATGTAAAGGCAGAAGACACATAGCAAGTTAATGTCCAAACAAGCGGGTTATGGTGATGCAAGATAATGGTAAGATTGTGATTGACAATGAAAATTCTGACACCAATGACATGTCACCATTGGAAGACATCCCCGAGAAGGAGTTTTTAACCTATAATGCATTGATATTAGTAACCAGGAGAGTATTGAGCTTGCAGGTAAAAGAAGTTAAAGAAGTGTAGCGAAAAAACCTTTTTCATACTAGATGCCACATCAAAGATAAAGTATGTAGTATGATTATGATGGTGGCAGTTATACTAATGTTACAAGCACAACAATGGTGAAAAAATTAAGACTGCCCACGTTGAAGCACTTTAGATCGCACAAATTGCAGTGGTTAAATGATAGTGGAGAGATGGGGATAAACAAATGATAGTTGCTTTTCAGATTAGTAAATATGAAGATGAAGTGTTGTGTGATATAGTACCAATGCAAGCTGGACATTTATTGTTAGGGCGTCTTTGGCAATTTGATAGGCATGTAAAGTATGATGGTTAAAAATCACGGCTAAAAATCATGGTAACTTATTACAAATCATGGCCCAACTTCAAAAAATCTAATTCAAATTTCGATTGGTCTGGTTATGAGAGCATAAGTAAAGAAGTTCAAAAATGCACTTAACGAGCTGATTCAAGAAATTTGGATTCAAGTAAATTCGTGGAGGCTTATTAAACTTGGTCCACATATCCAACAAAGATGGATTAACATTATTCAAGTTCTAAAAAAATCAAGCCAAATCTAAATTTAATTTTAGCAAGTAAAATTGATATGTTTAGGAGTATTTAAGGTCATTTGTAAGGCTATTTAATTAAGCAACTTATCTTGTTTAATTTTGGCATGTACGACAATTTAATTGGCTTATTATTTCTTTTTCTATTTTAGGCAAGTAAGAGATATTATTTTTTAACCTTAATTAAAATGGCCTATAATTAAGGTATTTTAAAAACTTATCTTGTAATAATTTAACTTATAAATAGGCAATTTTAAATAAGAAAAAATTAAAATTCATTAGTCAGAAAAATTGAGAGTGCTTTTCTCTTTCGTTCTTTGAAAAACTATTCATATTTATCAAAAATTATTTTTGTAGCATTCATCAATAACTTATCAAATGAACTTCTATCACTATTTGTGACATCTACATTATACCGAGATTCTTATTTTTTTTATAAACAACAGGTAAGGGTCCATTCAAATTTAATCGTAGAACGATCTTGGGTTCCTTGTTGAGTTCAGATCTCATTATTTTTAGAGAGATTCGTATTACATTATGCCACTTTAAGCAAAGTGAATAATATCATATTAGTTGAGTTAAGTCATTACAAATGGTATTAGAGCCAGCATGCATAATCAATAATTTGCCAACAAGGACATTAGGTCTAAAGGTGGTTAGATTGTAAAATTTTACATTGCTTGGTTAAAGTTTAGATATGTGTCTTATAAGTCGTTTGCTCTTTTTTAACTAGTGTGAGTGTTCTTTGGTAAGCTTAAAATCTACACCAAGAACAAAACTTTAAGGCTCCAAGTTGCTGGGCTACCAAAGAGGTCAATATTATATTATATGTACTATGATATCTAGATTCAGCCTTTTTGACTAAGGGCTTGCAATTTTAAATGTTATGAATAAAATTGTGAAAGGCTAAGTTTAAGTATGTTTTACCACCCTAAGCTCTGCTAAAGTAAATAATGTTATACTAGTTGGGTTAGTCATCACATATTAATCTTGGAAAAATATTTGTTATATTATAATTGATTCGTATACCTGCTAGTTTTAATTTAGATTTTAGAACACTCAAATATTTTTATATTTGATAATTATTTAGTATTTAAATTAATACTCAAAACTGTCATTGTTGTATTCCTCAAAATCCTCTACTGTATGTTTTTGTTAAACTCTTTTCCTCGAATTCTCCTAATTAGCATTTTTCACTCTATCCAACCGTTCACTAATTTGCTCTAATTCCATCTTCATCATTTGTCTCATCTCTTTCACCAAAACTTCTATGTAAAGTCTTAGATTTATCCCTATTTGTACTTCCTTATAGTTGTATTGAGACATAATTTTTATAAGAAATAAGTTATGAAAAAAAGAACCTTACAATTATCTCTTTTATATGTTTACATTCAACAATGTGAATCACTCTGTACTCGTGTTTTATTAAAAAATTTATGAATTTTATCCCTCTAATGCACTCACTATTCCTGTCTTTTTCCACTTAATAATTCTCTTTTGGTTCTTTTTAAACTAACAAACAATAATCAAAAAATTTTTTGTAATAATTTTTTGGGACTTATTACGACAAAATAAAGGCTGAAAAATAATGTTGTGTCACGGATTTTAAAGATTTTAATTTTTCATAAAATAATTCAATTTTGCACCCACTGATTAGGAAATTGAGAATCACAAGAAAAATTTTAGAATTTGATACACGAATATTAAAGTGTTGATGACAAAGTAAAATATGAAATTTTTATTTTTTTTTGCATTTTTTCTCTTTCTTTTTTTTTTCCTTTCTTTTTGTTTCTTTTTTAAAATCAAGAACTGAAATGAAAACCACAATAAGAAAGAAAAAAATTGCGAAAAGAATAACAAAAAGGATAGGCGAACCTGAGGCTAGAATAACCTAGCTCTGATACCAAATGATACGAACCTCACTAAAAATAACGAAACCCGAACTCAACTAAGAATCCAAAATCGTTTTATGATCAAATTTAAATAGAATCTCAACCCGTTGTTTATAAAGAAATAAAAATTTTAGTATAATGTAGACGTCATAAATAGTAATGGAAGTCCATTTGATAAGTCACTGATGAATACCACAAGAATAGTTTTTGATAAATTTAAATAGTATTTTAAAGATTTAAAAAGAAAAGAACTCTTAATTTTTCTAACTAATGAATTCTGATTTCTTTTTATTCAAATGTACTTATTTATAGGTTAAATTACTACAAGGTAAGTTTTTAAAATACTTTAATTATAGGTCATCTTAATTAAAACTAAAAAATAATATCTCCGATTTGCCTAAAATAGAAAAGGAAATAATTAATCAATTAAATGGCTCTACGTACTAAAATTAGATAAGAAAAGTTGACTAATTAAATAATCTTATAAATGACTTTAAATACTCCTAAACATACCAATTTTACTTGCTAAAATTAAGTTTAAATTTGGCTTGATTTTTCTAAAACTTGAATTATGCTGATCCATCTTTGTTGAATATATAGACCAAACTCAATGGACTTCCACGAATTTACTTAAGTTCAAATTTCTTGAATTAGCCGGTTAAATGCATATTTGAACTTTTTTACTTGTACTATCATAATCGAACCAATCGGAACTTGAATTAAATTTTTTGAAGTCGGGCTATGATTTGTATCACAGTGGGCCTGAACCTAACCTTTCTTAATTCTATTCCTAATTTTAAGGATTTCAAACCATTGGCTCAAAATGTCTCATTCAAGTATTAATGTACATAATAAATGATATTGTTCTCTTTAGTAACCCAATAACCTGGTGCCTTAAAATTGTAAATTTTAAGCAAACCCAAGAGATTTCATACTAGTTAAAAAATAGTAAAGCACTTATAAGGCACATTTCTAAACTCTATCTAAATAATGTGAAATTTTACACAATCCTCTGTCTTTATTAATAAACCTTAAATTGAACTAATACAAGAGAAACTTAATTTGAAAACAAACCAAATGAATTGTATCAAGGTTTAAGAATCATCTAATCAATAGAAACGACAAACAAAATAAAATAAAATTTTTTAAGAGAACAAATAAAGAACAAGAAATCATTTAAAACAAAAGCATTATGGTTTCAAGAATCCACCATTAATTATCACTTTCATGACAAATTTATATGTATTAAAGAAATTTTAAGAACTTAATATGGTAACAATCCTCTTAATATACAATTTAATCACATTTATTAATTTTTTATTGATTGTGAATTTAATCTAAATAGAAAATTTAATTTAAGTAGTATGAGCTATTATTAATATGATTTAAATGCATTAAGTATTATAAAAATGAGAAGATCATGCAATAATAAAAAAATTGGTATAATTAATATGTTATCATAAAATTCATTTATATTAGAAGCATCCAAAACAACGAATTAGTGTAATGCTCATAATTTTGTATCAATATATCGCATATATGAATCATAAAAGTTGTAGTCTCAAATTATTTAAACATCTAATAATAATCTTTAAACACAACATAAATGTAAATCACTATGATTAAGTTTAAAAATTTCTTAAATTAGAGTTTTATTCCTAACAAAAAAAGTTTAACATTTCGTTCCTAATCCTAACAAGAAAGTTTAGCATCTAATAAACATATTAAAAATAAATAAAATACAAGAAAGAACCATAAAGGTACAAGAAGAAAGTATCATTCTCAATCTTGGCCTTCTTGACACTCTTTTTTGGCCTCCTTGACTTGTAATTTCTCCTTTTCTTAAAGTTCAAGATATGTTCTCCTCATATAAAAGAGTTCAAGGTAGTGTTATCTTAATTCTAAGTAAACTAGGATTTGTATAAACTTTTTTTTACTAGAATTTGACTTCTTCTTGACTTGTCAAAATATGCAACATACATTATTTTAGTTACTGCAAATAAATCGCTTTGAATTTAACAGTAAGTGACATACCACTAAAAGGCTTAAAATTTCTAGTTCTCAGTAAAAAAACCTTATATGATTTAAAGTTTTATAGAGAAAGGTATTATTGTTTTGACTGATATTCAAGCTATTAATTCTAATATAATTAGAATTATTTTTTTCTTATCTTCTAAATAGTGACCTTATTTTCTTGTTGCCAAAGTCAATCTTATGTTCCATAATAAGTTTTACTTTTTCCTTTAGAAAAAATTACTCAACCCTTAAGAAATAAGAAAAATTTTGAAAATATATTTTTTAAATTCATTTTTTCATCTTTATTTATAAAGACCTACACAATAATAAATAAAATTAAAGCAACTACAAAATACAATAACTAACTAATAAAATTAAGGCATATATAAAACATAAATATTTGTAATGTACCTATCACATGGTCCATATTTGAATTCACAAATGATTTTTTACAAAATTTTTGTTTGTCGTTAAAATAGAACACTCATGATTATAATGCTTTAAGCGTCACCATTAGGAAAAAGGTTTAGGAGTCTTTTATATATTATTAGAAGTATAGTATAATTTTATTCTCTTTTTAGTTTGACTTTAAGCCCTTTTTTAAGATATCTAGATATATCAATGTTGATTCTAATTCATAGATATCTTTTAAAATGGTCTTACGATGCTTCAACATTTATCACCTTGACTTTCCCACTTTGGCTATCAATAACTTGGCCCACATATTAGGACATACATATGATTGGTACATTATGAACTTGTGCCCAAAAATAGAAGTGATAGAAAGCAAGATTTGATATATTTCCTAGGCCTTTTGGTTTAATTAATACTGAAAGTGATTTGTCTTCCATTAAAAAATTTATTTGTTCTCTATTTGAGTTAAAATAAAAGATGAATATGTTATTACTCATGCAATTGAATTATTTAAGAATTTAATTTACTTTTTGAACCTCTTGTTAAAGAGAATTTTGATTGATTTTGTTCAAACTTCTTGTTGGAAGAAAAGTTAGGAGAAGGGAAGATGAAGTAAAGTTTATGAGAGAAAATTGATCATTAAAAATATTAATTAATTATTATTAAAATTTAATCATTAACTTTATCTAATCCTAACCGTTAATAAATTTATCATTTAAAGCTACCTTTTGATCTTTTTTAAACAATCTCCTTCTTCTTAGTTTGACTCGAATTTGGTTCAATTCTAATTTATATTTTGACCAAATTTGATATTACAATTTTAAGACCCAATTTTTTTCAATGTGGTATGATTTTGCAAAAATTTGCATTGAATCAATCAAATAGCTCAAATTCTTTGTATTAAAATTGCTACGAAATTTCGAATGAACTTAGTTCATTGTTGAATTTTGTTTATAAGCATATGAAAATCATAAAACAAAATTTATTTATTTATACAAAATAGATATAGTACGAATTTAGTCCTAAAAATTTAACACTTAATTTTCTATATGTTTATATAATCATTGCAAAATTACATGATATTTAAATATTTATTCTATTTTGAAGAAGTTGTATATTTATAGTTACAAAGTATAATTATTGGCACTGTTAGAATAATTTATTAACTTTAGAATATGATAAGAAATAGTTTTATATATAATTAGAAGTCAATATTTTTATGTGATCTTTTATTATAATTTTTAAAGATTATGTTCTAATTTCATAAGAAAAAGAACACAGTTTAAGGTATAGAAAAAATCCTTCAACATCATAAGGTTAGTTTTAGTAACTTTACAAATATTAAATTATCTAATAAGTTAGATAATATAAGTGATACCACTAAAGCCTAGTGTGTTATTTTATGCTTTGTTATTGACTAGGCAAAGCTTATAAATTTCAATATTTGATTATCGGTCAAAGTTTTTAAGTCAACTTTGTTGTGATCATTAAGAGATAACTATATTAAATGTATTTAAAAAGAATTATAATAAGCTTATATATGTGTTTGATTATGCTTTTAAAAAAAATATTTTTTTGAGTTATAGTTATTATAAAAGTGTTGATTTCACTAATTTTGTATTTTATATATAGAAAGAAAGTTATTTTGTCAAAAAAAAATTCATAAAAGTTAAGTTTTGTATTTTTCAAGATATTCAACTTTATTACTTATTTTGTAGGTAGTGATAAATTTACAAAGAGATTTTATAAATGTGAGCATTTCCTAGAGTACAGTATATGTAATAAGTAATTTTAAATATATTGTATGATATGAGATAGATTTTTGGGTTATTTAGAGAATTAGTGTATTTTCAAACACGTGCGACGATATATTTATGCATGTAAGAGAACTCATCACTAATTAATGTGAAAGAGTGGTTGCATGTTTTTGAATTATATGCTTTAATTATGTTTACCACATATTATGTTATCACATAGTGACATTCGCTTAATATATTATAAGTGAAATTATGTTAAGTAATAATTAAATAAAGATATTCCTAATAAATTTTGAGAAAAGTTAATAAAGTAATTAGGTGTTACAAAACAATTGAAAATATTATTTTTTTATCTCATGTGATATTATGCACTTGCATTGAATATGTTTTGTTTGTATTTTGTGTATGTGAAAAATTAGCATACTTAACTTAAAATTCATTATAAATTATTATAATTCTTAGATGATTAAAGATTTATGTGTACAATAAATGGATTTCACTGAATTTCTGTTATCTCTTAATTTTTTAGAATTTAGGACTTCTTTATTCTTTGTTTGATAATTTATTGGATGACATGGTTTCTTTTTAGACTTATTATTATTAGTAATTATACACCATTAATTAATTTTTATATTTATAAGATTTTAACAAGTGCTAAATTTTTTCTAGTCAAATATTATAGAAAATATTTTTAAAAATAATTTTATTTTGGATTTTATTTACATAAATAACTACCTTCAATTCAATCTTATTAAAATAATTGATATCATTATTTTTAAACAATTTTATTTCTACACGATCATTTACACTTAATACAATATTAAATAATAGATAAATATTAACAAATATTGTTTTGTATGATAAAAATTATTGTAAGTGAATCGTTTAATTTTTTAATTTTTTAATTTTATATTTTATATTTATAATTTTATATAAATTTTATTGTAAATAAATTTAATTTCATCACTTATTGTTTATTATTACACTTAAAAAGTTAGTTAATAAATAATATATTAATATTATATATAATATTAATAAATAAAATAAAAATTACAATTTTTAAGATTAAACTCGAATTTCTGGCACAACAAACATTATATGAGCTATAATAATATTTTTTTTTATGTAAAATAATATTTATTGGTATTTATTTATTATTTAATATTATTTTCAGTATAAATAGTTATTCAAGAGAAAAATTATCCAAAAATAATTACATTGGTCCAACTTCACAAGATTGAATTGTAGATAATGAGTCACCTAAATGGGTCCAAAATTAGGCGAAAGTTTTCTCAATGTTTTATTTGGTCAGTTTGAATTATCTTTATAAAATTGATTTGAAGATGTTGATTTACGTGAATGGGTCCAAAATTAGGCGAAAGATTTCTCATTGTTTTATTCGATCATTTTGAACGATCTTTTAACCTTCCCGGCTGGGGCGTTACAAGTTTAAACAGGCTGAAGTTGGTCAAATAATGTTGCCCTTCTCCCATTTCAATTTTTGCGAATTTTTTCTATCGCGAATATGTCGGAATCAAAGTCGAAGTCACAGTCGAAATGAAGTCAGTGGCATTGGGAAAACGCCACAGCGGGTGCCATTGCAGGCTTCGCCACCTTGGCTGCCGTGCACCCCTTGGCATCGTCTGCACTAGGTTTCAAAGCCGTCTTTCTTACTTATTTGTTTCTGAAACAGTTTGATTACAGTGCTATTCAAAATGTTTTGTTTTTCATTGATTTTGAGTTGTTGAAGTTGAACTACTGCTAGTTAACGGCAGTAGAGTGTCTAATCTCCCGACTTAAAAAAACTCAATTCATGTTATTTTAACAATTGCTCACTTGGAGTTTGTTCTTTCTGTTTCTCTGTCCCTGTATTTTTTGTCATTCTGTTTCCAAAGCTTTAATCCATATTATTGAACACCACATGTATTCGGAGTTGATGCCGAGTCAAAACTTTAGTAGTATTGCCAAACTTCTGTTTAATAAGAACAATAATCTCCAAATTCACTTCTGGTGGTAACTTGAATCTTTGTATGAAGGTTTTTGTGGCTAATACGTGTTAAATTTAGATGCGGTCATTTTGAGCTGCCTTTCAAACTTATTAATACATTCTCTTCGTTAGTTAGGATAGGTTTTAAAAATCCACAATGTGTTAAAGGGATAGAATTTGTTGAGAGGCAACCGGGTGTTGTTGGCATTGGATGTTTTGGGTACTCATATTTCAAAATATGCCATGCCATAGTTAATTGATTTATATACATATATATATATATATGTATATATTAAATATTATAACTAATTGTGTCACTATTCATTTGAACATTTTTGTTGGTTACAAATTGGTGTAATTTTCAATTTATGATAACATTTACATGCAATTTAATGGTAGCTTAGTATTTTATACTAAAAAAAAAAAAAAAAGAAAGCCACCGGCATTTTTTAGGAGATGAGGGATTACCCCTTATTGTTTCACTTACTTTCTCACTAGAGAATAAAAAATTGTTAGCTATTCTAGGGTTCTATACTTGGGAGTGCATCCTTATAGGTCTAAACCATGGATGTTAGAGATTAGACCTCCATAAAGCCTAATTTGCGCCAGGACTTTGTCCTAGATTATCAGAATTTTTCTTTAAGGACAATCTAGCAAACTTTAGCTTATTGATAAAAGTGTTGCGTTGTCATTCCATTCATCAACTCAAAATATTACAACAGTAGTGCATAGATTGATATTCAAGCTCTTGTTGATAGCGTATACTTGCTTCTTTTGAAGGATACAACTAGAATCAATCACGATTTTTTTTTTTATAATACTATTCTATGCACCAAAGGCTTGACTAATATTACTTATTTATATTTTTACCAAACATGTATCTTCATGATATTGCTCAATAAAATGTTGTTTGTTATTCTTCTCAATAGCAATGATACTCTGTACTTCAGGGTCTGAGAGGGCTTTTTTGCTTTTTCTCCTGCTGTTCTTGGGTCAACTCTTTCTTGGGGTTTATATTTCTTCGTGTAAGGGCTAATTAAATGCAACTATCCCAGCCATTTTTCATTTGGCTGCTTTTACTTTCAATATTGTTATCATTCTTTTTATTGCATTAAGGTTATCTGGTCTTCCATTTATATCTATGGTAGAGCCGAACAAAGGTATTCTAAGAATGGGGAGGAGTAGCTGAATCCTGGTCAGCAGCTAGCTTCTGCCGCTGAAGCCGAAGTTTTGGTTAGTACTTGAACTACCTTTGTTATTGCTTGGAAGGATAACTGACAGTTCATAAATATCAAACAACAGAAGCAGTAATATCTAGTGATAAAAGGTCAAAAGGTTGTGCAGAAAAAGAATCAAAACAGAAATAAAGAAAAGAGACAACTAGCTACTCTGGCAGCGTGAGTAGAAATAAGAAGTGCAACTAAGTGTAAATGGCATGTTCAAGGATTGTTCTTCTAATCTACCAATTAAAGTAAATCTCTTTTCAAAGCATAGAACAGTTAGAAATTTGTTGTTAGAATAGTTGTTTCTTAGCATAAGCTTGTATTCTTTGGTTTCAAATTTGCTCTTACCAAAGATAAAATTCACTGCTTTTTTCTTCCCTTTTTTTTTTTTTTTCTGTTATTCCTTGGTGTGGTACAACTTACATTCTATTAACAAGTGCAACCTTGGGTATTGTCAGGTTTTTTTGTGCACAAATCATGTTTGGCTTGCGAAGACAAGATTGCAGCTTCAATCACCTCTTCTTCAAAGTCGACTGTATTGTGGGCTTTATGGTCTGCTCTGCATTTTACACTAATATGTTAATAATGTGCTCTCTCAGATCCTTTTTTGACTTTGTGAGTCATATGCACTTCGACTCCAAATAAATAACTCAATTCAAGTGATTATATGCATCTTCTAAATTAAGTTCACTCTTTCTTGGTAGAAAACTTTTATTGGAAAGCTAGTGCCAAATAAGGGTGTTAAACCTGTGTGAAGACTCAGAACTTAAAATACCAGCATTAGTTGATTAATCATTTTAGATGTAAGCTTTAGTGTATTAAGGAGTCCTCCATTTTTTAAATTGTGAATATATAAGAGTGATTTTCAAGCACATTCCACTTTGATTCAGACTAGTTTTTGTTTTGTTTGCTTATAGTCTGTAGCTTACCTTCATTGTCTCTTGCTGGTAGTACAATTTTCTTTAATGTGTCTTCAAAATTCAGATGCCTTTACTGCATAATGAAATAGGAAGGGTAGAGAGCATTTAATAGAGGGATTGTCCTAGTCTTTTCCAGTTAATTTCCAGTCTTTTCCTTTATTATTTTGTTTCTATATGCTTTCCCTTATCCACAAGTGTGAAGATGCTATTACATACTATATGCTCAAGTTTCTACTCTGTTCTTTTCCTATATTATGCTCTCTGTATTTTGTTTTTCCAGTTACTTCTTCACTAAATTTTGTACAGGTGCATACTCTGGGAAGTTGTTAATGATATGCATGATACAAGCATGAGGGAAAGCTTATTTTTCCTTTTTCACTATGGCCTGAAAACGTGGTGCTTGTATTTGGTAATTGTGTCATATCACGATATTGGTCTATGATCATCATGCAGTCTTTGTCTCCGGAGAAATCATTTTCATTTTCTTATGCACCATATAAACTGCAGCTCTTGGTACTTCACTCATTTACATGCCCAAATGCTTTTAAAACTGCATTTGTAATGTATCAAGAAATTATATTAAATGAAGGGCAAGGGTTTTAGCAGTCCATTTTTTAGTTCGTGTACTCCACTTAGCTACATGGGATTCCAGTGTCACAATTATCCAAGTCAATTAACATGTGAATACTGTGATTTTTTGGTTCTAGATTTTCACAAATTTTATGTTGCTTCAGCAGGTTTCTCATGGACCAATGTAGTTCACAGCTTACAAGGAACTCCGTAAAGCTATAGTTGACTTCACATCTAAACAAAGGAAACAAAATCATGATGGTGTGAATAATTTATTGGTAAGTATTGGAAAAGTGTGGGAACTAAGCATTGGCAGTACTAAAAAGGTCAGGGAACTAAGTATGGGGAGTATTGTTGTTTTCTCATTTAAGTTGTTTATTTGCATATTTTGAGTAAAAAAAGACACATGTGAGCTGGTCTACATTTGTGTATGGTGGTAATGACTCTGCACATTTAAAACTATTATAGTTGATTGAGTTTTTGTTTCATTGAGTTCATCCAAACTTGCAAATTTCTGTTAGAGGAGTAGGATGTAAAACACTGATTTCCTTTCTAAGAGTTCTATTTTTTCCTTTTATCCAAAGTGTTACATGGTATTTAACAGTTTCTAGCATATTTGCACAGAATTCAGTTGATTATGCTATACTTGGGGGGCTCTTCAAAAGTTGTGGCCACTCTTTTCACATATCCATTTCAGGTAGGCATTCATCATGTGTGCTTCCTTGAAATGTTTTTTTTTTTTTTTTCCTTTTCTTTATTGTATGCTAATCATTTATATGGTTGGGGAATTTGTTTAACTAGGTTATTCGAGCTCAATTGCAGATATTGTTCCATGTGAAAAATTTTTATATATGTATATTTGTGGTGAACCATAACCTCCCTTGGGCTAACTGAAGGTTTGCACATTAGTAACAGCAGTGCTGGTGTTTCCATTTAAGTTAAAAATTGATGGTGTTTTATAAAAAGAAGCTACAACAGAATCATCCCTGCCTTATCATCTAGAACAAGGTTCAAGTTTGGTGTTGTAAGCATTTCTCTCTCACCTTGCAAGCCTTCACAATCTCTGCAGCTTCCTCTTTCATGCTTACAGTTTGAGAGTCATATGAATGTATCTAATCACTTCACCATGAAGTCTCAAAGTCATAACAGATTAATTTGCAAAGAAATCTTTGCTTGTGTGCTGAGTTTGCCAGTTGCATAGCATTGATTGTTGTGGTTGTGTACAGTGGTGAATGATGGTCGGTATATTTGAGTGAGCCGGTTGTGTGTGGTGATGAATGATCTGTACTTGGAGTTAGGATGCTTCCATTTGGATTGGAATTATTGTGTGTACTTTTTTTCTTCAAAGAATATTTCTTACATTTTTAACGATGGCCAAGTCAGATCTAATCTCTTGAGAGTTTTAGGGAAAGCCACTGTAAATCATTATAGAAATAGCTTCAACATTTGATGAGACCTAATCTTATGGGTGGTTGTCAAAGTGTTGCAGTTTTCTACATGTTAAGAGCCCAAGCTGTTATAAAGCTTCTGGGTCAGGTAAGACAGTTGCATTACCTTCAGCCTCTTTGTAAAGTCCCCCCTCTTTTTTGGGGGATAACTGATAAGTAAAAAGTTGGACATGCTCTGGACCTGGTGATAATGATAAGCTTGGTCAATTTACATGTCTCTGTTACTAATGACCTAACTTGGGTAATATATGTATTCTTCTGCAGCAAAGACCTGGTGGTGATAGAATTTCAAGATACATGGACAGTTGGCATGTTGTGACGTAAATTGCATGGTGAGATTAACATTTTCTCAGTCTTTGCTATTTTGGCCACATATATTTGTCAAGAGATAAGTGTTGACTACTGTAACCTGCCACTCCCACTGCTATCAGTTACCCTACCAGGAATTTATGCCGTCTGAACTTTTTAAGGTATTTCAATAGATAACACATCAATCAAAGTTGAGACTTAATTATTATATTTTCCTATAAAAGTAAAAGTTGTTTTTTTGTTCTTTTTTTCACTTTCCCTTCTATGACTTCCCTAGTAATTGCTTGCATGAACTGTTTGCCTTTTTTCTTTTTGGGGTTCTCACATGTTAATAACTTTTACATCTTTCCTTTTGCACTTGCAGGTTTGAGGGACTAAGAGGTTTTACAAGGGTATCACGCCAAAACTTTTGAAAAATGCTCCTGCTGCTTCAATACCATTTATTGTGTATGAAAATTTCCTAAATTTTCTAGAGAAGGCCTGAAAGCTTGATTGAAATTTTTGTTCGTTATTATTGTTCCTTTCATCCTTCCTATTATATGTATTTTTTTTTCCATGTTGCTTTTATTGAGGCTAGATTTAACTCATTGGCTCCTTGAAGATCTTTAGGCTTTAGGTTTCTTCACTTGCTCAATCACGAGTGAACTTAGTCATGGGATTACTGTGGGGTTTCATCAAGAAGTTTACATGTCTTATATAATACATTTCTATGTGATTAGGTTTTGAAGTAAAAGGGAGCTTGATTATGAGACTTCAATGCAATCTTGATGGTAAAATTGAGCTTAGATGTGAGATTTTTACGTAATATGGTAAATCGAGCTTACCCGTGAGATCTTTATGCAATTAGATATCATCAAGAATTTCTCGTACTTTTTACCACAACCTGCTGTTCAAGTTCCATGAGAGTGATCTGGATCTATTTCGTTCACACTTTGTTTTTACACTTTGGTTTGAGATGGATTCTTTCGTGTTGAGTATTAAACAAAGGCTTCTTAAGCCGTTTTCCTTGAATGTGGGAAATCCCACTACACTAGACACAAAATTTTCATTTTCAAAACAGATTTACTACTCAAAAAAGAAACTAAATTCACACACATAAAAGCCATATATATTTTTTATGCGCATCCAGCTAATATTTACAAATATGAAGATCAAGCTTTGTAAAGCTTGATATGTTGCTCTAACATTGTTTTGCAGTTCACTAGTGAGATAATTATGATGCCCCTCATCTCAATTATGGAAAATAGTTTAATGAGACGTTCATTTACGATATGTTGCTCGAACATTGAATATAACAAACATTTAATTCATTTTTTGTCATATAAAATTTGAATCATATAAAAAAATTTTGAAACAAATAATTAAAAGTTGGAGAAAAGTCAAGAATCAATGTTTGTTTCAAGTTTTTATATGGGATGTTATAAGTTTTGTATTACAAAAAAAAAAAAAAGTTTGATGTACCTAACATCCAATGTATTAGATCAAATTTCTCTAATGAGGTAACAATGTTCTAAAGTTAAGAAAAAAAAAATTATATTTTAGTTTAATAATTTTTAATGCCTACATTTTGAGAAAGTGAAAATTTTTTTGTGTTGTTTAGTTATCAATCAAAGAAATGTCTTTAAAGAATTATAAAAGTATACATTTATTTCTTAAAATTTTATTTATTTTCAATTAAACTCTAATAAATATATGTTTATTTTTATTGAAAATTAAAAAACAGTTTATATACTAAATAGGGCACGATTATATCAAAATTTCAATTAAAATAAAGTATTATTATTTTTATTAAAAACAAAAAATTAAATAATCACATTCAATTTGTTTACTTTATAAAGAGTCGAAATTAATAAAAAAAATTTAACAATTAATTAAAAAATATTATTAATTTTACAATTTATTACAATTAATTAAAATAAAATAATTTTATTTATATTTAATAACTAAAAACTATATGCATC
The DNA here is from genome assembly GCA_032401905.1 of Swietenia macrophylla. Taxonomy (NCBI): domain Eukaryota; kingdom Viridiplantae; phylum Streptophyta; class Magnoliopsida; order Sapindales; family Meliaceae; genus Swietenia; species Swietenia macrophylla. Next base: position 883,562 of record CP135578.1, on the reverse strand, counting down.
ATGAAATAAGATTATTTTAGAATTTGTAATAATTAATCCAAATAAATATTAATAACGTTACTAAAAGTACTAAATAGACCTAGAAGAGGGCTTGTGTTAACAAGGGTTGTATTATTTTGCAACTTTGAATAATTTATTAGCGTAAAATACTATTATTTTATATTAAAAAATTTAAGTTTAGACAAATAGTATTATTTTGTACAACAATTAACTAAAATAAAATGTTATTAATATTATTAAAAATTAAAATCAAATAATTATATTAACTAGTAGACTTATGGAACTAAACTAAATAGATTTAGAATTTTATTAAAAAAACATTCTACCTAAATTATTGTATGCAAACTAATATACCATGATAATATTATTTGAATAAAAATGTAAAAATCAAAGCAATTAATCAAAATAGAAAATGTAGGTAATGCACAAATATTAGTTAATGCAAGATTATTGCCCATAGACTTATAAAATGACTCAAATTAATACGGATTGAATTACTTTACCTATTTTGATTATTTTAAAATAATAATTTAATTTATTTTGTATAGTTCTTTTTTTTTTACATGTTTTAAATAAAAATAAAAATATGTGTTATTTTTATTTTATTAATTGCGACACTTTGTAAAATAATTAAATTGCATGTTTTTATATATTTAATAGAATATTTAAATTTTATTTTGATTAAAAGTTTTGAATCTTATCTTATTGGGTATATTAAATGAAAATAATAATATGAGTTATTAAGATTTATCTATATATGATTGAAATTAAAAATAAATTTATATTATAAAAAAATTACAGGAAGGAGTTATTTGGTTTTATTTGTTAATAATTAAAACCGATGAAAATTGTAAAGTTTTATAAAATTATTCTTAATTGATTTCAAGTAGTGGTAATCATAAGTATTTGTTACTTTCTTCAAGTTTAGGACATATTTGTTAATTATTTTAAATTTTGTATATTGAGATCTTCAGTAACTCTATACAATAAAATTCTTCAAATTTTTGCTCACTCCTATTATATATTTTTGGAAACTTGTGAGAACAGAAAAGAATATATAATGCCTTAAAAAATATCTAATAAATATGTGGATGTTACAAAATACGCGAATATTTATTAGTTTTTTGGACGATTAAATTGTAAGAAAATTTAGATGAAATTATATAAGTTTTGAATATTTTTACTTCAAGTATAATTTTAATAAGATTTAGGGTTATTATATAATTTTTTTTAAAAAAAATTTTTATAATACCCTTTTATTTTTAAAAATTTCAAATTTGTCCCACTTTTCTCTCTTCTATTTATTCTGACCACTATTTCAATGAGCCCTTTTCCAACCTCCAATTGATACTATTTTTAAACCACATATTCTCCTTGACGTTGCCATTCTACTACTGCAAACCTCATCTCAATTCGACTTTTGATGAGCTAGCAAATTTTGTTTAAATTTTTGAAAATTTTTTAACTTAACTTTCGACCAACCTCGACCTCATATAAAAAAATCAAGTATATTGATGAACTTATCTTAACAAGTGAACAAAATAATTAAAAAGTTTGGACCCAAAAGTTACCAAATTATTGCTAAAAAAGTCACCAAAACTGTAACTTTTTAGCCAGATCTCTGACAAATGGTGCGTCAGATGAAAAAACAAACCATGTCATTAGATTCAAGACATCAAATTCTATAAGTCTCGTAAGGAACCATTGCCTGAATCGTCAAATTTTGAGTCACCGATATTGTTAATCGGTGTTGAATAGAGAGTTGGTCAACCCTCTTGTTTTATGCCTTTCGGACCTCATTTTTTACTTTGGAAACATCTGTTAGACTCATTTCGGGGAAAAAAATTTAACTGTAAGTTCAGAATTATCAAATAATTTTTTAAACCTGAACATATGTAAATCAAAACGATTGAAGTAGGAATTTCGTCAATTATTTAATTGTTTATTTTTTAAAAATATAAATTAGATATATGAATACACATATATTTTCAAGTGTTTATGATTATAATTATGATTTGAAAATAAATTTTAAGTTATTTGAAAATTTAATTATGTATTTTTACAATAAATTCTTTTGGGGGCACGTATTACACTTATGGCGCATCGAATTTATATTGATTTAATGTTATTAAATGTTTTACTGAAATATCATTTACACGGTATGAAAATATATAAATTATGTGTTGTTGATAAATAGTATGTAGGATGAGTTTTATAATTTTTTTGTTATTATACTGTCCAAATATTTATTAAATATACTGTATTATTTATACATTGTTACTATAGTGATTAGGCTTTGAATCAGTATATAATATATCTATATATTAGATATTTATGTAATTACAGTATATAGACGACGGACGGGCCTTTAAGGCACATAGGTAAGTAGAAACTAAGTAGGGTAGGAGTATAACATGAATGTAAATTCGCCTCCTCAGTATATTTTGTATGGATATGATTCAGATGAAATTGATAGTGCTTATTTTTATTGTATATATATGTACACGTATATAGTTATATAAAGTGTAAATTTTAAATTTTAGAACTAACAATAATTTTATTGAAATTGGGCATGTATAATTTTTTTTAAAAAATTAATTATAAATTTTTGAGTAAAACCAGTTTAAGTAAGTGATATTAATCTTTACTATACATTGTAATTTTGCTTATTCCCTTCTTTTTTTTCTCCAGTCTTATTTTTAGTATGATATAGAGATTGAAAAACAAGTAGTACATTTGAGTTCTAAGAGATAAAATGAGTGTGTTTTTAGTTAGTAGTTAGTTGATACATTTTTGTTAATTTGTATTTAAATTATTAGATTTTTAATTATGTGATGATACATATTGTATATAAACTACTAGAATTTTAAATTTTTTATTTTTTGTTTAAATAAAAGAACAATTTGTATAGTTATATATAATTTTATTAGATTTATTTTTATTATTATTATTTTTACATATATTTTAAAACTTCGGAGCATTTTTTAACTTTTTGACTATTAAATTTTGATGTATTGATTTGAATTGACTTTTCTAATTTAAAAGTCACTAACTCTGATTCAGGATGTGACAATATGTTTTCCCCTAACATCTTTTATTCTTTCTCTTGTTTGGACAATCTTTAATTCCCATTCGCTATGAAACCTATATCTTCTTCGTCCAAACAAGAGAATTGACTTATTTTACAATTCCCATTCACTATGAAACCTATATCTTTTTCATCCATTATTAATTTTGTTGGAAGGAATGGTATAGAGCTCATTTGCATGGTCTAAGAAGATTGGCATTTTTTTCCATTCATCATTTCACATTTATTGGAATGTTCTTTCAAATTGTGGGATTTCTATTGTATTTGAGCATGAAAAAAAATTGTTAAAAGGAGAATTGTATTGAAATATATTTTTGTATTGATTGTTTTCAATAAAATATTAATGATTGCTATAAAAGAATGTGAGTTTTTGTATACACAACTCGTGTGTTGCCAACTAGGTAAAATACATTACAAGAAAACCTAAAAACTTCATTAGTGGCACTGAAACACTATGCAGTGATCAATTTTGTCCATCATATGAGCTTTCCTCTGAGGCAATGGTTGGTTTGAAGAATGAAAAGGAATATGAAAAGAAAAAGAATGAAAAAAAAAGAATAAATTTTTTTTTATTTAGTTGTATTATAAAATTGTAAATAGAAAGAATTTTATTATTTTTTATTTAAACAAAAATATATTTATTTCTATTAAATTAAAATTTTTAATAATTTTTACTTTATTTTTAAATTTTAATTGTATTTTATTAAAATAAGTATTATAATAAATATAGTTAATACTCTTAAACATAAATAAAAAATTATCGTTTCTTTGAGAATTTTTTTCTTTTCCTTTTCCATTTCTTCAATCATATATACTCTTAGGGTTTTAGGAAGAAAAAAAAATAATATAATGTCAATAGGGAACTAGTTAGCACTCTAAAACTTCTTGGAACTTTTTTATATTGCAAAAGTTAATCTACATATATATTATGGTTGTCTGATTTACTCAAATTTATATTGTGATATTTACTTAGTTAAAAGGAGTGTTTTTCCTCTTTAAATTAGATAGAAGTGTCAAATGAATTAAGTCAACACGACATGACATAAGTTTAATATGAAAAATAATATAGTAGGTACATGAACCATGTGAGCTCAAAACGAGATTCCATTTTAAGCATGCAAATCCAATGGACTAGCACACGGACTAACACAAAAATCAGAATAATTAATTAAAATATTTAAAATAATCTTAAAATTAGAAAGAATTAACAATGCACATAGTAGTGGAAGTAAATAGATAACATATTATGATATTTTGACAATTTTAGTTAATTAACTTTTTTAAATATTAAAAATAAAAATATGCGAATGCTACGAACTTGACACAATATGAATAAAATATGCTTGTGGACTAGGTTGGTTTGACCTTAGTAATTAGACACAACATGGAGCATAAATGGACTTGAGTTTCATGGGTTAAGTTAGCACAACATGACACATTTACAGCCTCTAAAATTAGGACTTTCAAATGAAACGAATTCTTGCATTCTAACCTTTATCAAATAGCAAATTAGAGTTATTATATAATTAAAAGAGTCTTGTTTTAAGTAAATTAAGAGAAATTAACTAAAACAAGAGTTCAAATAAGAAAGTCTATATTTACGTATATTTAACTAATAAAAGGATTTCTTATAAAATAAGTGACCTCAAGAAAAAAATTTATTTTAAATAAAAAAATTCACATTATAAATTGACTTTAACCTTAACCTTATTCTTTAGGCTTGCATTTTCTTCTCACTGGATAATCACATAATATATTATTTTATAAGTTAAGGTCCTTCGAGTGGCCTAGTTAAGTTATACCTCGCATAAAAACCTACTCACCTTCCACATCATGAATCACAATTCAAGCCTTAAGGAGGTACTTAGGGTCCACTTTGTTATACATTACACACTAACAGAAGAATGCTATGGTGGACTAGGCTTGACTTAAAATTATGATCAACTTTGGGGCATTAATAGGAAGCGCATTAAAAGAGGAAAGGAAATATTTATTATTAATTGAATATTATGTAATATAATTTTATACATAAATGAGTTAATTTTATTTAAAAGATAACAAAATGTGTTATTTTTGTAAAAGAGACACTTAACCCTCTTGTCCTCGTATATAAAGAGAAACGCTCTCAAAACAAAAAAATAAAAATAATTAATAAATAAATAAGAGAAGTTTCTCTCTTTGCATTTGTCTCATGCAAAGATAGAAATGCTTATCTTTAAAAAATTTTTAAGAAATATTTTTATTTCTTTACATTGAATAAAAGCATAATCTTTAAATAAATAAGAGAAACAAGTGTTTTTAAAGATAAGCATTTCTCTCGAAAAATTATATCGCTTACCTTTGAGATACGTTCATTTACATTAATCATCCCTCGAAACTTCATTAGGTTTTTAAAGATTATGTACTCTGTTTACATAATTTAAAACATACATAAGTACATTTAAAATTGCTTATAGTATTAAATACTTATAAAAATCTCAAAGAAGAAAATAAATAAAATATTTAAATTTTAAATAATATTAAAGATACATATTACAAAATCTTAAGATACAGAGTGAAAACATTTTACCAATGAACCCTAAGAAATATAAGATATATTGAGAAACTCATACCAAAGGTAATGCAGTAATAGCTTTCTTTACTCCTATAGTAATGTACCAATTGCAATACTTAACCTGAAAGAGATAAATAGAAAAGGATGAATATAAAATATATTCAACAAGTAACTATTAGCAATATAAAATTCATAATAATTGGAGATATTGAGATATTAAAATAATTTATAAAATTATGATTATTACTAGAGAAATCTCACATTGTTTTTGAAAACCAATCATATAATTTAAAAGCATATTATACAATACTAATACATCACCAATAAGTATGTTTCATAAGATAAATCATTTAAATGACAAGTGTCTACATATATACAAAATAGTAATAACATTTTCATAATCAACATCATAAATATACAAAACAGTAGTAATATATAAACTATTGCCCTTGTTTGATGTCAATACATTTATATGCTAACCAATCATTCCAATAACACAAAATAGTTTAAAAATAATAATTTATTAAATCAAAACATACAATTCAAAATAGTTTTCTAATAAATTAAATATTATACACAATTCACTTATTGTTTAGGAAAAGGTCTATATTCCTTTATTAGTCTTTGCGTTGACTTGGGTCTCCTGCAGAAGTGCCTGGGTCTAAAGAATACTATATGTATTTCTATTAAAATTCAAACTTTAATAACATACTTATCTACTGCAATATGAAATATTTATGTATGATCAACATAAATCTTTAAGTTCATATATAGATTGAAATTTGAATTTATACAAAATTTTTACAAAAATTACTCTGGCCTTTAGTTAAAATTAACCATTAAAAATAGTTTGATAATTTTAAAAATGTTAAGGTTAAAATTTTAAAAAATAATATATTTAAAAAATAAATTAACTCCTTAAACTTTTCAACGATTCTTAAATTACTTAATTTAGAGGTAATTTGGGAGTTTAAAAATGACTTATAAAATGGATTATTACAGCATCTTCGTGCCATATGTGCTACAGTAACTTATTATAATACCCATATTATAGTGCTTGTTATAGTAACTTTTAGTGTACATAGAAAATAAAAGCACCAATGCCATGGCACTAGGCCACAACACTCATATAAGTTTTGTTATAGTGAAAATACAAAACAATAAAAATAAAACTTTTGACAAGGCAAATAAACTTTAAATTTATCCTATAACTACTTATTCAAAAGTTTTTTAAAAATATTACAATGTTGTCTATAATATGATTCACTTAAAAAACGGTTTTTTTTTTCTTATTAATACCAAATTTGGTGCAAATCAAATTGATTTAAAATCCAATCTTAAACCTAATTTCTAAACCTCAAATACAACTATTCTAAACTTAAATTAAACTTTAAAATACTTCCTAAATTATAATCTAACTTAATATAAGCGAAACCCTAAAAATCTAATTAAAAACTAGAAATTCATGCCATTTAACTAATTTTTATGCAATAAAATCTTACGAAAAAGTTTTTTCATTCTCATATAACTCATAATTATTCTTTAATATCAAGATCAAGTTCAAATTTAAAGGCATAATAGTAATGCAAAAATACCTATTCTACATTTATGCTAAATCAAATAAATAAATAAAATTTAAGATTTTCAAACATTTAAAAACCTTATGTTAATTTATTTTGATTTGAATAATGGAAGAGAAATGAAGAAAATTGATCTAGTATGGCTGAATGGAGGATGGGAAGAAGAAGCAAAATGGTGGGATAAGTGTCTCACGGCAATAATGGAGAAAAATGGAAAAGTAGAAGAAAAGTGGATTTACATAATAAGGACAAATTTCATTCAAGTTCCTACCTTCCAATTTTACAAAATTTTTAACTTTTTTTTTCTTTTCTGCATTTAGGTTCTTTAAGTAAATAAATAAAATAAAATAAAATAAAATAAAAACCTCCATAATATGTCAACTAGTTATGAAATATGTACATGCATAAAAATATAGTCCAAGTGTAAAAAGGACTAAATTACTCATAGGATTCAAAGGATGGGTTCTACAATTTTACCAATTTTATTATAAATTTGCCTTTAAAATTCTAGGTACCTATACTACTGAAAATGATAAACGTATTGTTCCCATATAGAAATCTTGGGTTCTCATGTCACCTCTTTAATGTTGATACTAAGCTACAGAACTTTAACTATCAAGATTATCTTACTTCTCAAGACCCTTTCTTTTTAATCTAAGAACTCTACTGATAAAAACTTGTAAGTAAGATCCTTTTTTAGTTTTACAAGTGGTGCCTCCATGATATATGAAAGGTTCAGTACATACTTTCTCAATAGAGATGCATGAAAGATGTCAATAATAAAGTTAATTATCCTAAAAGGACAAATGTAATAAAGTTAGAGTTTTCCCCTATTATGAAACTTGATAACTCTTTTGAATGGTAAAACTTTTAAGAAAAACCCATCTTTCACAACAACTTCAATTCTCTTGTTTGGTTATCTATATAGTACTTTTGTCAATCTTATGTTGTTTTCAACCTTTTTCAAATGGTCTTAACTTTTTTTTGTGGTAGTCTTGATTAATTCAACATTATTCAATTTTCTTTCATTTACTTCATCCCAACAATGTGAAATTCTACACTTTTTCCTATACAATGCTTTATAAAAAGCTATACCTATATTGGACGAGTAATTGTTATTATAAGCGAGCTTTGCTATGGACAAATGATAATTTAAGCTACCTTAAAAATCCATGGCTCAGGTCCTAATCATATCCTTGAGAATCTATAAGATTACTTCAGACCAAACATTTGTTTGAGGGTGGAAAAATTGTACTAAAATTTAACTCTATCCTCAAAGTACTTTGTAAACTTTTGTAAAATTTGAGATAAATCCATCACAAAATCCATGGAAACATGATCTAACTTCTACTTAACAATATGAATTTTTAGTTCAATGTTAGTTAATACAATCAATTTCTAACTAAAAAGAAGAAATCCATATGCACTTATTCTCCAACTATCCAACTTTTCACCATTCCACAATTGATTCATTTAGTCACTATCTTTATTTCACTATCACTATTAACACCAAAATTGCAACTATAGCATAAATATAAGCTAAATGGCTATCTTTATGATATTGCAAATCCAAAATCTCGAATTATCATTGACTTTTTTCAAATCCTCTAAGGTCAAAATGCAAAAATTTCATTAAATTTATAATTCAAAGCATCAAATATCATGTTAAACTTTCTAAGATGATACTGAAGAGTAAAATCATAATTCTTCTTTTTGCACATATAGTAATATAGAAAACAAACACAAGATCAATGAGTTTATTCAACTAATATGCAATCATAATAGCAAAATTTATTACTCCCAATAATTTATACTTAATCTCTCGTAACATTGCAACTGCAATTCTTATGGACACACATTCATATTTTCTATTTTGTATGCTATGTTGGAGAGAAATTTTTTGTAGATTATGATTTTTCCTTTAAATATTTCTGGATGTGTTATTAATTTCCAAACATGTTTCTTATAATTATTAATTTTGTCCTTCCTTGATTTTTCCCTCTTTTTTTTTCCTCTTTTCATCTTTCTTTTTCACAATTTGCTTTCTCTCAGTTATCTTTTAATTTCTCCTCATCTCTCAATTCAATTTTAAAATCAAAATTGTAAAACAAGCAGGGGGATATATATATATATATATATATATATATAAGCCACAAATTGAAATTAGAAGCATGCAATTGAACAACTACATGCTTCATCATTTTTCTCTTCTTCTTTTTTTTTTTCTTAAAAGCCTCTTTTTTCATAAAAGAAATGAAAAAAAATTGGACCAAAATAGCTCCCTCTTTATAATTGGCTACTCTTTAGGAGAAAAAAAGGTAGCATATTTCAATCGAGAAAATATACAATAACAAAAAAAAAATAAATTAAGGACACTAAACATATAATTTGTCTTATAAAATTTATAATTTTTATTGTCCCTATAAAAGTTGAATACATAGAGCTTATAAATAATTTCTTCTATCATTTCATTGTTGGTTATATGCCTTAGTTTAAAAGGGACAAATATGTAATTATATATTATTGCATTGATTTATAGAATTGACAATTTATCTATAAGTTTTGTTTATAATAAATGTTGACTACGTATTACATAAGATCCTTAAAATAATAATCAGTAGAATTAACTTTAGTTTTATTTATGAGATCTTGTCATTCTTAATTGTTCTCAATTATAGGATTATCAATATTAGAATATTGATAAATACAATTTAAATTAGCATATGATATCTTTAATTCCTTGGAGAAAAAAGGAAGTCAATCTTATAAGTTACTAATAAAAGTGTTTACTTGTTCTAATAGATAGATGTTTGCTAAGAAATAAGTATATTAAACTAAACCACTTAAGAATCTATATGAATTGTTAACTGTGTATCTATAGAATTTTTCTAAGTTATGATGGTATGACTAATCCTTCTACATAAAGTCTTTATGGTATCGAATAAGTAGATCATATATACTTTAACATTACACCTTTGTTGTTCATAGTGAGATTACATATGGGGTAGTTATTGGGCAATATTAAAAACACACAAAAGTTATGAAAGATAAATAATTTGCTGCTTTGGATAATATAAAGTCAACATCACACCATGAAGTATAATTTTGACATAAGTGATGATATAAGTCCATGGATATGATAAGTTCTAAAAAAAGTTTTAGAAACTTTAAAATTATATTATTATCTTAAGTCAAAAAGATCCAATAATCATAATTTAATAGAATAGACATTTTTCATACTTTAAAATTTTAGTGAGATATATAAGAAATGAAGAAATTGAATTACATGATTTTATGAAAGTTAGTATTCTTTCTTACTTGGTTGTCATGATAAATTACTATATGCTACTTTTGGTCGATAAAAACTAATTTCTTAATTAAAGAATTAGTTAAACATAAATTAATCTAAATAAAAATATAGACTTAAGAAGTAAACTATTTAAATTGCCAACACAAGAAAGTATAAGTTATATAGAATTAAATATTAGAACTTAGTTATTAAGTTCTTAAAGTTTTAGACAAAATTTGTAATTTTAAAAATTCTAGATAAAACATATAATTATGAAAACTATGAACTAATCTATAAATATGAATTTGTTGGGACTTTCTCATAATTTATAAAAGTATAGGTGCTATTTTCTAATTTTCAAAGCACTGAATGTAATCATATACATTATTTGCATTCAATCATAATTTCTAGATTTATGGTATCCTAATTTCATTAAGAATGATAAATTTTGCTTAATTAATTATTTATAGTACCATAATCAGTTTTATGGTATCCTAATTTGATTAAGAAAAATTAATTTTATATAATTAATTTGATTAATTAAAAGATAACTAATTGTTTAATTTATGGTGAATTAAGAATCTTATTTAGATAATAATAGACTATATTTTTATCTAAATACTCCTAATATGATTGCGAGTAAATAATTAAATTATAATTATAATTTCTTCCCTTTGCCCAAACTCATAATTGATTTTTTAATAAAATATTAAAACATCTATTCCTTGTGACCTAAATTTCAAACCCTAATTCTTGTCTTTTTGCTTAAGGCAGCACTAAAGAAAAGACGCCTGCCTAAATGACCTTGGATTTAATGAAATCCGAATTTCTTAATTCTGCTTTTTGTATTGTTAGAGGCCAAGCAGTCAGGTGGCTTTGAAAATTATACGAGTAAATGAATATTTTAACTACATTAGTGGTTAAGATTTAAAAGCTAAGATCTTAATCCTTTGGTTTATATTTATTATTATTATGAAGCATGATTAAATATCATGATCATGGCAAGGAAATTAATATATTTGATTAATATGATTACTTTAAATATTTAAAATTTTTCATGCATATGGTATGCTTAATTCCCAATATTCGTTACAGGCATTTTCTAATTCATTCTATAGAATTATTAATGAAAAGCAACACAAAAACTAAAAAAAAAGTCACAGACTAGAATTTTTTGAATTTTTCTTTTCATTTTTAATGCAAATATTGTTGAATTTTTATCAAGAATTTTGAAAAGAAAGAGATTTTGTGGGGAAAGAAATAAATAAATTGAAGAGAGAAGAGTAACATTAGGAGAGAAAAGATGAAATAAGAAAGAGAATAAGTAGCAGAATGAGAGATATTATAACTTATTACCTTATAGAAAAATACAAAAAGACATAAAATATCATGTTTAATATTTATAAAAGATTTTTAATATTTATTACATTCAATCCTCACCTTTGATAAACTCTTAATCTAAGGGCTTATAATTAATGTAAAAAAATTATATAATCATAGTATTGTTAATCCTTCTTTATAGGAGAAATATATATAATATGCATAATGAGTGGGATTCTTCTAACTTTTTTTTTAATTTAAATTTATACACTAATTTTGGTCCATTGATCCTTGTAAATCTAATGGTTAAAATTTAAAGTCAACAAATAACATTTAGTACTGTCAACTCTGCATTTCTATCCTCCCTTAGATTGCATAGATCAATGGTGTAAAATTGATGTATTAATTTAAATTAAAATAAAAAAAAAATCAAGAGAACCCTACCCATTGTAGACATGAGCCTTCCGTGTCATATGAAGTGTTGTTAAATTACTTTGTGACTTTCAAAACAAATTAGTGGCTGAATCCATGGCACTTTAAAATTTCTTTCCCCAGCCAGTTAATTGCATTGCCACGTATTTATTCATTTGCTGAATGTACATGCCAATTGTAGTTAATGTTCATCCCAAATGAAACCTATCTAGCTAATTAGATACCTCATCCTAGGTAAGTATATCATTACTAGCTTGTCTAAATTCTTGGCAAAATTTTACCCTTCTTATTGAACTAATGTACCTTTATCTTTATGTTACATATATAGCAGGTTTGGCAAGGCAACAACAGTCATCTAGGTATGGTTACCATACGTTTTAGATATTCATTTCTTAAAAGTACAAACTTTCTTTACACAGTACCCGATTCTGGACAGCACTGCTGAAGAGAATTAACACAACAATTAATAATTTGAAAAGCTCATCGTGTCTGCTTTTCTGAATAATAATGCAGGTGAAGTTAAGATAATGTAATATATGTAAGCCCCAAAAAAGGATCATTGCTGCCTCTCATTTCCTTTCTGAATGTGATCTGTAGATGGTCATGACCTCCCGACTGCATTTCATTTTTCACTTCAGTCATCATGAAACCTGTAATTGATCTTGGACTGGAGTACGGTGGCTTCAACAGAAAATTAAATTGTTTCCCATGTCAGCAACCAGCACAAAATACTTTACTATAGACTTGATCAAATAAATCAGAACCAGTAGTAATTTCGCTTGATTTAACTCTTCGCTTCAGTAACAATTATCCAGAAAGTCTCATTGTCAAGCACAAGTGAGAGTAGCAATGAACCTGCGATAAGTCGTTAGTCATAGTAGTACAGCAGCATGTTTTCTTATAATCATTGTCATCGGGAATTCTTCAGCTGTGAAGTTGGATAATTCTGCACCAGACCTTACATTGAAACTTTGCGAGGTCAACTTCTTTCTTATTTGGCTATCGATGCCCTGCTGTTTGCACAGTGAGTGAGTGAGCCAGACGTTCATCCCTCGCCTTGTTTTATGCTATTTTGCCATATAACTTCACAAAAGGTTACAATTATGATCCACGAATTTATTTTAGTTTAAGTTGATGAGTTCATTTGATTAATTTTTTTATTTTTTTAATTTTTTTTATTTTTACTTTAGTTTATCTTTAAAAGCTCCGCAGCAAAATTTTTCGCAAACATTTTACTTTTATTTTGGTAACTCATGCTATCACTCACTTCCCCCAAACTTAATATTTAGTGACTCTATTCTATAACAACTGTGATCTGAAAAGCCACGATGCCTTAATCTTAAACATACCTGAAAATTAATAAATGCAACCACAAAATACCGGTCAAATATGATTCCAAACTATAGATACACAGTGATATCTAGCCACACACAGCAGTTGGTATCTGCAAGGTCCTCGTAAGCAAAATTTATGTACAAATATAGAAGAGTATATAAGCTTCTACATAAACGGAGTCATATTCATAGTATACTTCAATTTGAAACCTTGTCTGATTCATCATGGTGCCGCACCAGCCGTGCAGAAGAGTAAGCTGAGATTGCCGATCCAGTCATACTCATCGAGTGCTTAATGATACCCACACTTCTCTTTGTAGCCATCCAGACAATGCAGAAGAACCCCATCCACCCTGATAACAAAGTTGAAGAAACATAAAGTTATATATGATAGTTGAACAGCCAAAGGCAATTTTATTGTAAACGAGACTCAAGCACCCAATACAACCATACTACCCTCAATGACTCACAGATATCTCTGAGAGAGAGAGAGAGAGAGAGAGAGAGAGAGAGAGAGATGGAATGAGGGAAAGTGGGGAAAAGATAGACAACAAGAGAGACCTAGCAATTCCATCATACAATTGTTACCATCAAATTGATGAACACCGCAAGGGATAATACTTAGGAAGTATAGTATTATTTAACAAATTAACAAGTTAATACGGATAATTAGAACCATTATTGGACAGTTTGATGTTCAGCTGGTTCAATTTTGAAATTTCTTGCAAGTCAACGCCACTAATAATAATATCTAAAATGACTTAAAAAACAGTTTTTATATTTCAATTTCATGTAAAACTAAAATCACTAAACCTAAACGTGAGGAAAAACCAGGACATTCTATAACCTTAAGAAACAAAGTAAAAAAAAAAAAAATAGTGAGAGCAAATAGCTGTACCTGTAGCTATTATTACAGCTGCAACTGCTGAAATTGTTGCAGTGGAAATAACAAAAGCAGCAGCTGATAATGCTCCAATATAAATAGCAGTAACACAAGCAAAGAAAAGCGCTAAGAAGCCTCCTGCCACAGCTAAAGACATGAGAAGGGAAATGATAATGGCATTGACAGTTGCAACCAGAAAGAAAAGCATAAACATGAGCAATCCTGTCACAGTAAGAAGAGTAGTTGTTCCAACCTGCATGAATTTTCAAAAGCATAAAGAGAAATTTTGAAAATAAAACCTCAACAATTTTGATACTAATGATAACATTTTTGAGGTAAGCAAAAAGACAATCAATAGTGATCAATAAACTGGCAAATCATTTTATTCATCCTATCTTGATTGAGAAAAAATAACTTCTCAGGAAGCAACTCATACCGTTCAGGTGGGGATGAATTGACAGGAAAGTCTGGAAACATGACAAAGCATGTGTTTATGAAATCCATCCATTAAGTATTGACCAATCTTGCATAAATTCATTATTTAAAAACTCATAACAGGTCATCACTTACTCATTATCTCAAGTTTTCATGCCATTTACTGAAATATGGCTCTGAGTATTTTAGGATCAAAGAGGGCAGCAATAGTTCTAGTTGGGGCCTTAGTAACAGAAGGTTAAGCCACAGGTTTGATACCTGGCCTTCTTGCCACAAGTTCAAGCCCTGGTAGAAAATGAGATGCAGACAAACAAAAAGAAACAGGAAAACGAACCTTGAAACTTAAAATGAAACTTAGTTGTTTCATAAAAGAATATTTGTAGAAAATCAGTGACACTATACCACTAGTGCAAGAGAACAAAGCTTTAACAATTGTCATTATCATCCATCCTCATCATTCTCAATAATTAAATTCAACAAGCTTTAAATCCCAACCACTTATATAATTTTTGAAAACCACAATCCCTCAACCTTTCTAGGAATAGTGAAATCCCTCATGACCAATTTTCCTCACTCCCTTGGTCAACATACTAAGTTACCTTCCAGTTAAGTACAAGAAAAGTTTTCAATGTCAAATTAAATCACTCGTTTAAAATACTGCCATCTTGATTGAGTCTTCTGTATAAATTACAGGACCATCCTAGTTGACTATCCTCAACCTGTCCTCGAAAGCTGCAACAATCTTCAAATAAACTTAATCATTGTTCATTACAATTCTTACCTTCCTTACTCATCTATCCAAACAAATCACCTTGGCAAACAATCTTTGGGGGATATTGTCACAATTGTACCTAAGCTACAAAACTTGAGAATTTGCATAGGTAATTTTTTTAAAGGCACATTAATCTGATTATGTCAAAAAAGAACCTAAATTTCATTTTATTAGCACAGAGACGGAAGAAAAAAGAGGGAGTAGTAGAAAAGAACCACAAAAAAGAGAAAGAGTAAAGCGTCTGTTGGTGACTTGGTGGTGTTTTTGGCCAATTATAATGGATCTGCAAAGTTTGTAGCCTGTGGCCTATACAGAACGAACTTACGCAATAATTGGAGCTAATGTAGAAATACCCGTTGAAGTAAGACCAAGATGGATGGAAACTTGGAGAGAATAATTCAAGCATTCAATTGTTTCTATAGTAATCTATGTTCCCAAAGACAAACATAAGGCTTATTGACAGTGACATTAAGCTAAGCCTATCTTATATACAAATAAGAAACAACTCTAATTCAAAAAGTATGTAATCTGACTGAGACAAGTATTGTCTTAAATCACTAAAAATAAAATCATTACTAATATAAGTAATTCAGTAAAACACATATTGGAATATATTATATATCTAGAATGCACATGCTGATAACTTTTTCGAACAAATATCTAACTATTTCAAAATGTTTGGTTTCCAGGACATGTGGCTTATAAATTCTTAGATTTTGAAAAATACCAAAGCCTCAAATAGTTCCTGAAAAGCCTCTAATTGAAAGGCTCAAAAAAGAGAGAAACATGTTTGAAAATTGCAAAATTCACTAATCAAACTCGGTCTTATACTCACGCCAAAAAGCAAAAAAAATTGAAAGATGTCCATGTGTTTTCTGTTGTAATAAAACAATTTTCCAAATATTTAATCTTTCACTATACAAAAAGAAAAAATTTGCAAAACGTTCACCCTTCACTTCCAGTTGATCCAGAGCAGAGGCAACCATATACATCCAAAACAAAAGGCACGATCTACAGCTGGATCAAGCAAGCAGAAATTCAACAAATTAAACTTTATATCAATAGTTTGAACTCTACCCAACAAACAGAAGATTATTATAACGTGTACAGAGTATGTAAGACACAAAAATGAAGCGTTAAAAAGAGTACTGACAGTGATTACGAACAGAGCACGGAGAGGGCTGCCTCCACGAGTCCAGAGAAGAACATTCCGGCCAGTGTTTCTAGATGCTTCCCAAAGTTGGTTCGCATTATCGGATAGAAAGATTTTGATACGGCGTAGAACAGGAGTAGATGCGTTGGGAACGGGGAAGAGAATCGCAGAAATCAAATGGTGGAGAAGGGTGTAGAGTGTTGTTCCCTCAGATCGATTCCCTTTGTATTTAACGGTCTCGTCGTCAACGGAGAAACCGTCGTTGTTGATTGAATCTGATGCATAAGGTTCATCCATGTCGAGTGAGTGGTAGTGGTAGTAGTAATTGTGAATTTAGATACGTATGAATTATGATATTGGGAGTGAAAAGATGACGATCGATTCTTTGTTCTTATACTTGAACTCGTCTAAACTGAAACAAGACATATTTGGTAGTTCGTATTTGGAAAAGGGACCTGGGTGGAAGACACGTGGGGGGTTTTAGAGGAAGTATTCAATCTATTGTGGCCGTTCGATTGGTCTTGGTCGGGCTATAATCAAGACCCATTCCCGAATCCAGTCCCCCGATTAGATTTTTATATAAATGCAGGGCCTCACGCTAATTAAAATAAAATGGAGTAAGATACAAATAACGCATGACTTCTCTGTCTCTCTCTCTCTCTCTCTCTCTAGTATGGAAAACAATTACATGCAATTAAATTTTATATTTTGTTGTAAACAAGTTGAAAATGAAATGAAACGAGAATAAATAAACAATAAGTGCAAATGCCTTATGAAATTATAAAGCTCTTGCCATTGTGTTTTTTCTTTTTAATGAATAATTCATTACAAACATATGCCTATTTATTGAGAAAGATAAGGAGTTGTGCGTTGGTTGGGGATTTAAAATTCAAGGTAATTCATTAACAAAATGGCAGTGGGGAAACAGTGGGATAATTTGTCAAAGTCACATGTTGAGCCACTTAGTGGCAAATCTTATGATGTATCGGTTGATAGGAAAGATCCTTGAATAATTTTTTTGTATTATTCCTATTATGAAAGATAATACAACTTTTTAGGATATTTTAAGGAACCTTAATCCTTCTAGCAAGGCAATTCGTGATGCCTTGGGCCTTTGGAATACAACACAAGGTTGAGATGAAAATACTTTGATACATCTTATTGATAAGTTCAATTCTTTAAACAGCTAAATGGCTTACAATTGAAAACAAAATAAATCAACAAAAGAAATACATTTCCTAGTTGATTCAAGGCATAGAATCCTTATTTAATTCAAATGGGTCCTTACAAAAATATCATCCTATCAACTATGATTGTAGCCCGTGATTGCAGTGTTGGTTCCTCTAACCAATTTGATTAGTCTTGCCATTTTTGTTACTGATGCTGCTACTCATTCCTAGGTCTCCTTTACATCTTGTAGTAAATGTGTTGCCTTACCAAAATTGTCTCTAACAACTCCATCTGTCATGAAATCATCCTTGTCCTCAAGGATGAAATAAGCAAATGAGCCTTAAAAGCTCCACCTCCTTCCAATGCACCAAAATTTTTTGGCATCCCCTTATTTTTCTAATGACTAAAATAGCCTAGGGAAGTGGATGAATGGACTATTCTAAAATAGGAGGCAAAAGTTGCTTAACAATATCCTTATCACTTATTCTCATTTTTAGCAAGGAAATGTGGAATATTGGGTGGACCTTAGATCAGGCAGGAAGTTCCAATTTATATGCCACATCACCAATTCTTGCAATAATTTTCAAGGGCTTGAAAAACTTGGGAGCAAGTTTTTGATTCTTTGTTTGAGCTACTGTCCATTGGCGATAATGGCATAATTTCAAAATTATAAAATTATAGACCTAATATTCTTT
Source organism: Swietenia macrophylla (assembly GCA_032401905.1). NCBI lineage: Eukaryota > Viridiplantae > Streptophyta > Magnoliopsida > Sapindales > Meliaceae > Swietenia > Swietenia macrophylla. The sequence continues at coordinate 864,857 of CP135578.1, read as the reverse complement.
ATCTATATGTCTAGTGTCAAAATACTATTTCATTTGTTGTTAGGCGGCCTTTAAGCTGGCTTTAGCATTATGTAGCACATGATCTTGTGCCAATATAAAATTTCCACTGATTCTAACTTGGTGGTGCCATGCACATAAGCTAACTAGGATGATGGTTCACAACCATAGACAATTTTAAATGTAGTCTTCCCTGTTGCAAGATGGATGCTAGTGTTAAAATAATATTCTACCCATGGTAACCACATTACCTATTCCTTGCATTTTTCTCTAGTAAAGCATCCTAAAGACATCTCCATCATATAATTCATCACCTCCTTTTGACCATCTATTAGAGGATGATAAGTTGAGCTAAAATTGAATTTAATCCCATTCAATTGGTATAATGTCTTCTAGAAGGCATTGATGAATATTGGATCATGATCACAAACAATAATCTCTGGCGTTCTATATAATTTAAGAATGTGTTCAAAAAATAATCAAGCAATACAGCTGGCCATATATGGGTGAAAAATAAGAATTAAGTGCTTGTATTTTAAAAAACGATCAACCACCGTATAGATGACATTCCTTTAATTTGACAATTCTTTTTCAAAATCTACGGAGATATTAGTCCACAAAATTTTTTGAAGAGGGAGAGGACTTATAAGACTAGCTGACTTAAAATTTTTCATCTTGTTGCGTTGACTTATATTACATTCTTGGATGAATTTATTGCACTTGATTATGCATTCCTTTCCAATAAAAAGTTGAACTGATTCAATGGAATGTTTTGTATAGCCTTTCATGTGTACTAAATGAAATTCTTCCATGATGAGAGGGATAAGAATTAATTCTACCAAGAGATAAATTTTTCCTTTAAGGAAAATAATACCATCTTTTAAGGCCCAAGGTTTTACCACTTTATTGGTTATTATATTTTTGGCAAGATTTTGCAATATATTACTCCCTTTAATTTTAGCTTTCATAGAAGATAGTCAATTTGGAATTGGTGATGACAAAGCATTAATTTGAGGTTAATTGCCATGAAAGAGCACGTCCCAGCTTGTATTCAATTCTGAAATCATATCCCATAAGCTTCACCATCCATTTTTGCTAAGTAGACATAGTGCAATTTGTCCCAATAAATATTGTAAACTTCTTTGATTAGTTTGCACAATAAACTTAGCCCTCAAAAGATAAAGATGCCCTTTGTAACATCTTATTTTTCTTTAATATATGTTATATATTTATATATAGATAATAAGTTATGTTTCTAATGATATATGTATTATATAAAAAATAATTGAATATTTTAGGAATAAATTATAAGTTTGAAGTTAAATAGATAAAAAGAATCAAATTAAAGGTTGAATTAATATTTTACACTAGTATAAATAGAAGGGTTGATTTGTATTTAGAGTTTTGACATATTTGGGGAAAAAAAAAGAGGATAAGAGTAAGAGACACAAATAAAAAAAAAGATAAAAGAGAATTAGTAAGTTTTGTTTTTCATATTTTATATTGATTTTTGGATTAATGATTTGCTATTACTAATAAGCAATTATAGTATTTAAGTTTTATAAAATATAATGAATGAAATTTGTAATCAAATTGAGATGTTAGTGTTAAACTTTTATAGTTAAAAAATTAAGAAATTTCTATTTATGGAGAGATAGTTGGGAAAAAATAAAATTTTTGTAGAGATAATATTATAAAAGTAATTTAATTTTTGAATTTTGTAAAATTGTGCATCTTAAGTTTGCCAAAACTATTTAAATGAATGAATTAAACATATATAAGGTTATTATGAATTTTGTTTAATTAAAAAATATTATGTTTTTAATTTTAATAATTTTTCGAATTTAACTCTAGGATGCAGAAAATTGCTCATTTTTGTAAAATAATTGAATGCCAAAATTTTTTTAATTAACCAAAGTATTTTAAAAAATTATAAAATTTTATATAATAATTTTTAATTATGTCTAGTTTATCATACTAAAATTTTAGAGCAAAATTTTATATTTATGATTTGTTCTGAAATTTTAAATGAAAATAATTCACTACCAATTTTTGTTTAGCAAAATTTAACATTTTAAAAATAAAATTTATTTTGAATAGTCAAAGTATGAATTTAGTCCAAAATTTTAATAACTTATTATCTATATGTCTTTATTATCTTTGTTAAATTTTATAATATTTGAGAATCTATTATATTTTCTAAAAATTAATGATTTGAAGTTAGTTATAATATGGCATAAGACTGTTATGATAAGTGATTAAATTTAAAATTGAAAAGATTTAGTTTTATGAGAAATTTGTACTCTAATAAGATTATATATGCTCTGTGAAAGTGTATAGGAGTCTTATAAATGTTATTTTTTTATATAATAAATTAAAGCATTTAAATTATATTTTATTATGATCGTCAAGAGATAAGTATACTAAACTTTTTAAAAGATAATTACAATAAATATATGTATATATTTGAATGTATTTTCAAAAATATTTTTCAGTCATAAATATTTATAAAAGTATTATTTTGACATTATTATATGTTTGGGTAATTATTTATAAGTATATATATTATTGTAATTTTAGTTATTCATAATTGTGTTATTGTGATTACTTTTATGTCACATGTATTGATATTTAAATGTGAACATGTATATTGTGTTTAAAGTAACGAGAAAATAATTTTATAAAAAAAATACTCATAAAAATTAAATTTTGTGTGTTAAGATATCAAATTTTATTATTTTTTTAGTAGATAATTATAAGTTATATAGAATATTTATTGTTTAGTGTGGTCATTCTTTTAGATTTGATATTATTATTTTTATTTATTATTTTATTTGACATGGAAGAGATCTTTAAGGGTGCTCCTAAATATAGTGATTTTCACATTTGTATGAACAAATATTTGTACATGTGAGAAGACTCATTGATGATTAGAGTAAGGATATGGCTCTTATCTTTGGAAATGAATGTTTATTATTTTTTTAAAAAGTTTTATACCACACTTGTATTTATTCCACATATAGTATGTCATTGACATGTGATATTGGATCATTCAGCGATAAGTAATATATAAAATTCTATTAAAAGATAATTAAAAAGAGATATTTCTAAAAATTTTGAAAGAAATTTATATAGTATTTAAGTGTTATGAAATTTTTGAAACGAATATTATTTTATCTGATACTATATTATATGCATGCATTGTATATAAGTGCATTATATATAAGTATGTATATATTATATATATATGAAAAACTAGTGTATATACTGAATTTAAAAACTCACTATAATTATTATAATTCTAGATGATTGACTGATTGTATATTTAGAGAATAGATTTAACCAAGTTTTTGCTGTCATTTGGTTCTTTAGGCTTTAGAACTTTTGATAATTTTCTTTCGTTTTATTATTTAATTTTAGAATTTATTTTAGAGACTTAAATTATTCATAATTAAAAATATTTGGCTAGATAATATATTTATGAGTTTTTTTATAAAATATATAAAAATTTCACGATTATATAAGTTTTCGTGAATATTTTAATATTATTCGATTTTTTTAAAATTAAGGGCGTTACATTATTTTTGGATTGCAGAAACCAATGCCAACAATTCTTTTACATAAGTTGATGAAGCTAAATTGTTTTCATGTAATTCTTGGCTATAAAAAGCAAAAGACTTGCCTCCTTGCATCAAAACTATTCCTAACCTACTTCTAAAAGCATTGCACTCTACCATAATTGGCTAAGCATTATAAAAATAGGACTCATAACCATGGCAACCTTAAAATCTTCAAAAATCTTTTTAGTTTAGGGACTTCATTGAAATACATCCTTCTTGAGCATTTGAGTTAGGGATTGGGTCATTTTTCTTAAGCACTTGAGTTAAAGGCTGGACAATCTCTTCATATCTTTTAATTAATTTTTTTGTAATAACTAGTTAGACCCAAGAAACCTTTTAACCTTTTAATGTAGGACATTTTGGCCAAAAAACTATGGTAGATATTCTTTTTAAAGGTTTATAGCCACACCATGATAAGAAATTAGATGGCTCAAATAATTAACTTCTTATTGTCTATATTGACATTTTTCTTTTTTGTCAAAAAAGTTGTTATCTTATAATATATGTAAGATTTGGCTCACATGGTCTAAATGTTCTTTCCATGTATGACTATAAATAAGGATATCATCAAAAAAGACAAGAATAATTTTTCTAAAAAAGTCTTTAAATACTTCATTCATCATCACTTGAAATGTAATGAGAGCATTTGTGAGGCCAATGGCATGACTAAAAATTTATAGTGACTTTGATGAGTTTAGAATGGCTTCTCCGTATCTTTATCATTCATTTGAATTTAATGGTAATTTAATCACAAATTTAACTTCATAAAAAATTTGTGTTCCATGAAATTCATCAAGTAATTCATCAATTAATAAAATTGGAAACTTATCTTTGATGGTGATATCATTAAGATTATGATAGCCTACAAAGCCTCTATGATCCATCATACTTCTTAACTAATAATACTAGTGAAGAATAAGGGTTTGTACTTGACCTTATCACTTCAATTGTGAGTAAATCCTTTACCAATTTTTTAATCTCATTTTTTTAATAATGAGGATATCAGTAAGGCTTTACATTTACTTGGGTCAGTTCCTTCCTTTAAAATAAGACAATGATCATTTTTTCTTTAAGGTAAGAATTTGTTGGGTTCCTTGAAAATAATAAAATATTAATAGAGCAAGTGTTCTAAATCTAATTTTGTGAAACTTATCTTGGACTAGTCAACCCTCAGTTAGATTGTATTCAATTGTAAGGGATAAGCACTTTTGCTATTTCTCATATCCTCTCTTAAATTATGTTGTCTAGTTAACTTATTATTAAGTCCTCCTGTGCTTTTTATTGCTCCATATTTTTGCTTCAAAAAAAATCCTTTCTATAACTCTTTAAATTCCTAAATAATAGGGCCTAGTTGCTTCAGCCATTGAGTGCAAAAAATGGCATCATATCCTTCATAGATAAGAGATAAATGTCTAATATAAATTCAACCTCTTGCATAATTAAAGATATATATTTACATTGCCTTCCACTAGTCATTTTATTGCTATCCGCCATGATTACTTCAAAGTCGCCTTTCTTAATTGATTGAATCCCCATTGATGCTGTAAGTTTAGAATTTAGGAAATTATGGTTACTTCATATAAATTGACCAAAATGGTCATTGTGAGATTCCCGTTTTCTTTTTAATCTCATGATTTGTATTGTTACCATTCTTATGATTGCATGGAAACTTATTTTTAAAAATTGTTCATTTTTTTTTTTTTTTTGTTGATCTACTTCATCATCATTCTCTTTAGAAGTTAGAAAAATACGATTAATCAATGACAATTTTTTACAACAATGCCTTGGTGAAAACTTCTCATCTCAATTGAAACAAAAGACTTATTAACACCTATCTTTAAGTTTAGAAGGATTAAGCTTTTTAATAATAAGATTCAAGGCTTCAAAGTTACTGGTGGCAATAAAGATAGAAGAGTTGAAAAAGCAAGAAATATTTTAAAATCTACTACCTTCACTTTTTGCAAGTCTTGAATTTTTTGACTCAAAAAGTCTAGCCAAACTAATAACTCTATCTAATGTTACTGGACCTGTTGCTTGTACATCAACCTTTAATTTTTTTTCTTTAATCCATTTACAAAACAATCAATTAATTGCTCGTCCAAAAGATTTCTCAATTCGATCTAAAAACTAAACTAAAGAAGTTATTGAGTTAAATATATAGTTAAGTCATCCTTTTTCCTTTATCTTATCTTGTCTCGTTCTATCATAAGTACCTTAAAAATGCATGGAGTATGTTGCATACAATCCATTCAATTTGTAAATGTGAATAGGTAAAAAATAAATGGTAACTATGGTAACTATATTTATTACTTATCATTTCAAATTTTGTGTAGAGTTATCATTACCTACATAATTAAGATGTCATCCAGCCAATGGAATCTCGCTTTATGTTGCAATTTTAATCATTAATAATTTGGACTATTAAGATCTCCTTTGTTCGAAAAATATAAAAATAGACACAAAGAATTTAGTTTTAATTTCTTCCCTTTTTTGTCCATTTTAGATACACTCTCTACTTTGAGAGAAAGAAATAGTAAGAGTATTGTTACTTCTCATTTTCTGTGGCTATTTTCACTCTCGTTCATCATTTGTCATCGAGTTCATACTATTTCAACATCTTTCCATGGTATTAGGTCATTTTTTGTTTCGTTGTTGCTTTAGTTTAGATACTTTTTATATTGTAAAAGTCTCGCATGACTTGTCTTTGAGTTTCTTATATTTCTTGGTTATTTCTTTTGATGTTGATTCTTGCTTTCTATTAGAATTTGCTTAGGTTAGTACTTGTTGTGTATATTGAACACTAACTTATAGCAAATCAGTTTTCCTTACTTAATCTACATGTCTTGAATTTTTATAGCCATATGAACTAACTTTAAAAACTTTCACTCGGCTCTTTTGCTTGATTTAACTTATTAAGATATGTAGGTTATCTAAAAAATATCTTGCAATAGTTTAGAAGTAAGTTTTGATTATGAGAACATATTAAAAGAGTTATAGCATTGCAATATGGGTTGGATGAAAGAAAGGTCCTTAAAGTCCTTTGATCAGAATAATTAGAATTAGTTATTGTCTAAGGATAAATCTATAATATAAAATCCTCAACCAATCTAGTTAGACTAATTAACCTCTTTGGCAAAAAAGAGAGTGAAGATAAGGATGAGAGCATGGTGAGGTCTCGAAGGTCAAGATGTTGTCTTCCAAAAAGAGAAAATGATTATAATGGGCAATATAGGAAAGGGATATCAAGTGAGGAGGTGTTTACTAGTATAACTATTCAAAGTTCTCAATATAAGACTTCATTAACTAAAGGGATCTTAGTTAATTGTGGGTAGAAACACACGTAGATATGATTGAGCTTCCCAGCATATATAAGCAAAAAAAATTTTAAATATTTTATTATAACGAGAAATCCTAAAATATATGTATTGCATGACATAGAACCCATAAAATTTTTATGAAGAAGTCAACAAGTCTAAAATAATAAAAAGAGTATAATATAATTTTGAGTAATCCTATAACTTGGTTTTCTTTCTATCATTTATTTGATCTTGATTTTTTGAAATGTCTGAGATGTCACCTAACCTTTATATTAGGTCACCTTAATAGAGTAATATCTTATATATCTTCTTCAAATGATGATTTTAATACTTAAAAATCACTTAGCTCACAAATAGTGAATCTTTTTTTTTAATCATTATTCTTTCTACTTTAGGTAAAAGCCAAATATACAATTCTCTCTTGGGATAATTCTTATCATTTTATTTTTCATAAAATGGTAACTTTATCACCTTCTCATAATAAAATGCAAAAGTGCTTGAAATGAACCATTCCACGTACAAATTATCATGCTATTAAATCATAGTCATTTAATACTTTAACCACACTAAAGGTCTCAAACCACTAATATATAATGTTATGAATATAAATGTTAAGTTTATAAAATGATAGGTAATATTAATAACTCTTTATTAATGATGGTGATATCAATAACTGTTTATTAATTTAAACTTTACTTTAGTCAAAGACTTCTACAATTATAACTTTATTATTTAAATAAAACATCTTCAGGATGACCAATCTCATATTATACATTTATACAAATTAGAAGATATGACATCTTTAGGTAATATTAATAAGATTGTCATGGATAAAATAGTAATCATGAAATATTTGTCATTTAATACATTTAAGTCTATGTACATAAATGCAACATATTTACTTAACTTTTAAATAAATATAATCTTTTAAATAAATATAATTAAGTACAATTTTACGAGTTTAAGTATAATTATTCAATAATTAACATTTACATATATGTCCATTGATAATCTATTTTATCAATTAGACCATATAATTTACATTAAATAACAATATAATATAAAGTTATAAAAAAATTTATTTAAACATTTATAAATATATATAGGCCTATATATTATGTTAAAGGTACTAGCTTTTTTGTTGGTATATACTCTAAATTCGATAGTATTTTGGATGTTTGATACATTTGTATTATAATATTTTGATTTATATATCATTTAACTATTTTATTATTATATATATGTGTACTTAATAAATGTAATAATATTTTTAGAATAACAAGTTTAATTAGTTAGACATTATTTTTAAATATCCCTAGTCAAGCATTATTATAAATAGAGTAACAACAATATTTTGAAACTAGTATATATAGTAACTGATAACAATATATATATATATATTATGATATGAGATATCAAGTTAATGTATGGGTACAAGTTAGTAAATTAATATACTGGATTGACCTATCATGAGAATATAACACGAATCATTGTATGAGTGTCACAAGTGATTTTTATAGTGACAATGGTGTATATGATCTTTAAACTTCAAATTACCATGGTTTCTAATATCGACAATGATATATTTTAATATTTTTAAACGTAATCTGTAATAAGATAGAATAAAAAAAATAATTAAATATGTCATAAATCGTATAAAAGAATATGCGTGATCAAGATAGAATTTGTCCCTCCTATATAATGTGAGTGATATCTTAACTCTTTTGATTGGGTGAGACTTTGAAAAATACATAACTATACTCAAATAAGTCAAATATGTGATATTAACTTCATTTGATAAAATAAGTCTATTCAGGATATCAAAAAAATATAAAATTAAACAATACAAAAATGACACATTTTATATCTCGTGTTCAATTAAGATATATAGGATAAAGAGATTGAATTACATAGTAATATTAGTTACAGATAGGGTGATATCAAACTATAGACATTCTTGTCATTTGGGTAATCATGATGTGTTGTTAGACACTGCTTATTACTTATAACATTAAAAATTAAATTTTATTATTATTATCAATATAATAGAACCTATTGGGTTACACATTGAGATCGGGAATAATACATATATATATGTATATAATTTTAAATAAGTTTAAGATTCATTTAATTATTTAAATATTAATTTTGACTAAATCTATTATGTAAAGATTGGACTGAATTTATTAATGCTTACTTTATTAAATAAATTGAGTTTTATAAAAAAGTCTAATCAAATAGTTTAAGTCAAAATTAAAAATTAAAAATAGTACTATAAATATATAATATTTATGTTTTTTAAGTATGTGCTTAAAGTTTGTTTTTGCGTACTTACTTTTTTCAAAAGTATAATGTACAAAACAATACGTACTCAAATTATAGTAGTTAACGCACTGATTGAATTCCTGATTATGAGAATACCATAAAGAAACAGAGACAATTAATCTGTATTCATGATTTGACAAAAATTGTCTAATTAGAGGCATGTACGTATTTATGGCATTTAATTATATACATAGAGTAACACTAGAGTTTATCACATGAATTTTGAAAAGAAAATTGTTTATTTTATGTATTTCTACTGTATCTATGTATTGATTTACTTATATTGGTATCAGAGTCTGTTTGTAAAATAAACTTAAACGTTATTCTTTGTATATGAATTCGCATATGCATTTTGGCATATAATTGCGATTAAATATGATTTTAGTCATTTTTTTTTATATATGAATTCACAAATATGTGTTTTGGCATATGATTGTGACCGAATATGATTTTAGTCGTTTTTTTATATATTAATTCATGTTAATGTATTTCAGTATGTGATTATAACTAAATATATTGTAGTCATTTTTCTTTGTATATGAATTTATATTAATACGTTTCGACATGTGATTATGACTAAATATGATTATGGTCATTTTCTTTGTATATGAATAGAATTTTATTTTGATTTAAGTTATTGATTTTGTATGGTTAAACAAATAAGGGTGTTTAATATGATTAAATACATTATGATTGTATTTTTTAAAAGAGTATAGACTATGAACTTTGGTAAGTGCAGAGGTAGATAAATTTACTTATTTTTTGGGGGTTCTGCCTCCGAACCTTGTATGGGTATTACTCGTTGACCCCATTCGCTAATGAAAGAAAGAGTTTTTTATTTATCTTATATATACACTATGTATTAATGAAAGAAAGAGTTTTTTATTTATAAATGTAAGCTGTTTTTTTTATTTAGTCATGCATATAAATTAATTACATTTGTAAATTATCTAAATAATTTATTTAATAGTTAAATGATATTATCAAAATTATTTTCTACAGAAGTGATATTAATTGACAATGATATTGCATTGTAGACATATTGAATATCTTTGATGAATATTATGAGATAATATTAGTGCAAACAACTTGATGGTTACATTATTAAGACATTAATATGGAATAAATAGTTGAAGAACTATTTATTTAAATATGACCACACAACGATAAATCACATAGTATTGTATGTAGTTAATGATTTATTGCATAATTGTACCAGTGTGTGATGTTGTTCGTTGACCTAAGATATTACTAATGAATTTGGTACAGATGCACATGATTCATAAGTATGAAACTTATGATAAAACTGGTTTGGCCACATGTGTTTGCATTTGAAAACATATGATAGTCAAGATAAGATCTGTTGACTCGATATGCATTGGATCAAAGTTTTCGTTGACTCTATCCGAATTTGAGTTCTTAGATGGACATCAATAAATGGCTGAAAAAGTAAATTTCTAGTCAGAGTAATCAAATGTTATACGAAAGAATTCGTGGTGACAAGTTCAGCGCATATTGGTAAAGGGTTTTGACGTACCATGAATCTTAAATCGATTGGGATTAGACAACGAAAGTACTTTAACCACGTGATATATACAATTGAGATGAGAATTGATGAAGTGTGACTTTATTGTATACTTTAACCATAGTCATTGAAGAATTGAAGAGTTTGATAAACCCAAAAAGTTTAAAATAATTTCACGGCTATTTCACAATAAATTCATATAGTCACTCAAATAACTAAAAGTAATAAGAATCATTTGGGAGAGAAAAATATTATCAATAGTGAGGTTAGCATCTTTAAGATAATATTTAAGTCAAAATAAATATATATATAATCATTATATATATTTATGAATTTTGTAAAATGTTTAAAGAATTTTTCTTTGGTTTGCATTAAAATGTAATTTATTATAAATTATGTAGTCAAATTAATAATATTAATTATCTAAGAATTTAAATGAAAAAGTGTAATTATGGGATAATTATACATTGGCCAAGAAAAAGTGAAAAGTTAGCCAAATATTTACATTTGGCTATTATGTGAAAAGGTATGTGTGTGTGTGTATATATATACTTAATTACGCTTTACTTAAAATTATGAAATAATGTCCATATTATTTACGACACATAATCATTTTTAATTAAAGGTAAGGACAAATTTGAAATCACATGAATATTTGAAGTATATATATATATGCTTACTTTGCCAAATTCTATAATTTTGCAGGTCAAACTAAAAGCCCTTCTCTCAATTCGGCCAAGCAAAATTCTTAAACTTTTGGTAATGCAAATTGTGGTATTTTCACATAATTAGAAGTAAACAATCATTCATCATCAATCTAGTATTAATTGAACTCATTCAAGATACGATTTTATGGATATATGATATATATATGTATATTTGGCATTCCATGTGTTTGTGAAAATGTATGCATGAATTCAAACTTGGATTTAATGAATGTTATAAGTATTTTAATGCAATATTGATAATAACATATGTGTATTATGATATGAGGTATCAAGTCAATATATGGACGAAACCTTAAGAGAGAAAGAGAGAGAGAGTTTTTGAAAGTGAGAGCATGAAAGTGAAAAGTAAAAGTGAAGTAAAAGGACTAATTTTTCTTGATTGACTATAAGGGCAAAATTGTCCAGATTATTAAAGTTGGCTACTTTTGAAAAGATTCAACTACAGTTGGCTACAAATATAAGATCTCTTTTTAATAAGGCTAATTGAGAAAATTTTCCTTAATTTCTTGCAAGTTTCTGACAGTACTTTGTTCCGTTGGAGGTCACAAATGGCAGGGTCAAACAACAAGTCTCATAAAATTTGAGCTGAATAGTGCTTTCTACTTAGTATATTTGCGAGACTTGCCTAAGTGGGCACAATTTTGGGCTAGACTATATGGGCCATAATAAGCTTTACCCTAAAACTAAAGAGGTTAGTCAAATCTTTTTCTTTTAAATTTTAAATGACAAATAAAATATTAAATAAAAAATTTATTACATAAAAAATTATAAGAGAATTTTGTAAATTATAATTGGTACAACTTATAAGGCATATAAAATGAGTTTTCATTTCTATAGGTCATAAAAAATAAAAGAAAAAGTGCAATAAATTATAATTTTAAATGTAAAACAAAACTAATTTAATTTTTCCTCTTCTTATTCTATATTTTCAATTTTAATATTATCAATGATCCATCTTCGTCTCTATCTTCACCATTATTATCATTGTCATTGTCATCGTTGTTGTATTTTTCACAAACATTAATATGTATTAAATTATATATTTTTATTTTGAATCTAAATCATTTCATTTTTTTTCCAAAATCAATCTCATTCAAATTTAAAAACCAAAAATTGAATCCTTATATCTTTTTTTAAAATTTTATAGAACTTTAAATATAAACAAATTTTGTAGAACCCATCCTTCAAACTCTAAAGTAATTTTATCTTTTTATACTTAAGCTACATTTTTATACATGTACATATTTAATGACTAGTTGATATATTATGGTGGCTTTTGTTTTATTTTATTTTGTTCATTTAAATGACCTAAATTATAAAAGAAAATGGGTAAAGAGTTTTGTAAAATTAAAAAGGTAGGGACTTTAAGGAAATTTGCCCTTATTATATACACCCAAATTATATAAACCTATCTTTTCTTCTTCTTCTTCCCCATTATTGTCGCGAGACACTTCTTACCACAAGTTAACACCTCTTTCCCCTCCTTTCTCCTTTATTTTTCTTCTTCTTCTCATCCTTCACTCAATCATGCATTAATTTAGGTAATGGTAATTCCATACCTCTTCTTGAAGTTATAGAGTTCCTATTGAGATGTAGGTAAGATTTTAAATGTTTAGAAGTTTTAAATTTCATTTATTCATTTGATCTAGCATGAATGTAAAATGAGTATTTTGTATTACTGTTATTACTTGAAGTTTGAACTTGATCTAGATATTGAAACATGATTATGAGTTGTATAAAAATGAAAAAAAATCTTGTGGTGGGATTTTATTGCATAAAAATTGATTAAATAGCAAGAATTTCTAGTGCTGAATTGAATTTTTGGGATTTTACTTATATTGAGTTAGATTGTAATTTAAGAGGTATTTTGGGACTTAATTTAAGTTTAGAATAGCTTACTTGAGGTTTAAAATCTAGGCTTAAAGTTTGATTTCAAACCAATTTGATTTGGGATGAATTTGGTATTAATTGAGAATAAAACAAATTTTTGTTAATTTTGACCATTTTGAAATTTTCTTAGTTTTATTGAAAATAAAATTTTTTTTGAATAAATCATATTAGAGACAAAATTATAATACTCTTAAAAAGCTTTCAATTGAGTACTTACGAGATAAATTTTTTAGCAGACTATATTAAATAATCTCCATTTCTTTTTTTTAAAATATTTTTACTATGCAAAAAATTCAACCGGGCTCTGCAGCCTGGTGCCATGGCCTTAATGCTTCATTTTCTAAATATATAAAGTTACTATAGCATAGGACTATATCAAATTACTATAACACATTGGTGCATAAAGCAATTTATTCGCTAGTTTTGTAAGTCATTTTTAAACTCTCAAACGACCTTCAAATTGAGTGATTTAAAAATTGTTAAAAAATTTAAGGAGTCTAGTTTATTTTCAAATATATTACTTTTTGAAATTTTAACCCTAACATTTTTTAAATTAACAAATTACACTTAGAGGTTGATTTTAACTGAAAAATAAAGTCATACTAATTTTTGTAAATGATTTTGTATAAATTTAAGCCTTCATCTATATGTGAACCTAAGGATTTATGCTTATTATGCATATATATTTCATATTAAAGTAGATGAGCATTTTATTAGAGTTTGAATTTTAATAAAAATGCATATTTTATTCTTTAAAAGTAAGCACTTCGGAAGGAGACCTAAGCTAGTGTGAAGACTAGTAAAGAAATGTAGACCCTATCTTGAGTAGTGATTGAATTATGTGCAATATTTAATGCATTAAAAAATTATTTTGAATCGCATGTTTTGATTTAATAAATTATTTATAAATTATTTCTTTAAACTATTTTGTGTTATTAAAATGCTAAAATAACATATAAATGAATTGACTTCAGATAAGGTCTGTGTTTTGGATGTTAACTATTGTTTTGTATATTTATGATGTTCGTTATAAAAAAATTATTACTATTTTGTATGTACATATGCAAATGTGATTTAAATGATTTATCTTATAAAAAATGTTTACTGGTGATATATTGGTAATATCGTCGTATTACAGAAAATAGCTTATGGATAAATCTTTGTAGAGATTGCATAGGAGATTGAACATGAGGCGAGGCTGATGTAAGGGAGAATGATATTATAGAGCCCATCAAGTAAACGATAATGCGAGGACGCCATGATTGTCACCTTGTGGCTATTCGGACTAATACTAGTGAATCGAGCCATGATTTGATAAATTGATTTTTATAAACTAAAATATGAATTGAACTCAAATGCTTTATATATATATATATATAATACAACTCACTACTGCTCTTAAGTGCCTGCTGTAGACAGAGTGACAATTTAAGAAAAAATATGCAACCTGAATTTTTTCAAAGAAATCAAATATAGGTCTAGACTCATATTTATAATATAATATGTTTTTAAATTACGTAATCGATTTTTAAAAATGATGTGAGATTTGTCTAGTAATAATTAGTTTTCTAAATTATTTTAGTATCTCAATATGTCCAATTTTCATAAATTTTATATTGCTCATGGTTCACCCGTTGAGTATATTTTATACTCACCCTTTTCACTTTATCTCTTTCAGGTTAAGTCTTGTAATTACTATGATGCTATAGGGGTGGCCAAAGTGATTACAAAATTATCTCTGGTAATATGTACCTTCAATATTATTTAAAATTTATATATTTTTATTTATTTTCTTCTTCAAGATTTTTATAAATACGTATGCTATAAGTAATTTTAAGTGTAATTGCATGTGTGTGTTTCAAATTATATAAATGGAATACAAAATCTTACAAGTGTGACAGGCTTTTGAAGGACATTCCGTGTAAATGAGGCATATATAGGAGGTGCATCACGATTGTCATGTGCCATTGTTGTAAAATTATTTTTGAGTATTAATTGCATGATTGTCAAAGATAAAGGTTAGTGCATTAATTTTATCAATGCTAACAAAATTTAAATGTATTTGTTTATAAGGCATTTTAGATATGTTATTTGTTGAGTTAATTGATTGAACAAATTAAGGAAAAAGATATTTTGTAAGCCATTGTTGGTAGTAGATCTTGTGTGGATAATTTATAGTAAGAAAGCCATTGTTAACTTGATGGGATAAGGATGAAAGATGGTCACTAGTTTGAGAGACAAAAAAAGAAGAAGAGAGTGTAAGATCAAGGTTAAGGAGGCATGCATGGTTTTGTGATTGGGGGAGTTTCTGTGATGAAAGAGTTTCTACAATTAAGGGCATGATTCTGTGATCAGGGAGGCGCGGTCCTAGGCTTTTAAATTTAGTTATTTTTCTTAATTGAATAATTAAATAATGCTTAATTAAGTAATAACATAATACTACAATATTAATTAAATGAAAATTGAATTTATTATTAAATAGTTAATTAAAAATTAATATTTACTATCTTATATAATTAATGATATGAATCACAAATCATTAATTATACACTACCTAATCAATTATTTATAAATTTAAATATAACATAAAATGATTAATAAATAATAAAATATTAAATAAATATTAATAGTCATATACTACTTAAATAGTAATATTAATTGAATACTTAAAATTTTTAATAATATTGATAAATAAAATTTGTACGGTTAACAAAAGTTAATTAATAGGTAATCAATAATATATATAATTTATGAATTTTAGTAGTATGGCCTATCTAGGGAAAATTAGTTAATAATTAGTTAATATATTTATATTTTATGAGCTATTTTTTTATTAGTTATATATTTATTATTCATTAATTAATATAATTTATTATTAATATTTTTGTATGATTCTGTGATTTGGGCTTATTATTAATTAAATAGAAACATGTAAAAGGTTGCAAATGATCGTAAAAAATATATATAAAAATTTAAAATTACTGTTAATCAACCGACAAATTAATTTGATTATTTTTATTTCTAGAAAGCTATGACCAACTGACCTAGACAGTGCATGAAAATTGTTAACAATAATGCCATAGTTAATGCAGCAATTAATGCTATAGTTAATGCGCTTTGAAAATAGTATTAATTAACAAAGAAAAAATTCTTATTATATATTAATTATCTAATAATAAATTAAATAAATAATAATACATATTAATTAAAAAACAAATGCAACAGTTAAATTAATTATTTACACACACATGCATCAAATAATATTCAAAAAAATACTAATAAATAATTAATAGTTAATTGCTCACTCCTAACAGCAATTAGTATTTTTCATTAATAAGGTAATAAAGGTTGTTAATTAATCATAGAATAATACTAAGTTAAATATATTATTTTGTAATTAATATTACTTTACCTATTTAATTTTTAATTATTATTAATTATAATACTAAATAAAAATTTAATTAATACATAGTATTTAATATTATAAATTTGTTAATTTATATAATTATTATTATTTGTTAACATTAAGTAATATTTTGACTACTTATTTATATTTTATAATTAATGTCAAATAAAAATATTTAATCAATTGATTATTTTTAACATTTTTGTAGTATCATTAATAATGTAATATTAGTTAAATAATTAATGTAATTTTATAGATCATAATTCCTTATTAATTTTACTAATTTATATTTATGAATTATAGTATTAATTTAAAATTATATTTATGAATTATGATACTTAATTATTATTTAACTAAAATGAAATATCATAATTTCTATGAATTATATGTACATTATTTGTTAATATATATTACAATTAATAGTTTACCAAAAATTTATTTTTATGTTAGTTAATTATGTAATATTATATACTATATTTTTTATTTTATTTTATTTTTATTAATTGTCTAATATTATTTGTTATATAATTTGTATTTTTTCATATGCATTTATTGATTATTCACTAATTAGTTGTGTATTTTTTAACAAAAGTAAATAGAGATCCAGTCATAGTTGAAGATTGTAATAAAAGATCATTTTATTTTTATTAATTGTCTAATATTATTTGTTATATAATTTGTATTTTTTCATATGCATTTATTGATTATTCACTAATTAGTTGTGTACTTTTTAACAAAGGTAAATAGAGATTCAATCATAGTTGAAGATTGCAATAAAAGATCATTTTCATTTAGAGTTGAGCTAAACTAGATTAGACATGAGTCGATTCCAGCCTAGACCGATATATTTCGACAAACTTGCTTTGCACATATTTTGAAAATTGAGACAGTGTATCATCAAAGCCTTCTTTTCCATTATATGCTGCTACACGCGATATATGTAAATGCTAGTAATAATGAGATTTAGTTTCTTGTGGGCATACATATTATTTGTTTTTCTAGCATAAAGTTCTAGCTAATCACTAGTTTAAATTGTGGCCATTTTTGATTATTGATGTACCTAATAGCATTCATCTATAGGATACATGATTCGGTGGTCAAGCAATCATTACCTTAGACCATATGGATATAATAAATGATAGGCTTTATTTCTCTCTCACATCCGATTTATATGCAATGCAATTATCTTTTCTATATATCCTTGAGAGAGTCTTATACAGTAAAGTTGGAAGATATCATTGTATATTAGTGGTTATTTAATATCTTAAAGGATCTACATCTGTTGAATTATTATCCTTAGGACTTTGTTGTATTTCATTTTACTTTTCATTTTTTGCAACAAGTAATTCTGACGTAGTTTAATAAATACAAGAAAAATCAACACAAATTAAATGTTGCTGGCAAAAAATTTAAAGAAAAGTATAACCTACTTGGTTTCCTTATTTCATTTAAGGTATTTATCTCAAACTATTATATATTGCAAGATCAAAATTGCAAGTTATTATTTGAAGTATACAATCTTATTTTAGGTATAGATATATGAATCTGTGGTGAACTTGCAAAATAAATTTGAAGAGAAAATTGGCAACAAGACCCTAAGATCTTACGGTGGAAGACTTCGAAGAATATTATTAATAAAAAGTTCATATATACAAATATTTTTTCACCATTTATGATAAGCTACAATTAATTATTCCTAATATTTACAAAAAAACCTAAATATTATTACACAAACTTTTATTCGTTATAATAACAATTATTGTATAGTTATCCCATGTTTTTCCTATATTAAAGCTAGAACTTATTAAGATTGGCAAATTATATGTCCGCTAATTGTTTGATATTAGTAAGCCTGAAGGCAGTTACAGTGGTTGTCTATTCATGGAGACATGTATATTATAGCCAACATAAATATATTTATTTATCAATGACTTTGTGATATTTTAATTAATTTGTAGTGCATATTTGGTCGTACTGATATATAATGTTTATGGATAATAGGTTGTACAAATGTTGGGCTATCATTCTCCCACATCACCATCCTATTATTCCCCCATTCTATCTCATTATTCTACCGCACCACCACCCCTCCATCCTTATTATTCCCCTTCTCCATCCTCATTATTCTTTTGTACTTATACCTCATTATTCCCCATTGCCTGCACCCTATTATTTCCTTTTATTATCACATACTTTGGCATTCGATGAGTTTAGAGCATACAGATATCTAACAGATAGGACAAGAGTTTGTGCATGATCTCTGTGGTCTATGACAAAAGTATATGTATGATTTTCATGATTTACGACAAGAGTATATGCACGATATCTGTAGTTTACAATAGGAGTATATGAATGACATTTGCATTTTATGATAAGATATTTTTTGTGTATAACAAAACATTAATAATATTAGCATAGATAGCCTTTGTGGAAAAATGCATATAGGCATACCTATCAATCAAATGCTTATGCCAATTACTCATGAAAATTGGTATGGCTATGTATAAAGGAAGGGTCTATATAACAGAAGTCCTTACACTAATCGTATAAAAAGGTATCGTCTAACACCTTCTAATTGGGCTTTACTAACATATTAGGCTGACATGTTTATTAATCCTTTGGTCCTTTATCTATCTAAAATTATTTGAAGAATACTTTAAGTAATTGCAAAAATCAAATGAGTGTACAAAGATGCATTTAGTGACTTTAACACCAAGTTAGCTCCATGATATATCTGATTTAGACTTATAATTAGAGGATATAGTTAGTTAATATATTTGCTCCCTATCATGCATGTTCGTGATTATATTTATGTAGTACATAAAATTAATTGATGAGATTTGTTCTTGTAGCACATCGACGAGTAGCTATATCTAGTTACTCACCAATAAAATTGTCATCCATATACAGTCGCACAAAATTGGATGATTACCACCTCTTGTTTATATGTATGTGCAATAAATTTACATAATCATCATTAGAGCACAACATAAGTAATTTACGTATTATTATGTTTATGTTTTACAGACTTCAATATGTTATGCATGGAACAAGATATGTGAAAAAAAGTGACAAGTAAGTTTTTTTCCACTTTGGCTTGATATAGAGCAACATGTTAAGGTGAATGCTAAGGGTGTGTAAAAACCAAGGAGCATATATGATCATTTGTTTATTTTTACACTGATCTACCATAACCATTGAGTTTCATGTTATGTTAACTTGCATGGTTGGTATATTTTAGTTTATGACTCAACACCCTTAGGCCAGTTTAAGAGAGAAAGGGAGAGAAAGAAAACATTAGAGCCATTTATGCAAATTATTATCTTGTGTCATACACCAATGCAGAGTTTATGTGAACAATTTGGATTGGTCTGACCATGTGACATCCTTGAAGTGCCAATTGGTTAGTGACTTACCTCAACAAAATGTAGTTAACACCGACTGTAGCATATTTATATATAAGTTCATTGAATACGTTAGTTTAAACCTTTTGTGAAATTTTATTGTTGATCATGGATAATTTTTTAAAATTAAAATGGCACTTAAAAAATGTAGTTAAGACAATTATTTTCATATAAAATTAATTATTTCATGATTTCACAAATCGTTAATAATATATTTATTTACTAATTGAATAAATAAAGTTAATACTAACAAATAGTGGGCTATTGATTAATAATAATTATGTACTATATATTTTAATAGCTAACTAATACTTATATATCATATTGTAAATTAATTATATTCTATATTGTGTGGGAGTACTTTTAACTTTGAAAAATTAGACTTTGAATTTTTATAAAAATTTTGATAAAATATTTCCTTATAAAAATGCCTTTCATGCATATAACATTCTTGTATAAGAGTACTTTCAACAATTCTTCATGACATTTCAATTTCAATAACTTCAATCCATAAATCTCAATTATAATAACAACATACAATCATCTAGTATATACAATTAAGAAAACAATAATAACTAGTACGAATTCTACTGATTTGCATAAAATTTAGTAATAAGTTACTCATTAGGATCACGGTTGTTTCACACAAAATATAAAATCAAAATTAATAACTTGTTGCACAAAACATATGTAATTAAATAATTACAAGCATAATAGTTATTCATTAGAATCATGGAACATTAGATTATGACATGTCACATGATTATACTTGTGTTATTTACAATATAAACATATTTAGATTACTGTCTTTTCTTCAGTAAAGGGGATGCGCAGGTTTCTTAAGTGACCAGTTAGTACATGACCTACTGGCAAAAGTACAGTGGTCGAATACACCTCTTTTAGAACAACTTAAAAAGTTTGGTCTCTAACTGGATGAATCTTCTCTGTATATACTGTCATGAATGTGTCATTTTTGTAATACTTTTAGCAATGCTTTTTGTACTAGTCTTAAATATATCTAATTGTCGCAAGTACATAAGTACGTGAAATTTGCTATAGATTAAAACACCTACATTGGCATAAATTTGTTAAGAGGTTGATCACAATGTCTTTTTCTCTAACTTTGACTTTGAATTCAAAATGAAATACTAGATAAATTGACAAAGTAAATAAAGTCTGCTCTTTTTCACAAACTCTATCAGCTGGTGCTTGAGTTAAGGTATCTTCATCATGTTTGACCATCTCTTCTCTTTTCTCGTAATACCAACATTATAACACTGTGGTATTTAATTAACCAAAGTCATAATAGGAAAGCAACATGTATCCTTAAGTAACACATTTAAACTCTTTGTAATATTTATTGTCATTATATTATACTACTGCACTAAAAATGATATCTGGTTTACTTGTGAAACCTAATCTTTTATTATAAATAGTTAGCTACTTTTTAGTGTATCAACCTTAACTTACCCCATATATTTTCAAATTCACTAAAAATATATACCTTTTGCAGCAATATAATAACCCATAAATAATGCATTTTCATTTTTTACGATCTTTTATCTTATACCTTGCTTTAAGATTTCCTTCACTATAGAATGCATAAAAACCATGGTATACTTTGGAAATACTTCCCTTATCCCCTTAATTATGATATTGTATCGATTTAAAACAAACATTAAATTGGACACAACCCCAAGTGCATCTCATAATTTAAGTAAGAACCATTCTCATGATATATCCTTTTTCAAAATCCCTTACGCCAAATGCCATAAGATAAATTTGGTCATATTCATTTAAAGCAGCTATTATGAACATAGTTTTCCAATGTTAAAAAAGTGGCATCAATCACAATAACAAATTGAATTGATAAAAGAAAACCATGAATAGATTAACTAAAAGCCATGAAAAAGTAATTGTACCTGATTTCTTGGCTTTTAAAACATGGCAAAACTAAGAAAGTATTTTGAAAGACTTAATTAGATGCTCATATGCTAAACTACATATTTTTTCTCTAGCTAGCCATACTTTACAATAGGAGATGTCACTTTTTCTCTAGCTAGCCATACTTTACAATAGGAGATGTGTATTTCAAACTCTTGGTAAATATCATCTTAGATGCTTATTAAAGTATAAATCCTACTAGGATCTTGTTATTTATCACATATTCACTAGTAAGTCTATTCCTTGCCTAAGGGTGTTCTAGCTATATTTGATCACTTTGACAAATCTGAATTATTCAATTCATTTAACTATCCAATATTCTCTATTTTCATATGAGTTTATGGCTTGAATTTTCCATTTATGTTCAGCTATTAGAAATTTTACTTCAAATCAATCTAACATGGACTTATCAACTTTGAATTGGAAATGCTTTTTCAACACTATTATATGAGATATTAGCATGATAGAATGTAAAGAACTTGATGGCCCTGGCATGTTATTTTTGCACCTTACAAAACTTATATTCATTGGTGCATTAGTATTGTCCTTGTAATAGTTGATGTTGGTGGTCCTAACTATGTTACTAAGAATATCATATAAGCCAACACCTATATCTTTTATATTCAATAACTGCCAAAATAATCATGAGATGGGCCTTCATTATACCAATAATGAAAATAAATCTAGTTTGAAATAAAAGTTTTATATAACATTTGTGAATGCGCATACCATGTAAAAGTTGTATCTTTATCATATGTGAATTGATTCCTCTCTCTAAAAGAAACAATAGGCTATGAATAGTCTTTTAGATTGTCATATTACAAATAAAGCATGCAGGATAGTCTACAATTAGTAACAATGATAGGCTCGGTTGTGATGTACAATAGACTGCATTTTTTTGCTTGAGTAATCATAATATTGTTGACAAAAGCAAATAGACTGGAGTTATCTATGATATATTTTTTAGTAACAGGACCCAGGACTAATGCCTATCATACTCATTTTAACATTAATATTAAAAAATGTTAGATCAATATCAGTACAAGCATATATTATAGAAATCGTATTAAATACCCGATACTCTTTTAGATGCATTATATATATATTTATAATATATTATGAAACTTTATATATGTGTGTGTGTGTGTGTGTGTATATATATATATATATTAGATCGAGTATATGCATACTTAGTTGACATGAAATTGAGACATATGATAAATAGTATATTATATATATATATATATATATATGCAAGTGTTAAATTTCATAATTTGAGGTTATATTTTATATTGTACAACTGTTAAAATTTTAGAAAGGTAATAATATGATTTTTATAAGGTTATTTTTGTAAATTAATGAATAAATTTTTAAAAATAAATATGAAAATACAAATTATTGTTAAGGCTATTTTGAAGATTTTATTTTTAGACAAAGATATGGTTTAAATGAGCTAAATAAAATCTTGGCCCAATTTACTAAATAAAGCCTAAGCCTAAATTTTTCATAATTCCACCAAACTATTTAAGCTACCATTTCTCCATTTTTTTTTCACTTGACTCAATTATTTAAGTTTAAACCCAAACCCAAAATCTCTATTTTTCTACATATTTCTCTATTTATCTACTAAATTCACCATTTCTTCTCTTTCTTCCATCTTTGGCCACCACTTCCATGCTTGTAAAACAAAAATTTTTGCTTCCACAAATTGTAGGAAGATTTCTTAGTATAGAAAAATCAAGCAAAATAAGCCAACACCAAGAACTTTCTTGATTTTTCACCTAAGATCCAATTAAAGAGGAATTTAAGAAGAAAGCTTTAAGAGCCTATACTTGAACTTAGGAAAAATTTTGATAAGTTGTTTTGAATTCTATTTCAAGTCTAGAATCATGGTAGGTCATTTAGAAAGCATAAATTAGGGATAGGTATTAAGAAACCCTAGGAACCATAATTAATGCTTATATATGTGTGGATGAACTTGAATTATATTTATGAAGAAATTGAATTTTGTATGAGTGTAAAATTGTGCTTGATTTATGTTGAGTTTATATAGTTGTTTCGTATTAATTAAGATATTTTGGTTATGTAACGATGTCCTAAAGTAAGGTGGTTGGAAATATGTTTTGTGTATTTTTTGGCAACCCAAAATGTGATTTTGGATATATAGATGTAGTAAAGAGATTTCTAAGATCAATATGAACATGACAGTATAATCTGTTCGTAAAATGAAAGTCATTGAAGTGTGGGTTTACTACTTTAATTCAGTTTAGTCCAATTCACTATAATGTGCCATAGTGTTGGTCCACTGTAATATTGCTACAATAACTTTATGTTTTTTGAGAAATTCTTCAATACATCCAAATAAATTATTAGAGAGTGAATATCCGCCTTAAAACTATGAGTGAATATTTAAATTTAATAATTTGATTTTGATTTATCAACTTATGAAGTGAAAAATACTAGAGTTACTTAGAAACAAATTTTTGATAAATATTAGAATAAAGGTTTTTGGTGACGAGTATGTGATATGGTTGTAATACTATAGGATGTAGCCTATTGACAAACATATTTAAAGGCCGCATAAGTGAGATGATCTAAGTGAAGTTGTTATCTAGATGGATTGATAAAAAAGACCACTTAGTGTTGGTATCTTAGAAAGTGTCACACCAATTATTTCGTGGTCATCAACTAACACTAATGTATTGGGCGGGTTTTATGAAGAGAACTATATTTTTATAAATTATTAATAAATTCTATTTGCTTTAAAATAAATTAAAACCATGTGTATTTTTATAAAGGAATACAATGGTAGATATGAGTATGTCTATGCCTATGTATGACTCGAATAAAAATAGCAAGCTAAAAAATATTTTAAAATAAATTATTTTAATATTTCCACTTTTTTCTTTTCTAACAAAATTATTTTGCTAAATTTCAAATTACAGTATATATTTTATATACTCACTTTCACATTCTAAGTTTAAGTGTAGGGCAAAGTAGTGACGCACTAGAATTAGACTTGCCTAACGTATACATTCGAATATAATATTCTCGATTCACAGCTAGGTTTCATGAGTTCCATTAGATTGTTTGATTTGTGAGATGTATTTTGAAAAAGATTTTATGAATGTGCTATAAATTTTATACATTTGATTTATATTTTTGTGTGGTTGTGGATGGGTTTTCGATGCCTTGTGGGTTCTTGAGAGGCGTACCTTACCAGCAAGAAGTAACTCGAGGGCACACAACAATTATCACATGAGGAACTTTGGGTGGAACGTGAAACAAAACCTTGGTTAAGGATAATTTTTCTACATTATTTTACACTTTTCTACTATTTTCTTCTCCCTCTCTCTAGCTTGGATGAATTTTTCACTCTTGAAAAACCATTTTGTAGTTTAGAAAAGTTGTAGGAAGTTTCTTACGCAAGAAAAAATTAAAGCCAAGCAAAATTAAGTTGTAGGAAGTTTGTCTTGATTCAACCTAGATTTTATTAAAGTGAAGAATTCAAAAAGAAAACTTCAAGAGACCGTACTTGAGTTTAGGAAAAATTTTAGTAAGTTTATTGAATTCTATATTAAGTCTAGAATCATGATAGAGTCATTTAGAAAGCATGAATTAGGGATAAATATTAAGAAATCTTAGAAACCAAAATTAATGCATATATATATGGTTAAACTTGAATTATGTATATAAAGAAATTGGGGTTTATATGAGTGCATAATTGTGATTTATGTTGAGTTTATGTAGTTATATATATATATATTGTTGATTTAAGTTTGGATAACAAAAATTTAAATTTTCAGTGTAATAATAGTGTGTGCACATGTATATATTTTTTTAGTTTGATTTTATGGTGAATTGAATAAGTTTGTAAATATGTGTTAAGAAATAAATTAGGTAAAGTATTTATATGAATATCAGGTGGTGAAAAGGTAGAATGATAATGGTAATATGGATGATACTTTGTCGAATTGTTGAAATAGTTAAATTATTGGAGAAGAATCAAAAAGAAAATTGGTGTGGTACAATATTAAATTTATGAGTTTATTTAATGTATTTGATAAGAATATTTTTCTTATATTAAAGATTTTAAATGTTGTAATGAAAAAAGGGCTATTAAAATATTATGTCGACATAAATTTTTTTTTGTAAGAAATTCAATTGTTGTTAGGGTGAATTTTAATATTAAATTGGTATATGTTTTAAATATTGAACAATAGTGTTAAAAACTTGACATGAGCTTGAACGTATTATAAGTTATTTAGATAAGAATCGGCATAATAAAGTCAAAAAATAAGCGATGTGAATATAATATAATTTCGATATGTTAAATAAAACTATAACTAAATGCCTTAATAAATGTCAACTAGAAGCATATGCATTACATGTATTTTATCAAGATCGTATGCTTAAAATGAACATAGTATATTAATAGTTCATATATAAATAAATTTTATTTAGATGAGGATACAACAGTGAAAAATGTTACATTAAGAAGGGACTAAATTTGAGAGTGTTGACCCTCTTATGAACTGTGAGTAAATTGATAAGTTTTCAAATATTTTTAATAATATGAATCAAATATTTTATGAATTTAAATTTATTTTTAATATTTTTTATTAAAATTAATTTAAACAATTGATTTTATTTTACAAATTTAGATTTATGAATTGTTTTATAAATTTGAATTTGAAATATCATATAAGAGTAAATTTATAAGAAATTATAATTTAAAAATTGTGCACATTACCTATGGATGTATATATTGATGAATATGATGTGAAAATTTGTTTATAATTTCATAATTTATGATTTAGAGTAAGTGTTTGATTGCGAATGTATTTGTGCATTAATATTAATGTATGATATGTTGATATATATGCTTTCCTCCCTTACTAGTGATAGAGTATATGAGTGGTTATTTTCTCCTTATTGCTTACAAAAGATTAAACGAGTGGATATTAGATAGTAAAGTATTTAACACCACACTCTTTTTTTGAGTTAATATTAATGAGTGAGTTCAATAATTTTATTATATATAATTATGTGAAAACTCTCATTAGCGGGTCTCAAGATGTTAAACAGAGGGCTACTAGTAGATATCTTGAGAGATAATTTTTGAATGAGTTTAGATTTTTACTAAATCATTCACAGATGATATAAGAATGAAGTGTGTATGTATATGTTTATACACACACACACACACATATTCTTACTCTTGTATTGAAATTTTAGTTCGCCATCATCTATTTATTTACTAAGTGCATACTCATATTCTTTTCCTTACAAATATTTTCAAATTTGATACGTTTCAAAGAGATCATCCATCCATACCCTTAGCAAAGAGTTCAAGGATTGCATTTTGTCCTTGAGGACTTTTCTAAATATATAATGCTACCCATTGTTATGTAAATATTTTATAAAAATGATCTGAAAATATTTTATGAAGATATTAGTTTCATATAATATTACATTCATATATATTATATATTTTATATTTCAATATGTATATATTATATAAGTAGACTATATGACATATTAAAAACCTTATACATTCATGTAGAATACCAGTGATAAGTATACATTACGAGTTATGACAGTTATTATGTACTTAGATTGATAAATTGAGGCATGACATAATACTAAAAATGTATATAATAATTAAAGAATCTATTGGTGACCTGGTATCAAAAACACATCATTGACTTTGTTATAAGGTATTTAGTATATCAATAAAAGCAAGTGATGATGGAATTTATAATGGGTTTATCAAATACTTAGAGAGGTTATGATGTTATTGGGTGATTATTGATAGATTTACCAAATCAACCCATTTCATTGATGTTTAAAACACAAATTATTTAGGGAAAAAACTAGTTACGTTATATGTGGATGAGATAGTTAAACTTCATGGAATTTTAATATTTATTGTGTTAGATAGGGATGCCAAATTTACTTCTTGATTTTTGACTAAATATGAACAATTCTTGAAACTTTACTGAAATTCAGAATAGTATTCTACCCTCAGACATATGGCCAAACTAAGAAAATCATCCAAACTTTGAAAGGCATGCTCAGAGTATATGTAATTGATTTGTAAAGCAGTTGGATCATCATTTGTCTTTAATCAAATTTACTTAGAATAACAGTTTTTAAGCTAGTATTGAAATAGTACCACATAAAGCACTTTATGGTAAAAAGTGTCAAACTCTCATATGTTAGAATGAAGTAAATGAATGTAAGTTGTATAGTATTGAGCTAATTGAAACTACCGCTGAGAAATAAAGATAATCCAGGAAAGATTAAAGAAAATATACAAGATAGGAAAAAAGTTATGTAGATAACTGAAGGAAGAACTTAAAAGTCAAGGTCGATGATTGGGTATTTATGAAAGTTGCTCCTTAGAAAAGTGTCATTAAGTTCATGAGACAGGATAAATTAAACCCCAAGTATATTAGATCTTTTTAGGTCATCAAAAGAATCAGAGCTATGGCATATCATCTAAAGTTTCCATAAAAATTAGATTATACTAATTGGCATAAATGACTTAATTAAGTTGTTTTAAAAAACATATAGAATTAAAGGTTTCAATCATAATAATTATTCATTTGGATCATGATACATTAGATTACAACATATAGCACGATTGTACTTATGTTGTTTACAGCATGAGCATCTCCGAATTACTACCTCTTTTTTTGTGAAAAAAATACATTGGTTTCTCGATCAACCAGTTGGAATACAATTTAATAGTAGGAGAACAATGATGTTGCACATCTTTTCTAGCATGAATCAGAAAGTTGAATCTCTAATAGGATAAATTTTCTTTACATATGCTGTCATAAATATGCTGTTCTTATAGTATCTTGAGCAATGCTCTCTATACCACCCTCAAACATATTTGATTGCCATGAGTGTATGAGTACATGATAATTGTTGTAGATTAAATTGCTTATATTGGCATGAATTTGTGAAAAGATTGACCATAGCACCTTTTCTCTACTTTTGACTTCGAATTCGAATTGAGATATTAGAAACAACATGCATTTAACCTTATCTGTGACCAATTGATCAAAGCTACAATCAGTAAACAACATGAATCCTTAAGTAATGTATTTAAATTTTCTACAATACTAATGATCATTATATTGTACTGCCATACTAAAAAATGACATCTAACCTACTTATGAAACCTTACCTCATATTTTATGTAATTAGCTGCCTCTGGATGTATGGACCTTAACTTACTCATATATTTTTCAAATTCACTAAATATGTATACCTTTGTAGCAATATAATAACTTATAAAGAATGCATATATTTTACGGTCCTTCATCTTTTACCTTGCTTTTAGATTTGCTTTAATATAAAATGTATAAAAACCTTGGTATGACTCAAAAAATACTTTCCTTATCCCCTTGATTATGCTACTATATCAATTTGAAACAAATACCCAATCTGATATAGCCCCAAGTGCATCTTGTAGTTTAAATAAGAACCATTACCATGATACATCATTTTTAAAGTCCTTGACTTCAAATATCACAGCATAAATTTAATTATTTCTATCCAGAGTAACCACCATAAAATGGCTCGCAAGCATGTATCCCTTAAAAAGGTAGTATCAATCACAATAACAGGACGAACTAACGAAAGAAAACCATGAATAGACTAACCAAAGGCCATGAAAAAATATAAAAAATATAAGCCCTCATCCATTTCTATATAAGTAATTTTGTTTAAATTTTTCTTTTCTAAAACATGGCAAGACTATTAGAGAATTTGAAAGACTCAGTTGGATCACAACAGGTTAGTCTACGCGCTTTTTCTCTAGCTAGCAATGCCTTTTAGTAAGACACATACACTCTAAACTTTTGGTAAAAAACATCTCGAATATTTATTTGAAGGTAAATCCTACTAAGATCTTATTCATAACATATTGACCGATTAACCTACTACTAGTTAGATGATATTTTGGCTATAGGTGCTGTTTTGATAAGTACAAACTTTCTTAATTCATTTAAGCATCTAATATTCTGCATTTCCATATGTGTTTGTTGCTTAAATTCACCATTTACATTCGTTTACTACGTATTTCGCTTCAAATAGATCTGATGTGGATCTATAAATTTTGAATTAAAAATGCTTCTTCAATGCTATCATACCCAAAATATCTCGTAACCTTTTTTTATACTAAAGATTTAGCCAACAAATATGTCCCTAGGGTTTGAATTTGATAAAGCATCTTGTACTTTGGTAGAATTGACAAAACAAAATGAAAAGAAATTGATGGGCTTGGTTTGCTATCTTGGCACCTCACATAACCCACATTCCCTAGTGTATTAGTATCATCTTCACAATAGTTCATATTGGAGGTTCTAGTTGTGTTGTTAGCAATGTCAAATATGCCAGTACCTACATCTTTCATGCTCAGTTGACCGTCAAAATAATCACGTAATAGGCCTTCTGTAAGTAAATAAGCACATACGCGCAACCAAAATACATAAAATAAATAGTTTACTTTTTAAAATCTATGTGAAAAATCATAATTTTATCACATGCATTTAATTCAATGGCATAAATACTTACATATTTTTAATTAGACGATTTTTATCAAACTATGAACATAGATTAGGTATCTCTGTGTCTCTATGATATCCACACGATAAATAATCTAATCAGAATACTACCTCCTGTTATTTGAATGCGTGATATTTTGTGCGTTTTTCTCCTTGTAAGAATAAAGACGTAAAAATAAACTCTATACATACCCTTAAAAATTCAATTTATTTGTTGAACTTTTTTATAAAATTTAATTTATTTAATAAAATAGGTACTAATAAATTTAGTCCAATCTTTACATAATAAGTTTAGTTAAAATTAATATACAAATAATTCAATGAATTCTAAATCCATTTATGAATATATATATATATATATATATATTAGTTTTGATCTAAATGTATGACCTAATAAGTTCTCATTATATTAACAGTAACATTAAAATTTAATTTTAGTATTACAAATAATGAATTATGTCTAGTAACAGATCATGACTATTCAAGTGACGAGAGTGTCAATAATTTAACATCACCTTATCTGTGACCAATATTATCATGTAATTCAATTTTTTTATCCTAAATATTTTAATTGAACACGAAGCATAAGTGTCATCTTCATATGATTCAATTTTATATTTTTTTAATATCTGAGTAAATATATTCTATCAAATAAAATTAATATCACATATAAAAAACTCAAGATACTGCTTTTTTTATATAAAAAAAAATAAATTCTATCTAATCACATACATCATTCTATACGAATTATAATATATTTGATTATTTTCATTATAATTTATCTTATTATAGATAACGTTTAAAAATATCAAAATGTGTCATTCTATATATTGAGAATTATGGTAATCTCAAGTTTAAAAATTACATATATTATTATCACTATAAAAATTATTTATAACACTTATATAATAATTCATATCGTGTTCTCATGATTGATCGGTCCAGTATATTAGTTTACTAATTTTTATCTATGTGTTGACTTAATATATCATATCATAATACACATATTATTATTAGTTACTATGCATATTAATTTTTATATATTATTATTATTCTATTCATAATAATACTTGACTAGAATATTTAAAAATGGTATCCAAATAATTAAACTTATTATTTTAAAAGTATTATTACATTTACTATATATACAAATAGATAATAATGAAATAATCAAATAATATATATAAATCAAAATGTCATGGTAGAAATATGTCAAATATTTAAAATATTATTAAATTTATGATATATACCAACAGATTACACTCTTTTGTTTAAGTAATCATAATACAATTGATAAAAGCAAATAGATAAAGTCTTTTTTCATATCCATGTAGTAAAAAGACATGATACTAAAATCTCTCGTACCCGTTCTAACTTTAATATTGAAAAACATCAGATCAATTTAAGTGTAATCATATATTTTATTTATCAATTATTGGTAGTTGATGTCTTTTGGTATGGCTAAGAATCGAATTCTTCTACCAATACATTGTTCAAAACCATTATCTAATACCTACGATCCATCACAATGAATAAAAATCGTAAAAAATCTTAATTGGCTAATTTATAATAAATTAATAAAGAAAATAACTTATAAAATCTTTACACATATTAAATAAATATTAAGACAAATAATTTATAAAATCTTAAAACATATTTATTACATTTTAACGAAATATTAAGACTTATTGTAATTAATCAATATAAGTTCT
Organism: Swietenia macrophylla; assembly: GCA_032401905.1. Taxonomy (NCBI): domain Eukaryota; kingdom Viridiplantae; phylum Streptophyta; class Magnoliopsida; order Sapindales; family Meliaceae; genus Swietenia; species Swietenia macrophylla. Next base: position 832,407 of record CP135578.1, on the reverse strand, counting down.
CATTAATATTAATGATTTCAAGTAATTTATTTCTTCCTAACGCTCATGAACTAAGTTATTATCAATATCTAATTAATATTTAATGTACATTAGATAATTATTATTTAAAATATTAATAATTACATATATATAATAATTAATTAATAATAATAATATATTTAGTAAATAACTAACACATAAAAAATATATAATGAATAAATAATATAGGCCATCAAATATAAAAAATTGATTAACTAAATAGTAACAAGTAATTAATTACATAAGTATTTAACTGAGTAATTATATCCTAAGTATTTATTTAATAGTTTGTAATTAATATTTCTTAATTATATGAGATAATAAATATTAACTTTTTAATTAATTATTTAATAATAGTTTATAAATTTACAATTAATAAAATATAAATAATTCATTAACTAAACTATTAATTATATATAAGCAAAATTGAAATGATATTAAATGTATTAACTACAAATTTTTATTAATTATATTATGTTATTATTTAATTAATATTATAATATTAATACTATTATTTATTCAATTATAAACTTGTGATTTGGTAGACATGATTACGTCAGAAACTTGTGATCATGACTCACTGATTGTAAATTTGGCGTGATCATAGATTGAGCTTTATAAGTAAAATATATTTATATATATAATAATAAAATGATTAATAAATTAAATAATTAATTAATTTTGCATGTATACCTACGTGCAATCAACTTCAAATGCATCTAACATCTATGCTTGCAGCGTTAGGTCTAGTTTTGTCTTCCTTAACTAGAGTTGCAGTAATTTTATAGAAAAAATAATATAATAATATTATAAATATAAATAATCATTATTTGCAGTTATAATTTCAATTCAATCTGGGATTACAACTATCACGTCTTGACACAGAGGTTTTCCCGTGACAATCATTGTGTGCTCCTGATTTATGTCATGTTAACAAAGTATGTCTATCAAAAACTCCTAAAATATCAAAAATTCATCTACAAATACAAAAAATTATAAATTAAGTATACAAAATTTAAAATATATTCATAAAATTATTTTTAATATAAATATATATAAATATAAATTTATAAAATATAATAATAGAATGAATATAAAATATATCTCACAAATTAAATATTCTAATAGACTTTATAAAATTTAACTATGAATCAAATATATCGTACTCAAATATATATGCTAGATAAGTCTATTCTTAATGTGTATTGCAGCTCTTCATTGTACCTAAACCTAGAATGTATGAGTGAAGAAGAGAGTATATAAAATATACTCCATGAGTTGTAATTTAGTGAAATAATTTTGTTAGAAAAAAATAGTAGGAATACTAAAATAATTCATTTTCAAATATTTCTAAACTTGTCATTTTTATTTAAGTCATATTCTGATTAAAGCACACTTGAATCCACTAATGTATTTTTTTTAATAAAAATACATACGGTTTTAAATTATTTTTAAAAAAATAAAATTTATTAATAATTGATAAACATTTAATTCTTTTTATAAAATTTGTTCGATACACTGATATGAACTAGAAAATACGGGATGACTGGTGTGGCATTCTCAAAGATACTGACACTAGGTAGTCTTTCCATTAACTTATCCAAATAATAATCTCACCTAAATCACTTCACCTATGCGATCTCGGAAAAAAACCGTCTATAGGTTATATCTTGTAGTACTATAGTTATATTATATATCTGTCACCAAAACTTTTATTCTAATATTTATCTAAAATTTATTTTTAAGTAATTCTAGTATTCCTTATTTCATAACTAGATAAATTGAAATCAAATTATTAAATTTAAAATATATTTTATATAAATTAAATTTTTAATAAAATTAAAAAAGTCAATAATTGTCTCACGCACATTAGAGAATTCTTAAAAAAAGTGAAGTTATTGTAACAAACCAAACTGAATTGAGCTGGAATAATAGATTTATGGTCCAACGATCTCTGTTTCACGAATGGATTACATCGTTACATTCGTATTGACCTCAAGAATCTCCCTCAACATTTATGTATCCAAAATTACATTTTCAATTGCCAAAAAATACACAAAACATATTTTCAACTACCCCACTTTAGGATGTCGTTACACAATTAAAATATCTCAATTAATAAGAAATAACACATCTGCGTTGTAAAATGCATCTTCAAAAAATTGTTGGTATTGATAGAATCCCCTAAAATCTCACCATTCATCTGAAAATGCATGAAAACCGAAACTTGTCAACCAACAAACTCACGACTCAAAAACAAGAGATTTTACAAAAAAGACCATAGCACAGTATAGGGCACGATAACAGGAGTCCAAATGCATCGAAGGTGTCAACGGAAACAAAAAATTTGGCCAACAAAACTTGCAGTAGGGCGTGAATAATAATTGTAGCTTTGATGATGGCATTCTTGTACGGTTGTGATCATGGCTGCAAAAGGAAGCTAATGGTGCCAGTGGAGTCGAAATCCAATTACTAGAGAAAATAATACTATTCACCCAAGAGAGAGATATATTGAGGAAAGAGAGAGAAGAAAAAAAGAATATTTTTAAATTCATAATTTTTTAACCTTTCTATTTTTATATAGACTTGTACACATTTTACAAAAAATTAGAACTTTATAATTTATATTTGTGACAAAACTATTTTACCCTCCTCGTATTTGAAGAATAGGTTTTACAGCAACTTTATGTAAATTAATAATAAATAATAATTAACAATCGTTAATCAATAATAAATGTATAATTATTCATTGAATAACTTATAAAAATAACAAATTACTTTTATGATTATTAATATAATATTATTTATTAATTATATATATTATTACTAATTTGGTTATTATTTAATTAATTAAATTTATAAAATAATAATTACCTAAATTTAGTGTGCTATTTAATTAATAAACTATTACAAAGCATGGTTCATGGCCTATTCTCTTTCTCCTCTCTTTACAAGTTTTTTTTAGCTATTGTCTTTTCTCATTAAGCAATTTATTTTTATCCACAAAAAATAATAAATTTCATTACCATCAAGAATTAATAATGCATCACAAAATAAATTATTTCAAATTTTTTCAATCAATAATATATCTATGCTCTAATAATAAATAAATTTGAATTTTAAAAGTATTAATAATTAAACAACTCATTTTTATCTTGCTATTATCTTTGATTTTAAGGATGAAATTTAAAAAAAGAAGGTATTTAAAAATGTTAATAAAATAAAAGTGACAAGTAAAAAGTAAAAGTGAAAAATAAAAAAAAATTATTTTTATTTTTATAGATTATGAAAGCAAAAAGTCATTTACTTTTTTATAATTAACTTATTTTAATAAGCATGTATTAAGATTAATTACAAATATAAATCCTTTTTAAAAATAAGACTATTTTAAAAATTTTTCCTGCATCCTTGATAAATAATGTCTCTCAGCCTTGCTTTCTTTGGCACTTGGTAGTTGTTAAAATATTAATTTAGAAAATAATGGCTTCTGTTCTTCATTCATCATTCACTTGTTCAACAGTTTGAGTTTCATCAGTAATCGACGCAAGCCTTCGTTTCGCTTTCGCATCCCACTTCAACATCGGATAGTAAGTATCTTCAATTTCTTTGCTACTTATTTACTTGCCTTTCTAGAGTGTTCAATTCTTTAATTATTTATGTTTGTGGTTTTGGTTTGCTGTCAGAGTTGTAATGTGCTTGAGCCGCTGAAGTATGAGAATGGAAATCCACGCATTCCAGTGCTTAGTAACGATTTTTTGGCTTCACAATCCCATCTAGATAATACAACGAACAAGAATGATACCAGACTCCGTATATTTTCTGGGACAACTAATCCTGCACTCTCTCAGGTTATTTCAATAATTGATTTTATTTTATTACTTGTCACTAAAACTAATTTTTGTGATTTATTTGTTGAGAAGAAATCGTTTTTGACAAACAACAGCAATTCTTTTATCGATGAAATTCCAGCGCTCTCTCCTTACATTGCTAAGACCTCCTTTATTGCAAGAGTGCCTGCATAATTGGCCGGCTACAGCCACTAAAATGAAGCTAAGAATTATTTAACTAAATTTACAAATAACCATCAATAGTTTACCGTTAGGTTTATCAAGCTAAAAATTATTTAACTAAATTTACAAGTAACCAGCAATAGTTTAACCTTACTTGATTGCTCAAACTTAGGGCACAAAGCTTCCAAAACCAGATCATTTGGAAATAATTTGGCTTAGGGAAGCCCACCTATTATAATCCTTCTCATTGCAGGGCAGCCTTGTACTCAAGACTAGAAACTCAAAATACATTGTACTTGATAGAGAACCTCCCAAGTTACCTCCCCTGGTAAGAAATTGGACCATTGTGCCAACACTTGTGTAACTCGATTATTATTGCATTTAGATTGAGGCACTGCACCTTCTTGTACCTTCTTTTTAAGACATGAAACAACAAATACAGGATGGATCGAGTATTTGAAGGCCAATATCTATGATGTTTCGCTCATTTGTATTGTCTTATGTTGGCCGAAGGGTATCACAGCTTTTGAGTACCTTTCTTGGCTATTGAAGCTTTGTCTAAATGGCCACAGCCCTATGTCTCCCTCAAATTGTGCTTTGTTAAGGATTCTACTGTAGAATCCTTTGCCATTAGAATGTGCGCCATTATAGCCATATTACTCTCTCTAGTAACCTCAAATCATTCATGTAGTTTGTGCTTGTCCACAGACCACTTCAAATGGTGTGGTTTTAGTTCATATAGGTAAGTTATGTTATATAACGCTTTAGATAACTACCCAACAGATTTATTAACAATCACTTACTGGATATTAGTTTGTGGGTGATAAGTCAAGGTTGTATGTAACTTTGCATCCTGTTGTTGAAGCAAGCTTTGCCAAAATTTGCCAGTGAGCACAAGGTCTTTGTCACTGATGATGTTCTTTGAGATACAATAAAGTTGTTAAGCAACGTCCATGAATGACTTAGCAAAAGTGAAAGGCCATGAAGTCAGCATACTTAGTCGATCCACATCCACCATCACAAAAATAATTGACTTTCTGGTACAAACCATGGCACAACTTCAAAGAATTCAATTCAAATTTTGATTGGTCCAATTACGAGAGCACAAGTAAAGAAGTTCAAAGATGCATTTAACGAGCTAATTCAAGAAGTTTGGACCCAAATAAATTCGTGGAGACCCATTGAGCTTGGTCCACATATCCAGCAAAGATGGATCTGCATGATTCAAACTCTAGAAAAGTTTAACCAAATTTAAACTCGATTTTTAGCAAGTAAAATAGGAATATTTAGGAGTGTTTGAGTTCATTTATAAGTCTATCTAATTAGTTAGCTTTCCTTGAAGTGTTTGAGTTCATTTATAAGTCTATTTAATTAGTTAGCTTTTCTTGGAGTGTTTGAGTTCATTTATAAGTCTATTTAATTAGTTAGCTTTTCTTTCTGTCTTAAGTAAGTACAAGCTACGATTTTTGCCTATAAAAAGGCACCTTTGAATAAGAAGCAATTAAAATTTATTAGTCAAAAAAATTGAGAGTTATTTTCTCTTTGATTCTTTGAAGAACTATTCGAACTTATTAAAAATTATTCTTGTGGCGTTCATCAGTGACTTATCGAATGGACTTCTATCACCGTTTGTGGCGTCTACATCATACTGAGATTCTTGTTTTTTTATAAACAATGGGTCGAGGTTCCATTCAAATCTGATCGTAGAATGATCTCGAGTTCCTTGTTGAATTCGAGTCTCGTTATTCTTAGCGAGGTTCGTATCATTTGGTATCAGAGCAAAAGTTATTCTATCGTTAGGTTTGCCTACTCCTTTTTTTATTCTTTTCACAATATGTTATTCTTTTCATAATTCTTGATATTAAAAAAAAACAAAAATTTTATATTTCACTTTATCATCAATACTCTAATATTTGTGTATCAAATTGTAAGATTTTCCTTATGATTCTCAATTTCCAAACTAGTGGATATAAAATTGAAATATTTTGTCCGAAATTAAAACTTTTAAAATCCGTGACACGACCTTATTTTCAACTTTTATTTTACCATAGTAAGTCCTGAAGAAGTGTTGTAAGAAATTTTTGGTTATTGTTTGTTAGTTTGAAAAAAACAGAAAGAGAATTATTGAGTGGAAAAAGGCAAGAATGATAAGAGCATTAGAGGGATAAAAGCCGAAAATTTTTAAGTGAAACATGAGTACAGAGTGATTCATATTCTTGAGTGTAAACATGTAAGGAAGAGAATTGTGAGGTCTTTTTTTTTTTAATAATTTATCTCCTGCAGAAATCATGTCACAATACGACCACGAGGAAGCACAAATAGGGATGAATTCAAAGCTATACATAGAAGTTTTGGTAGGAGAGATGAGACTGATGATGAAGCTCGAATTAGAGCAAATTAGTGAATGGTTGGATAGATTAGAAAATGCTAATCGGAGGAATCGAAGAGAAAGCGCTCAACAATAGCGTACAATAGAAGATTATAAGGAATATAACGACGGCAGTTTTGACGAGGAAAATAGACACTCGATAAGCAGTAATAGGAGGGTTGAACGTATTAGAAAAGATTAAAATCGGGAGGGTAATAATTTGAGCAGCATTAAGATGATGGTGCCTTCATTTCAAGGCAAGAATAATCCCGAGACTTATCTTGAGTGGGAAAAGAAGATGGAGCTAGTTTTTGATTGCCATAACTACTCCGAGATGAAGAAGGTAAAACTTGCAGCCATTGAATTTTCTGATTATGCTATTGTTTGGTGGGATCAATTGGTTTTAAGTAGGAGAAAAAACAAAGAACGTCCAATAGAAACATGGGAGGAGATGAAAACTGTGATGAGAAAACGGTCTGTTCCAAGCTATTATTACAGGGAGTTGAATAAAAAATTGCAAAGTTTTACGCAAGGCAATCGGAGCGTGGAGGATTATTATAAAGAAATGAAAATAACTATGATTCGAGCAAATATAGAAGAGGATCGATAAGTTACTATGGCTAGCTTTTTGGGTGGTTTGAATCAAGAAATTGCAAACACAATGGAATTGCAACATTATGTGGAATTAGAGAATTTGGTTTACATGGCTATCAAAATTGAGCGCCAATTCAAGAGGAGGGGCAGCGCACGTCTAAATCAAAGTTCGAGTGCATTCTTTTGGAAATCGAATTCCACAAAGAAAGAAAATAAGCTGCAAACATTCGCAACACCCAAGCACAAGTTTGAGCTCAAGTCCGAGAACACCAACCACGTTTCTCAAGGTAAAATTGACACTTCTACCTCTGGAAACCGTGACATTAAATATTTTAAATGTCAAGGCAGGGGACACATAGCAAGTCAATGTCCAAACACGCAAGTTATGATGATGCAAGATAATGGTGACATTGTGACTGACGATGAAAATTCAGACACCAATGACATGCCGTCACTAGAAAACATCACCGAGGAGGAGTATTTAACCCCTAATGCATTGACATTAGTAACCAGAAGAACGTTGAGCTTGCAGGCAAAAGAAGTTGAAGAAATGCAGTGAGAGAACCTCTTTCATACTAGGTGCCACGTCAAGGACAAGGAATATGAGGATGTCTTTTCCGAAGAAATGCCACAGGGATTACCTCCTATCTGAGGGATTGAACATCAAATTGATTTTGTACCTAGTGTGACAATTCCAAACCGACTAGTTTATAGGAGCAATCCTGAGGAGACAAAAGAGCTTCAAAGGCAAATAAGTGAGTTGATGGCGAAAGGTTACGTGAGGGAAAGCATGAGTCCATGTGTCGTTCCAGTTTTACTTGTACCTAAGAAGAATGACACTTGGAGAATGTGCATTGACTGTCGAGCGATCAATAATATTACGGTAAAGTATCGACATCCCATTCCTCGTTTAGACAACATATTAGATGAATTGCATGGAACTTGTATATTTTCAAAAATTGATTTGAAGAGTAGGTATCATCAAATACGCATGAAGGAAGGTGATGAATGGAAAACTGCCTTTAAAATAAAATATGGTTTGTATGAATGGTTAGTAATGCCTTTCGGGTTAACTAATGCACCGAGCACATTTATGCGATTAATGAACCATGTATTGCGTGCATTCATAGGCAGATTTGTCGTTGTTTATTTTGATGATATTCTCATTTACAGCAAAAACTTGGATGATCATATTGTGCATTTAAAATTAGTTTTAGATGTACTTAGAAAAGAGAAGTTATTTGCTAACTTAAAAAAATGCACCTTTTGCATCGATAAACTTGTATTTCTTAGTTTCATTGTGAGTGTACAAGGAATACAGGTTGATGAAGAGAGAATTCGTGCAATTTAAGAATGGCCGAGTCCCACAAGCATAGACAACGTACGAAGTTTTCATGAACTCGCTAGTTTCTACCGACGGTTTGTGAAAGACTTTAGTACTTTAGCTGCACCGCTCATTGAAGTAATAAAGAAAAACGTTGATTTCAAGTGGGGAGAAGAACAAAAGAAGGCGTTTCAGCTCATCAAGCAAAAATTGACAAATGCACCCTTATTAGTTTTATCTAACTTTAACAAAATATTTTAGATTGAATGTGATGCTTCTAATGTAGATATTGGAGCTGTGCTTATACAAGAAAGACGATCGATTGCGTATTTCAATAAAAAGCTAAGTGGAGCAGCTTTAAACTGCCCGACTTATGATAAGGAATTATATGCATTGGTTCGAGTTTTGGAAACATGGCAGCACTACTTTTGGCCCAAGGAGTTTGTGATTCACACTGATCACGATTCATTGAGGCACTTGAAAGGACAACATAAACTGAACAAAAGACATGCTCGTTGGGTAGAGTTCATTGAGACGTTTCCATACATCATCCAATATAGGCAAGGTAAGGAGAATGTGGTTGCAGATGCACTCTCTCGCAGGTATGCATTACTCTCTACTCTTGATGCTAAATTGCTTGGTTTTGAACATATTAAAGAGTTCTATCCTTCAAACCCTGACTTTAGTGAAGAGTATATGGCTTATGAGAAGACCCCAAATGGTAAGTACTTTAGACATGAGAGTTTTTTATTTTGAGAAAATAAGTTGTGCATATCGAATTGTTTTGTGCATGATTTATTAGTTAGAGAATCATATGGTGGAGGATTGATGAGACACTTTAGGATAGCTAAAACATTAGTTGTTTTACAAGAACACTTCTTTTGGCTACACATGAAAAGAGATGTTGAGAGAACTTGCGATAGATGTGTCACATGTAGGCAAGCAAAATCTCGAAAGCAACCCCATGATTTATACACACCATGCCCATTCCTAATAAGCCTTGGATTGATATTTCTATGGACTTTGTGTTAGGATTGCCTAGGAGTAAACGTGGTAGAGATTTAATTTTTGTGGTTGTGGATAGATTTTATAAAATGGCACACTTTATTCCATGTCACAAAACGGATGATGCTTCACATGTTGCTGATTTGTTCTTTAAAGAGATTGTGAGATTACATGGTATGCCTAGAACAATTATTTCCGATAGAGATGCTAAGTTCTTAAGTTACTTTTGGAAGATTTTGTGGTGTAAGTTAGGTACTAAGTTATTATTTTCTATTACTTGTCATCCACAAGCTGATGGTCAAACCGAAGTAGTAAATAGAACTTTATCTACTTTGTTAAGGGCTGTTATTAGTAAGAACATTAAAACTTGAGAAGATTGTTTACCACATGTTGAATTTGTTTATAATCGTACTGTTCATTCTACTACTAAATTTTCTCCAATTAAAATTGTGCATGGATTTAATCCATTAACTCTATTGGATTTATCTCCTTTATCTATGATTGAGCGAGTTAATCTAGATGGCAAAAAGAAAACTAAATTTGTTAGGCAGATTTATGAGAAAGCAAGATTCAACATTGAGCGAAAAACGGAGTAGTACACAAAACAAGCCAACAAGGGGCGTCACAAGTTGGTTTTTGAACCAGGGGATTAGGTTTGGTTACATATGAGAAAAGAAAGATTTTCGATGTAAAGGCATTCCAAATTACTTCCAAAAGGAGATGATCCTTTTCAAGTCTTAGAGCGTATCAATGACAATGCTTACAAGCTAGATTTACCAGGTGAATACAATGTAAGTGCTACTTTTAGTGTTGCTGATTTGAATCCTTTTGATGTAGGTGATAATTTGACGACAAATCCTTTTCAAGAGCAGGGGAATGATACAAATCATGGCACAACTTTAAAGAATTCAATTCAAGTTCCGATTGTTCCAGTTACAAGAGCACAAGTAAAGAAGTTCAAAGATGCACTTAACGGGCTAATTCAAGAAGTTTGGACCAAAGTAAATTCGGGGAGACTCATTGAGCTTGGTCCACATATCCAGCAAAGATGGATATGCATGATTCAAACTTTAGAAAAGTTTAGCCAAATCTAAACTCGATTTTTTAGTAAGTAAAATAGGAATATTTATAAGTTTATCTAATTAGTCAGCTTTCCTTGGAGTGTTTGAGTTCATTTATAAGTTTATTTAATTAGTTAGCTTTCCTTTCTGTCTTAGGTAAGTACAAGTTACGATTTTTGCCTATAAAAAGGCACCTTTGAATAAGAAGCAATCAGAATTTATTAGTCAAAAAAATTAAGAGTTATTTTCTCTTTGGTTTTTTGAAGAACTATTCGAACTTATCAAGAATTATTCTTGTGGCGTTCATCAATGACTTATCGAACGGACTTCCATCACCGTTTGTGGCGTCTATATCATACCAAGATTTTTGTTTTTCTTTATAAACAACGGGTCGAGATTCCATTCAAATCTGATCGTAGAACGATCTCAGATTTCTTGTTGAATTCGGGTCTCGTTATTCTTAACGAGGTTCGTATCACTTTCAATTTAATTAGTGAAGGCTTTCTATGAGATCCAGAGGCATCACTAGCAAACCAAGCATAGCCAGGATTTTTCAACTTTTTCCTTTAGCAAATGTCACATTTAGCATTATGATTACATACATCTTAAATTTAGTTTCTTAATTCGAAGCCCTCCTTATTCCTTCAGTGGTCTTTCTAATATTTGAATGGCCTTGGCCTCCACTAGGTCTATCGCAGCCTTCCAACATTATTGCTTCATTGACAGCTGAGTTTGTAGAGAGCCAAGTCTTCCCTTATCTTGAGTTGTCATTTTCCCAAGTATATTTTATATTTCTAGTTGAATTTTGTTGTAAGCCTTGGTGCAGGTTCTATCTTTGGATCCCCATGCCATTCTTTTTCTATCCAATCATTTACGGGTGTTGATATAGCTATAACTCTAATGCAATCTGCCAGTTGTCTAACTGAAGCATCTGGCCTTGATTATTGTGTTTTCTCGAAAGTCAAGATCAATAGTTTCTTTAGCTGTTTTTGCTATATTAAAGTTGTAACAAATACTTGAGGCTGAGATAGGCCCTACATATTTGGAATTGTCGTACTAAGAGATACAACCCATATTTCTGAACTGCAAACACCACAACAGTCAATTTTTTCTCATACTTTGGATGTATATATGAGGCCTTACTAATAAAAGCAACCCGGTTTCCCTCTTGCATTAAAATACTAATTGATTGGGTATGGCAAAGGGAAGGTTAATTTCTTTATAATCTTTTATGAACTATTTGTAAAACCAATTGAGCCCAAAGAATTCCCTCAATGATTTAAGGGACACAGGACTTGGACACAACAACATGCATTCAACTTTGGATGACCAGTTTCAACGTTTCTTCAAGAAATAAAATGGTGCAAGTATTCAAGCTATTGTTTCCCAATATAACACTTCGATTTTTTATTACGCAATTGATTCTTCTACAGAACTTCCAAAGTCATCCTTAAATGAAGCAAATGATCCTCCAAGACTTGCTATAGACCAAAATACCATAGGAGAAAAAAAAAAAAAAGACCAGTATGAACTTCCTCAAATACAGTTTAAATGCTTTGTATATTAAGCTTTGAAAAGTTAATGGAGCTTTTGCAAACTGAAAGGCATTATTAAAATTCAGAATGCTATTCTTTGAGTTGGGAAATTTGTCTTAGGCATGACTTCAGGATTTATTCTGATCTGATGGTAGTAGGATCTTAAGTCCAATTTCAAGAAAAATTCAACCCCATGTAACTCATCCAACAATTCATCAATTACTGGAATGAGAAATTCATTGATGGTGGTGATGCTATTTAAAGCTTGATAATCCATGTACATTGTAGAACTGTTATCCTTTTTGTTGACTAGTAAAACTGAACAAAAGGGACTCAAGTCAGGTTTTATGTTTGTTGTGTCAAGCATCTCCTTAACAATCCCTTTAATCTCATATTCAAACATAGGGATGTCAATATGGTTGTACATCAGTTGGAGCAGGTCAAATGTGTGAGGGATTCAATGGTCTTGTTCCTTGTCGCTGGATGGCTTTTTGGTCCTGTAAAATCTTGTTTGAATTGTTGCAACAATTTCTCTAAGTTAGTAGGTAGCATTGATTCTATTTGGTTTTGTTTTGATGGAATTATGATGGTCTGCCATCTGTATTGAGAATATTTAATCTATCAACGTTTGAAGAGTTTGCTTAACTATTTTGTCTTTCTATAATTGGGACTGGATAGAAACCACTTGGTGATACGAACCTCGCTAAAAATAACGAGACTTGAACTCAACAAGGAACCCGAGATCGTTTTACGATCAGATTTGAATGGAACCTCGACCCGTTGTTTATAAAGAAACAAGAACCTTGGTATAATGTAGACGCCACAAACGGTGATGGAAGTCCGTTCGATAAATCACTGATGAACGCCACAAGAATAATTTTTTATAAGTTCGAATAGTTCTTCAAAGAACCAAAGAGAAAATAACTCTCAAATTTTGACTAATGAATTCTGATTGCTTCTTATTCAAAGGGTGCTTTTTTATAAGCAAAAATCATAACTTGTACTTACCTAAGACAAAAAGGAAAGCTAACTAATTAAATAGACTTATAAATGAACTCAAACACTCCAAGAAAAGTTGACTAATTAGATAGACTTATAAATGAACTTAAACACTCTTAAATATTCTTATTTTACTTGCTAAAAAATCGAGTTTAGATTTGGTCAGACTTTTCTAGAGTTTGAATCATGCATATCCATCTTTGTTGGATATGTGGACCAAGCCCAATGGGTCTCAACGAATTTACTTAGGTCCAAACTTCTTGAATTAGCCCGTTAAGTGCATTTTTGAACTTATTTACTTGGGTTCTCGTAACTGGACCAATCAGAACTTGAATTGAATTCTTTGAAGTTGTGCCATGATTTGTATCACTTGACTTTGACTAACATCCTTCAAACTGCTAAAAAGCAGTCAACATAGAAGCCTTCATTCAATCCCCTGGTTCCGGCCATTGGTGCTTCAAACTTTTTTGATAGCCCCTAACCATATGAGTCTATCTCAACTTCATTAGCCCCACCGTTGGATTATCAAACATCTTTGGCCTAAATCAGGTTATGACATCACTAGCAAATTTTGCCCAAGTTAACTCGTTATAGCTTATTTGAAACTCCCAAAATTATTCTAGGACCCTTCCCTCAAAATCAATTGTTGCCAAGTTCACTTTTTCTCATTAATGTTATATCATTTTAAAAATCTGATCCTATTTCTACTCCAATACGCTTGGGTTTTCCTCATCAAATGTATAAAAATTGAATCTAGATAACTTTGTATGATGGAGCCATGCCAGCTTCTTGGCAATTTAAATTTACAGTAGGCTTTTTCAATGAATCCCTTGAATCGGCCATTCCTGAAACCAATTGCGAATGCTTAAAATTTTTGGCAACCAACCAATTGAATCAATTCAGTCAATCCAGTGCTTGCGTATCAAAACTTTCCATCAGTTGTATTATTGTTTCCTGCATATGTGATGGTTCTTTTGCTCTAATTCCACCGTTATCACTAAGCTAACAAGAGTAGGCCAATGGCTTTGATACCAAATGTTATGATCCGGAATAATAAACACCAAACAGAAAACAATAGGAATTATTTTATTGTTGCCACTTGCACTGTTAAGACTCTTTTATGGTAGGAGTGTTAACATAATTAGCCAGCTACAGCTTCTAAAATAAACCCAAGAATTAGTCAAGTAAATTTAGTAGGATAAGCCAAGTTACAAGAAAGTGTTAGAGGGTGTGATGTGTATCTGTTACATCCCACATGTCCTGCTGCAAATGAGAATCTCATGGAGCTTTTGATAATGATTGATGCTTGTCGAAGAGCTTCGGCCAAAAAAATTACTGCAGTTATTCCATATTTTGGGTATGCACGTGCTGATAGAAAGGTAATTCCATAGATCTTTGAATGAGTGTTGATTTCTTTTGTAGCCTACCTTAATTTGTAGAAGTACTCAATGCCAAAATCGATATTTGCTTTACTACAATTTCAGATACAAGGACGTGAATCCATTGCAGCCAAACTTGTTGCAAATTTAATAACAGAGGCTGGCGCAAACCATGTTCTTGCTTGTGATCTTCATTCTGGGCAGTCCATGGGTTACTTCGACATTCCTGTGGATTATGTATATGGTCAGGTAATAACCTGATTGTTTGGTCTCTGTCGAGATTATATGGATGTTTGAGTATGCAGCAATGTGAAGCCCTTTGAACATTTTCTCAACAGATATCTGGTGGGGCAGATCACTGCATTTGAATCTTACACAAAAACCTAAAATATGGTTGATGCTAGACGATTTTTGAAAAGGCTGAAAATGACTTCTGAATGTTCATTTCCAAAATTAAGTTTACGATAAACTGATCGTGCCATTATTTCAAAGATGTGTTTATCTATTTGTTTAATATTGTGGGTATAGTGTAGGATGTGGGACATCTTGTTGCACTTTTATATGCATAAATAATTGAATCAGCTTAAAGTTTTGCGCTAACAAGTTGATGTTAAATAAAATTATTGAATGGTTAGTAATGCTTTAATGAAATTTAGCAGTTAATAAATTGTGTTCTTTTTCTTCTTTTTGCACTCTAGCCAGTGATACTTGATTACCTGGCCGGTAAGACCATAAGTTCTAATGATTTGATAGTGGTCTCTCCGGATGTTGGGGGTGTTGCTAGAGCACGTGTTTTTGCCAAAAAAATTATCAGATGCTCCTCTAGCAATTGTGGATAAAAGACGTCATGGGCACAATGTTGCAGAGGTTAGATTCACTTATAAGTTTGTTTCCTTATTCTCTGTGATGGTGATGTAAAGTTCTTTCATTTTGCAATATCTTGATAAGCTAGAGATAATTTAGTGTGAAGTTTCTACGATAATAAATGTTAGCTTGCAGGTGTCAATTTAATAGGAGATGTGAAGGGAAAGATAGCAGTTATGGTGGATCACATGATTGACACAGCCGGTCAACTTTCTTCAAAATCTAGCTTTTCGCCATTTTCATCAAATAGAAAAAAAGCATGCTATATATTATCAATTTTTATGATTACTTTTGCCTATTCTTACAGTTAATATGTCAATCCTCTTGTCTTCCTTTTTGGATTTCGCGGTATAAGAACAATTGCTAAAGGTGCAGCTTTGTTACATCAAGAGGGGGCAGGGAAGTACATGCATGCCGTACACATGCTGTTTACCTCAGCTTCATTACTGCTATGTAGCTACTTCGGTGGAGGCAGAACTGTCAAATCATAGCCAAGTAGAAATCTTCTGATGAGAGACGGTCGATTGCTGTCAGATCTGCAGCTGATGTGCGTTGAAGTGCAATTTTTAGTTGCTTGAAATAGATGGCATATAGGTCTTAAATCAAATACTTGTATCTGAAAAGGTTGTTTTCAGGGAATGTTGGGTGAATTATATCCTTGGTCATTACAATTAATGTATAATTTAATTTTGAATTCAAATTAGGGATCTTAGTCTAGTCAGTATTCATTTCTTTCTTGGCTAGCTTTCAATACTTTGTGAGCTTCTTGCCCGTCCCTTGTATATTTTATGAAATGAACATTCTTCTTGTGAATAAAAGCAATTGAATCTTGTGTTTATTTGTACACAAAAATATATCATAGACCCAAGCTTAGGTTCCATGAACAATGACACAAGGTAATATACGTAGATGTCCGGAGGTACAACTTTCAATCCCTACAAGGACTATGGTGTAGTTGTGTGGAAAGTTGGAGTACGTTTTAGTGAGACTTAATTGTAAGTAAATTAATGCATATATGTAGTGAAAAATATTCAAAATAAATAGTTTGTTTTCTAATATCTATAAAATAAATTCTAATATTATCATTTATATACAATAAAATAGAGTATATACGTATATACTTTTAATTAGATATTTTTTACCAAATTACAAATATAAATCAATTGTTTCTATTGTTAAAAAAAATAGTCATAGTCCATTAGAAGGTTCAAGATTATTCACACAATTTACAAGGTCCATTACAAACAATTAGTCACAAGAAAACAAATAAATTAGTCATTGAACAGTAGCCGTTATGAACAGTAGCCATTATGAATAGTAACGGTCAAAAATTTGAAAAATTAGCTGTTACAAACTCATATATATAAACACATCATTGTAAATGAAAAAGGTAAAAAAATCAATACTTTCTTTTGCACTTGAAAAAGTCCATACTGTGCAATGATATTGATTGCCAAAACCTAGTTCACACTTGAAAAATCAATACTTTCATTTATCATGAGTTTTTCAGTATCATGAGTTTTTCTTTTAAAAAAAAATATTGAAAAAGTCCATATTGTGCAATGATATTGATTGCCAAAACCTAGTTCACATTGCAACTCAAACCCAACGGAAAAGTCGCAAAAAACCTAAAATAGTGTGTAAATCGCAACCATTTGCTAAGAACCAAAGTGCGTAATGTCTTTGAGGCACCACAATTTGACGCATTTGATTATTCTAGTCAAAACCCATATTGTGCCATGTCAATCTTCTGTTGGAACGCGCCACCAATTGGTACAAAATAGTAAGTACCATTAGTCGTAAGAATATCTTTCACTAGTTGTATTTAGGCTTTTTAAATAAATGGTTGCATACATTACATCCTTTATTGAAAATAAACTTTCATTTTGGTCCTTCAAATAAAATAGAAGCCAAAAATGAATGATTAGATAGCTATGAATATTCGAAAGGATATTTTTCATTTATCTTCGATTTTGTCACTTTTGGTAGAATATATAACCCAGTTGTTACAATGTATGGATGAATCCCACGAGGAAATATATGCGTCATAATGTAAATTCAGCACAAGGTAAGTCAACCCAGGCCTAAATTTGTCCAGCCCATGATCTCCTCAGTCTATACACTTCATTTGGCCTTAATTTGATTACTTGGAGTCAAAGTCATGGAGCAGCATTTGTATGAATTTTTGAAATAAAAACTAAGTATTTATGTGACTCTTGGAAGCAAAATATGGAGCATTGTGCAGTTATTTATTATAATTAATGCTTGTAGTTCCTATATAATCTGTAGCTTTCTTTTATATTTGACCAAATATGTAATGCCTATAAAAAGGCTCCTTTTTTCTCATTTTGGGGATTTTGGCTGGTTGAATGAAAATATTTTTCTTTTGAGTGGTAATCCAACTTTTCTTCCTTTATCCAAATTCTTGCCAAATTTAGTGGTGGATTTTTCCTTGGCTGGTGGCATTGCCTTTAGGCCCTGGATACTTGGCTTTTATGTTTAAATTCTCTTTTGTTATCATCATTTGAAGAGTTTAAGAGTTCAAAACTTTAATCTCATGAACAGTGACGAATTTGAAAAACAAAACTCACTCTTAGCTTCCGCAAGACGCATCACGTCAAGTATAGGCATGGCCAATTAAGAATTTGGAGAATTCCCTGAGTTGCTGGTCAGCACTTCTAGCGTGTACTACAAGGATTAATGAATCGATTGACATAACATCTTGGATTCTCTTACTTTCCATCAAAGAAGGGAAAATTAGGAGTAAAATAACCCTACATTTAAGGCTTCTAAAACTTTCGTTGTATATCTTAGGAGTTTACATTAATTGTCTCATCATGGAAAGCACTTCTTCAGAACAAAGATGAGCTATTTATTCCGTAATGGCCTGATTAGCAGACGACCCTAATGTCCATCACCGTAGATGGAGAAGGTGGAGTAACGATAGTGTAAGTCACCATAGCCTGTAAGCTCTCTAAGAACTTCTTTTAAGCATCTCGCACAGCCTGAAAATTTTTATCATCAAAAACTACATCCAATTACCATGTTCTAAGAAATCCATAGCATGTTCTTACTACAGCCACTAACCCTTTATGTCCTTGAGCCTTTTTTTTTTTTAATTTGTTTGACAATTTTATTGTTGAGATTAGAATTATGATTTGTGTCTTTAAAATATTTATTGTAATAATCTTTTAATAAATTTTATTTACATATACTATTAAACGCGTGCACGCGCACGCGCACGCGCACACACACACACACACACAAAAGTCCTTATTTATAAAGTATGTAATTTATGCATTAGGCATAAGATGTTAATACAAAAAAATATAAATTACAAGCTCTTTATAAATAAATATTATTCACGGTCATTTACAAAATGTGTATTTTACAATGTTAGATTATAACTTTTCTATTTAAAATAAATAATTTATCTTGATCATTGAAGTAGAGATTTCAAATAGAAAAATTAGTGTATATTTGTTATATATTAAACTAGACTAATGCAAAATAAGATCTAATTGAATAAATGCCATTAATCTTAATTCACATAAACTTTAATAAGCTTAATTGATGTTAATTTTGAGTAGGTAGTAAACTTATATTCATAAATTATATCCTTTGAGTTATCACATGGTGAGATATATTATATAATCAAAATTTTAATGATTTAAAAATATAATTTCATGAATCATAGAACATATATTTGCAATACAAAACCTATACAAATAATGCTTACTCAAAATATTTGTGGTACTTGATTATATAAATTTGTGACCATAGTTTATTCAATAAAATTGTTTATTAAATAATAATATTTACTTGTAAATTTATTTACAAATATAGAGATATTGAAAATGACTAGAGCTAATACGAACCCTAAAAGTACGAATCTTAATGAAATGGAGTTTTAAAAAAAGTCTATAAATTAAGTGTTTCAAAAAGTTTGAACACCACAAGAATCTTTTTGATGGAGCAAGAAAGAATTATTGATAAGTTTAGGTAGATGCCACAAGCAAGTTTGATAAGTTCTAAGTTATAAAGAAAACAATGAAGAGTAAAAAATTTCTCACAATTTTGATCAGAAAAAAAAATAAACTCCTTACGTATAAGAAAAAAGACTATTTATAATAGTTTTAAATCTAATCATTATAGAATTTTTTTTTAAAAAAAACTTCCTAGGATAATACTCATTAATTAGAAAAATTCATAAAAGTTTATAGAATTAAAAAATATCTAATAATCAATACATAAAGTCTAAATTTAGCAACAATTTGATCTTGTATTTCATTGGTTGCATCCTTCCTTACTTGTCTTTAAAGTTTTCAGATTCGCATAATTTCTTGAGATCTTCTTAATTAATGCACTTTGACTAAATTTCATAAAGCTATTTATAAGGCCCAAGATGATTTACACAATCCACAAAACTCATTACAAGCAACCAAAGAAACTAGACACAAGAAGACAAATAAACTAGTCGTTTGAACAGTAGCCGTTATAAACAGTAACAGATAAAAATTTGAAAAATTAGCTGTTACAAACTCATATATATAAACATATCATTATAAATGAAAAATATAGTAGAAAAAAACTTCATTATTCTTTCATCAATATTTTTTACATGGTATTAGAGCAAGTTTCATCCTAAATCCATATTTCATCTTTTGTTACTTGCTGCTTCTTGGTGTATCAAAACATTCTCTTTCAAAGCCTAATTATAAGAAATGGAAAGGTGATACGAATCTCGTTAAGAATAACGAAACCCGAACTCAACAAGGAACTCAAGATCGTTCTACGATCAGATTTGAATAGAACCTTGACTTGTTGTTTATAAAGAAACAAAAATCTTGGTATAATATAAACGTTACAAATGGTGATGGAAGTCCGTTCGATAAGTCACTGATGAAAACCACAAGAATAATTCTTGATAAGTTCGAATAGTTCTTCAAAGAAACAAAGAAAAAATAACTCTCAATTTTCTGACTAATAAATTCTGATTGCTTTTTATTCAAAAATGCTTGTTTATAGGTAAAATTGTATTTTATACTTACTTAAGATAGAAAGAAAATAATTAGTCAATTAAATGGCTCTACATGCCCAAATTAAACAAAAAAAACTAACTAATTAAATAAACTTATAAATGAACTTAAATACTCCTAAATATTCTTATTTTACTTGCTAAAAATTAAATTTAGATTTGACTTGACTTTTCTACAGTTTGAATCATGCAGATCCATTTTTGCTGGATATGTAGACCAAGCTTAATGGGTCACCACAAATTTACTTAAGTCCAAACTTCTTGAATTAGCCCATTAAGTGTATCTTTGAATTTCTTTACTTATGCTCTTGTAACTGGATCAATTGGAACTTGAATTGGATTCTTTGAAGTCGTGCCAAGATTTGTATTAGATGACCAAGCATATAAAAGTAGATTGTTACTTTATAAAAGAAAAGTATTTGAACAAAAAAATCTCAATGCCTTATGCCAAAAGGGAAGATCAATTAGCGGACGTGTTCATCAAGCCTTCAAATATTCAACAACTCCACAAGTTCATTAGTAAGTTGAACTTGATCAATTTGTTCAAGCCCAATTTAAGGAATAGTGTTGAAAATGATAGTCATAACAACTAATATGAATTTTGGTTGACTTATCACCATTTCTACAATGCTATTTAGAAAGCCTAAATTTATTCACATACTCTACAAAGTCCATTACAAGCAACTAAAGAAACTAGACATAAGAAGATAGATAAACTAGCCGTTCTAAACAGTAACGATCAAAATTTTGAAAAATTAGCTGTTACAAACTCATTAATATAAACACATCATTGTAAATGAAAAATATAAAAAAAAAAGCTTATTTATTCTTTCATCAATACTTTCTTTTATATTCAGAACTTTTTCATTCTTTCATTAATATTTTTTACACATATTTCAAGTACATATAAAATATTTGTATTTACTGCTCTACTAGCCAATACATTTTTTAAATGTATTAAAACATTCATTTCCATTAAATTATACAGAGCAACTAAAATTAAATATTACAAAAATAAAAATGATGTTTTCACTAGCTTTAGCAAAATACAATACGGAGTTTAAACTCAAAATTTGTCCAGTCACCAGTCTGAGAAAGCATGACGCCTTGGCCTTAATAACAATAATTACTTCATTAGCCATTCTCAATATTATATTATTCTTATGCAATATAGAACTATTATGCATTACCTACAAAGAGACACATACATGAGTAATAGCTACTGAATTAACTATCTAAGATTGATTATCAGAAATAACATTTATTTCATCATCAATCATATAACAACTATACATACTTGATTTGGTCTTCAGGTACTGAGGACAATTCCTATTCCAACAGCCAAGTTTTCCACAATGGAAACAATTTTCTTTATCCTTAACTTTCTTTATTTTAGATAGGACTTTCTTAAAGTTCTCCTTCTTTGAACCAATTTTTGGCCCTTTCTTGGATAGCTTCTTTAACTTCTTACTAGTCTTACTAATAGCAACCATATGGACATCCTCATGTTCTTTCTCTTTATTTATTTGCCTATAATATTCTTGAAGCTCATTGAGCAAATTCAAAGAGAGTACGCTCAATTCTATTCAAATTATTAGTTATAAACGATTTATTAATAAGAGAGAGGAATAGGAGAATCAAATTCACCTTGATGTGGTCAGGCATAACCACACCATATTCATCCAACTGCCTCAAATGATTAATCATCTTGATGACATGATCATTCGACGACACTCCTTCCTTGAGCCTCATATTGTAGAGGAAAACACACAACTTATATTTCGCCACTAGAGAATTATTGCCATACAATTGTTACAAGGCAGTGAGAATATCATAGGCACTATAAAATCTCTGATATTTGGTTTAAAGCTCTCTATTTATGGATGCCAATATCTATCCTCGAACCCTTCAGTTATCATCGTGCCATCTCTCACATACTTCTTGTTCATGACATGAATTATCATTGTTTATCTCAAGTAAAAGAGAATCTTCCATAACATAGCCAAGTTTCTCAAACCTCATAATTATTCTGAGATTTCTAAGCCAATTTTTGAAATTTTGTTGTATTAGAACATTGTTGTCCAATATTAGTAAGAGAGCGTTATTTGACATTTTGTATGATTTTATATCAAAAGTGTAAAAGACTACGAGAAAAGAAAGTATTAATTGTGTCTTGTATATGTTCAAATAATTTGAACAATAATAATCAAGTACTTTGAAAGTTATATAATAATACTAATCAATTAATTTTTACTATTTAATTTAAATCCTACACTCCGTAAGTCAAAACTCAAAAGTTTCATTAGAGATTTAATAAATTTAGTAGGAATCAAATTCTTCTTAAAATTAATCTACCTCACTTTTTAGAATCTTGGTCAACTAATCTCAATAAGTAGGAAATACTTTCCTATTATATCTTATATAAAATATGATTTATTTTGCTTGCTCTAACTGCAAACACCTCTCACATTTTAGAATTTTAGTATCCTTAGCTAGTTAAATCCAAACCATTGTGCTTTCCTGAAATGTACATCTTATATCAATTTCACATAATAGAAATCTTGGACCAGACAAATACTATACACTCAAAAATCAATTAATTGAATTTTATAATATTTATACTATACTCCTCACTTTTTATAACCTTGAAATATAATATCGAGTCACAAAACTCGTTGTTATTCCACCAGTAGAGGCATAGATTTAATAATTTTAATAGGGAGTCAATTTACATGTTA
The DNA here is from genome assembly GCA_032401905.1 of Swietenia macrophylla. NCBI lineage: Eukaryota > Viridiplantae > Streptophyta > Magnoliopsida > Sapindales > Meliaceae > Swietenia > Swietenia macrophylla. The sequence continues at coordinate 809,474 of CP135578.1, read as the reverse complement.
ATCTCATATGTATCAAATACATATCTTAAACATGCAGATTATTATTTATTTATTCATCTCATAAATAAATATATACTAATCTTTAGCATGTATATCATATATACATATATACACGTTTTATTCTTAATAAAATGTTTTATTCATGTTTTATTAATAATACTCCAATATTAATGTACGTGTAACAATTTACACATTATTTACATTTTTTTCATTAATTGCTTGATTTTTTTTTATAATTCTTGTCTCACAAGAAATTTCTAATACTTGTTGTATTAGTTTTATAGTTTTTTGGGACTTTGTCCAACTAGTGATTACGTTATACATGTTTGTGCTGTTAAACTAACATAATATTTTGTTTTGATATTATTATGCATTTTTCACACTCAAATATGTACATACACGCAAATATTGTATGTAGGAACGTGCACATCATCCTTGTGTTTTATTTAAACAAATATAAACACATGCATCTAACGTATACATATATGTTAAAAAAATGCATAACACCATGCATAATCAATATGCATCATATCATGCATGAAATATAATTTACATACATGAACAAAGACCATGCATATATATATATATATATATATATATATATGTGTGCCTGCGTGCGTGTGTGTGTATTCAAACATTTAAACACATACATTCACATAACTATGGTTAATTCCAACAACAAATAAAACATGTCATAACATATACTCGTGCACACATATACACATAATCTCATTACATATATGTATACATTATGCATCATGTATCAACATTTGACACATACATATTGAAAATAATAGTCATAGCCCATTAGAAAGCCCAAGATTATTTACACAATCTATAAGGCCCATTACAAGCAACTAAACACAACAAAATAAATAAACTAGCCGTTGAACAGTAGCCATTATGAACAGTAACAGTCAAAATTTTGAAAACTAGCTGTTACAAACTCATGTATATAAACACATCATTGTAAATGAAAAAAGTAGAAAAAATCAATACTTTCTTTTACACTTGAAATTTTATCATTCTTTTATCAATATTTTTTACATGGTATCAAAGCAAGTTTCATCCTAAATTCATCTTCTATCTTTGTTTCTTGTTGGTTCTTAGTGTATCAAGACATTCCCCTTCAAAGCCAAATTAAGAAATGGAAAAGGAGGGCTCATCATACAACACCAAGAACAAAAGTTCCTTCAAGGGAGTGGACAATGATAGTAATACCACCTTGAAACTTACCACATTTCCCTTGAATAGAAAAAATTATTCAATTTGGCTCAATCCCGTTAAACAAGCATTAAGTGAAAAATGAGCGTTGGGCTTTGTCAATGGAAAAATCACAAAACCTACTGACACATCAAGTGAAGAATATGAAGATTGGTCTTTTAATGACAACTTGGTGTATACATGGATTTTGAATTCCATGGAGCCATCCTTGGTGGGTGTATTCTCGAAAGCTGAAACTTTTAAAACACTTTGGGAGTCTATAAAGAGACAATTTAGTCATCAAGGAAACTTGATGAGAATATATAAGTTGAAGCATTTCATCAATAATATTAGCCTTGGTGGAGATGATCCGATAGAGTACAACACCAAAATTAAAGAAGCATGGGATAAACTTCAACATATGAACTGCGTGAATTTATACTAGATTCGACAATGATGTTTTAGGCCAAAGGACAATATCGCACACTAGTACAATTATATGATAAATCATTAACTATATGCAATATCACATGATTTATCATTGTATTTTATATTCAAAAAACAGTAACTATTTAATTCATACTAATGTTCTAATATGTAATACATGACCATCAAATTACTTGCACTAATATTATTTTATGATATTCATCAAAGGTCTTCAATATGCCTACCATATGAATCGTTGCCTAATAAATATCACCTCTATAGGAAATGCTCTTAATAATTTTATTTAATCATTAAATGAATTATTTAGACAATTTATAAATGTACTTTATTTATATACATGACTAAATAAAAGAAACAATCTATATTTGTGAATAAAAAACTCTTTCTTTTATTAATACATAATGTATTTACAAGATAAATGTATCCCTAAAATCGATAACATGAATGGCTTCTAAAGTATACTCTAACAGGCATACATGTATTGAATCTCAAAATTCATTGCTTGTAGCCATTTAAATCTCTATCCAAGATAGTTTTCTCATAATGTCTAGGATCATTACTACGATTAATTTTTTTCCCTAAATACGAGTTATACTCATGCTCAAGGAGAAATAATATCCAAAATAGCTTTCTAAGAACTGTGCATTCTTACTAACTAAAACTCATTGATCAAAAATAATATCTCAAATTATCTCTAGCATATCTAATAAATTAACCCTTCTCTAATTTCTGTTCCAGCTTATGAGTGTTAACTAGCTTAACATAAGTTGATCAACCTCAAATTCTCATATAACTGAGAAAAGATTTAATACTCTTTTTTGTGTAAGGAGGAGTCAAGTGAAAAATAATACTGTCATTTTTTAAGAAATCTCGAAATTCCATATTTAAGTATTCATCTCTGTGATTTGATCACAAAGATTTAATACTCTTTTTTATTTCTTTTTCTATTTCATTCTTAAATTCCTTGAACTTTTTAAAGTATTTAGATTTGTATTTCATCAAACACACATACCCATATCCTGATATTATTGGTATATACCCTAAATTCAATAGTATTTTGAATATTTGGTAAATTTATATTATGATATTTTGATACATATATGTGTATTTAATAAATGTTATAATGCCCTTAGATAGTAAGTTCAATTACTTAGATACTATTCTTAAATGTTCCTAGTCAATTATTATTATGATACATAAAGACTAGTATATATAATGACTGATAATAACATATGTCATTATGATATGTGATATCAAGTCAATATATGAATACAAGTTAATGAACTAATGTTTTAGATAAACCCATCATAAAAACGGCACATTGATCATTATATAAGTATCATAAGTGATTTTCATAGTAATAATAGTGTACGTGATCCTTGAATTTGAAATCACTATAGTTCCTGATATAGAGACTGATACATTTTGATACTTTCAAACATCATCTGTAACAAAATAAATTATAAAAAAAATAATCAAATATATTATAATTCGTGTAAATTGATGTTTATAATCAAGATATGATTTGTTTCTCCCTATATAATGGAAATAATATGATACAAATCATAGCACGACTTCAAATAATCCAATTCAAGTTCTGATTGGTCCAGTTATGAGAACACAAGTAAAGAAGTTCAAAAATACACTTAACGGGCTAATTCAAGAAGTTTGGATTCAAGTAAATTCTTCGAGACCCATTGAGCTTGGTCCACATATCCAACAAATATGGATCTGCACGATTCAAACTCTAGAAAAGTCAGGCCAAATCTAAACTTGATTTTTAGCAAGTAAAATAAGAATGTTTAGGAGTGTTTGAGTTCATTTATAAGTCGAATGTTTAGGAGTGTTTAAGTTCATTTATAAGTCGAATGTTTAAGAGTGTTTGAGTTCATTTATAAGTTTATTTAATCAGTCAGCTTTCTTTGTTTAATTTGGGCATGTAGAGCCATTTAATTGGCTGATTATTTTCTTTCTGTCTTAGGTAAGTACAAAATATGATTTTGCCTATACAAAAACACCTTTGAATAAGAAGTAATCAGAATTTATTAGTCAGAAAAATTGAGAGTTATTTTCTCTTTGGTTCTTTGAAGAACTATTCAAACTTATTAAGAATTATTCTTGTGGTGTTCATTAGTGACTTATCGAACGGACTTCTATTACCGTTTGTGGCGTCTATATTATACCAAGGTTCTTGTTTCTTTATAAACAACAGGTCCAGCAAATCTGATCGTAGAACGATCTTGGATTCTTTGTTGAGTTCGGGTCTCGTTATTCTTAGCAACATTCGTATCATAATATCTTGTACCCTTTAATTGAGTGAGACTTTAAAAAGTGCATGACAGTGCTTAAATAAGTCACTATGTGATATTTACTTCATTTGATAGAATAAGTTTATTCATAATATTAAAAAATATATAAAATTAAATTATACGAGAATGACACATTCTATATCTTGTGTTTAATTAAGATATTTAAGACAAATTGATTGAATTATATGGTAACATTAGTCATGAATAAGGTGATGTCAACCTATTGATATTCTCATTACTTGTGTAGTTCTTATGTGTTGCTAAACGTCGCTTATTTTTTATAACACTAAAATTAAAATTTTAGTATTACTGCCAACATTACAAGAATCTATTGTGTCTTGCATTAAGATTGGCAATATATATACTAGTTCTCTTGGATTTTGGAAAGCAAACTGTATATTTTGTCTATTTTCATTGCATATATATACTAGTTTGCTTAAAGTAGTCCCAGAGCCAACTTGCAGAATAAACCTAATCATTTTTCTTTGTATATGGATCTCTATTGATGCATTTTGGCACATGATTATGACTAAGTATAATTTTAGTCATTTTTCTTTGTATATGAATTCGTATTAATATTTTTTTAACATGTGATTATAATTGAATATAATTCAAGTCATTTTTCTTTGTATATAAATATGATTTTATTTTGATTTGATTTGTTAATTTAATTTGAATAAAAAAATAAGGGTGTTTAATATGATTAAACTACTAATATTGATACACATACACACACACACTGATACGAACCTCGCTAAGAATAACGAGATCCAAACTCAACAATGAATCCAAGATCGTTCTACGATCAGATTTGAATGGAATCTCAACCCATTGTTTGTAAAGAAATAAGAACCTCGGTATAATGTAGATGCCACAAATGATAATGGAAGCCTGTTCGATAAGTCACTAATGAACACCACAAGAATAATTCTTGATAAGTTTGAATAGTTCTTGAAAGAGCTAAAGAGAAAATAATTCTCAATTTTTTATGACTAATGAATTCAGATTGCTTCTTATTCAAAGGTACCTTTTTATAGGCAAAATCGTATCTTGTACTTACCTAAGACAAAAAGGAAAACTAACTAATTAAATAGACTTATAAATGAACTCAAACACTTCAAGGAAAATTGACTAATTAAATAGACTTCTAAATGAACTCAAACACTCTTAAATATTCCTATTTTACTTACTAAAAAATCAAGTTTAGATTTAGTCAGACTTTTCTAGAGTTTGAATAATGCAGATCCATCTTTGCTGGATATGTGACACATCTATCGCAAGTTCTCTCAACATCTCTTTTCATGTGTGGCCAAAAGAAGTGTTCTTATAAAACAGCTAATGTTTTAGCTATCTTGAAGTATCCCATCAATCCTCCACCATGTGATTTTCTAACTAATAAATCACGCACGGAACAATTCGGTATACACAACTAATTTTCTCGAAATAAAAAACCTTCATGTCTAAAGTACTTACTATTGGGGGTCTTCTCACAAGTTATATATTTCTTTACTAAAGTCAGGGTCTGAAAGATAGAACTCTTTAATATGTTCAAAACCAAGCAATTTAGCATCAAGAGTAGAGAGTAATGCTTACCTGCGAGAGAGTGCATCTGCAACCACATTCTCCTTACCTTGCTCATATCGGATGACGTATGGAAATGTCTCAATGAACTCCACCTAATGAGCATGTCTTTTATTCAGCTTGTGTTGTCCTTTCAAGTGCCTCAATGATTCGTGATCAGTGTGAATCACAAACTCCTTGGACCAAAGGTAGTGCTGCCATGTTTCCAAAAGTCGAATGAATGCATACAATTCCTTATCACAAGTCGGTAGTTTAAAGTTGCTCCACTTAGTTTTTCACTGAAATATATAATCAGTTATCCTTCTTGCATAAGCACAGCTCCAATACCTACACCGAAAGTATCATATTCGATCTGAAATATTTTGTTAAAGTTAGGTAAAGCTAATAAGGGTGCGCTTGTCAATTTTTGCTTGATGAGCTGAAATGCCTTCTCTTGCTCTTCTCCCCACTTGAAACGAACATTTTTCTTTATTACCTCAGTGAACAGTGCAGCTAAAGTACTAAAGTCTTTTACAAACCGTCAGTAGAAACCAGTGAATCCATGAAAACATTGTATGTTACCTATACTCGTGGGACTCGACCATTCTTGAATTACACGAATTTTGTCTTCATCAACCTATATTTCTTGTGCACTTACAATGAAACTAAGAAATACAAGCTTATCGGTGCAAAAGGTGCATTTCTTTAAGTTAGCAAATAACTTCTCTTTTCTAAATACATCTAAAACTGATTTTAAATAAACAATATAATCATCCAAGTATTTTCTGTAAATGAGAATATCATCAAAATAAAAAATGACAAATTTGCCTATGAATGCATGCAATACATGGTTCATTAATCGCATAAATATGTTCGGTGCATTAGTTAACCCGAAATGCATTACTAATGATTCATATAAATCGTATTTTGTTTTAACGGCAGTTTTCCATTCATCACTCTCTTTCATGCGTATTTGATGATACCCACTCTTCAAATCAATTTTTGAAAATATATAAGCTCCATGTAATTTATCTAACATGTCGTCTAAGCGAGAAATGGGATGTTGATACTTTACTATAATGTTGTTGATCGCTCGGCAGTCAACGCACATTCTTCAAATGCCATCCTTTTTAACTACAAGTAAAACTGGAACGGCATATGGACTCATGCTCTCCCTCACGTAACCTTTCGCCATCAACTCACTTATCTGCCTTTGAAGTTCTTTTGTCTCCTCAAGATTGCTCCTATAAGCTGGTCGGTTTGGAATTGTCGCACCAGGAACAAAATCAAGTTGATGTTCAATCCCTCGGATACGAGGTAATCCCTGTGGCGTTTCTTCAGGAAAAAGCCATCATCATATTCCTGCAAAAGAGAAACCATAGAGTTAGGCAAAGCTGGATTAATCTCATTAGTATTTAAAAACACTTCTTTGTACAAAAGTGCAATCATTGGCTGATTTAAAAACTTCGCTCTTTTTATTTCACTCTCTTTTGCATAAAAATTTATTTTTCTTTCTATTTTATTTTCAACGAATGAATCTGCACTTTTTTTTTTCTCTTTCAATTTTTTCTCTTGAATTTTCACTCGTTTTCTTTTTATCTTTCTCTTTCTTTTGATCATACTCCTTTCGTAACCATACTTGATCCTCATATACTTGTTGCGGTGTTAAAGGTACAAGAGTGATTGGTCGTTGATTAAGTACAAAATAGTACTTATTCGTAAAGCCATTATGCTTCACACGCCTATCAAACTACTATGGACGCCCTAACAACAAATGTCCAGCTTGCATAGGTACTACATCACACAACACTTCATCTTCATATTTGCCAATCCGAAATGCAACTTTCACCTGCTTATTTACCTTCATCTCTCCACTATCATTTAACCACTGCAATTTGTACGGTTTAAGGTGCTTCAACGTGAGCAGTCCTAATTTTTCCACTGTTATTGTGCTTGCAACATTAGTACAACTACCACTATCAATAATCATACTACACACCTTGTCCTTAACGTGGCACCTAGTATGAAAGAGGTTCTCTCGCTGTATTTCTTCAACTTCTTTTGCCTGCAAGCTCAACGCTCTCCTAGTTACTAATGTCAATGCATCATGGGTTAAATACTCTTCCTCGGTGATGTTCTCCAATGACGGTATGTCATCGGTGTTAGAATCTTCATCATCAGTCACAATGTCACCATTATCTTACATCACCATAACTCGTTTGTTTGGACATTGACTTGCTATGTGTCCCCTGCCTTGACATTTAAAAAATTTAATATCACGATTTCTAGAGGTAAAAGTGTCAATTTTACCTTGAGAAACGTGGCTGGTGTTCTTGAACTTGGGCTCAAACTTGTGCTTGAGTGTTGTGGATATTTACAGCTTGTCTTCTTTCTTTGTGAAATTTGATTTTCAAAAGAATGCACTCGAACTTTGATTTAGACATGCACTGCCTCTCTTCTTGAGTTGGCGCTCAATTTTGATGGCCATGTGAACCAAATCCTCTAATTCCACATAATGTTGCAATTCCATCGCGTTTGCAATTTCTCGATTTAAACCACCTAAAAACCTAGCCATAGTAGCTTCTCGATCCTTCTCTATATTCGCTCGGATCATAATTATTTTCATTTCTTTATAATAATCCTCCACGTTCCGGTTGCCTTGCGTAAAACTTTGTCATTTTTTATACAACTCCTTGTAATAATAACTTGGAACAAACAGTTTTCTCATCACAGTTTTCATCTCCTCTCATATTTCTATTGGACGTTCTCTATTTGTTCTCCTATTTAAAACCAATTGATCCCACCAAATAATAATATAATCAGAAAATTCAATGGTTGCAAGTTTTACCTTCTTCATCTCAGAGTAGTTGTGGCAATCAAAAACTAGCTCTATCTTCTATTCCCACTCAAGATAAGCCTCGAAATCATTCTTGCCTTGAAATAAAGGCATCTTCATCTTAATGCTACCCAAATTATTATCCTCTCAATTCCAATCTTTTCTAACACGTTCAACCCTCCTATTGCTGCCTACTGAGTGTCTATCTTCCTCCTCAAAATTGCCGTTGTTATATTCCTCAAAATCTTCTACTGTACGCCGTTGTTGAACGCTTTCCTTCCGATTTTTTCGATTGGCATTTTTTAATCTGTCCAACCGTTCACTAATTTGCTCTAATTCTAGTTTCATGATTCGTCTTATCTCTCCCACCAAAACTTCCATGTATAGCCTTGAATTCATCTCTATTTATGTTTCCTTGTGGTAAGTTATAAAAAAAAAAACCTCACAATTCTCTCCCTTACGTGTTTACACTCAAGAATATGAATCACTTTACACTCGTATTTCACTCAAAAATTTGCGGCATTTATCCCACTAATGCTCTCACCACTATTGCCTTTTTCCACTCCACAATTCTCTTTCGGTTCTTTTTAAACTAGCAAACAATATCCAAAAATTTCTTGCAATAATTTTTCAGGACTTATTACGGCAAAATAAAGGTTAAAAATAAGGTCGTGTCACGAATTTTAAAAGTTTTAATTTCGCACAAAGGATTTTAAAGGTTTATACCCACTAATTTGGAAATTAAGAATCACAAAAAAAATCTTAGAATTTGATACACAAATATTAGGGTGTTGATGATAAAGTGAAATATGAAATTTTCATTTTTTTCATTTTTTTTCACTTTTTTTTTCTTTCTCTTTTTTTTTTTTTCCTTTCTTCTCTTTTTTTCCTTTTTCTTTTTTTTTATATCAAGAATTGCAAAAAAAATAACAAATTGCGAAAAGAATAACAAAAAGGATAGGCAAACCTAACATTAGAATAACCTTTACTCTAATACCAAATGATACGAACCTCGCTAAGAATAATGAAACCCGAACTCAACAAGGAACCCAAGATCGTTTTACGATCAGATTTGAATAGAATATCGACCCGTTGTTTATAAAAAAATAAGAACTTCGGTATAATGTAGACGCCACATACGGTGATAGAAGTCCGTTCGATAAGTGATTGATGAACGCCACAGGAATAATTCTTGATAAGTTCGAATAGTTATTCAAAAAATCAAAGAGAAAATAACTCTTAATTTTTCTGACTAATAAATTCTGATTGCTTATTATTCAAAGATGTCTTTTTATAGGTAAAATCGTATCTTTTACTTACCTAAGATAAAAAGGAAAGTTGATTAATTAAATAGACTTATAAATGAACTCAAACACTCCAAAGAAAGCTGATTAATTAAATGGACTTATAAATAAACTTAAACACTGCTAAATATTCCTATTTTACTTGCTAGAAAATCAAATTTAGATTTGGCCAGACTTTTCTAGAGTTTGAATCATGTAGATCCATCTTTGCTGGATATATGGACCAAACTCAATGGTTCTCCACGAATTTACTTGGGTCCAAACTTCTTGAATTAACCCGTTAAGTATATCTTTGAACTTCTTTACTTGTGCTCTCGTAACTGAACCAATCAGAAGTTGAATTAGATTCTTTGAAACCGTGCCATGATTTGTATCATAAACCAAGGATGAAATAATAATTATTTAATAATTATTATTTATTACTATAGTCCCTATACTTGTGTATAACTATATTTACTTAACCATTAAATAAATAATAAAATATATCTTCAAGGATTTAAGAACAATTACTCAATAATTATCAATCATTAAGGTTATTTTTGAAAATTTACATTTTTAATCTTTTGATATTCTTGATTATCAATATGCCGTATAATTTACACTAAATTATATAAAAATATAAAATTACAAATTCTTCAACTTTAAAGAACCATAAAGACAAATATAAATATATATATATATATATATATAAATAACTCTTTTGGTCTTTATATTATTTCGAAAGGAGCTAGCCTCTTATAAATAATATTTTTTCTCTCTCTCTTAGACATCTCCTAATACATTGGATTATTAGTGTGATTATATAAGTTTATTGTAAATTAATTATGAACTAGTTGTAAACTCTTCGAATTTGAATACTTTGAAAGTTTAACGACTATGATTAACATTTAGTAATATGTCATAATCTCTAAACTAAAATAACATACTTCATTAAACTCATCCAAATTATATGTACTATGTGAGTAATATCCTTCTATTATCTAATCTTAATCAAGTAAAGGTTCATATAATGTCAAAATTCTAAATCAATATACATACAAATTATTAATCAATATGCCATGATTTTGTCATAATGAACTCTTCCATGTGACTTTAATTTATTCTAGTTAGAGATTTACTTTTCACGCATTTATTGATGTTTGTATAAGTGTAAGCAAATCGGTACATAAACATGCAGCAGAATTATACAAAAAAGAAACAGTTTGTTTTCCAAAATTCATGCTGTAAACTCTAGTGTTATTATATATATATATATATATATATATGTTTTAATACCATAAATACGTACATATTTTTAATTAAATAGTTTTTGTCAAACCAAAAACACATATCAATTGCCTATGCATTTTTATGGTATCCACACAATTTGAAATCTAATTGGAGTGCTAACTCTTATAATTTGAATGCATGATATTTTGTGTGTTCTTCTCTTCTCAAGATCAAGGACGCAAAACAAACTCTAAATACATCCTCTTAAAAAAACATAAATATTACATATTTATATATTACTATTTTAGATCTTCAATTTTAATTTAAACTCTTTAGTTAAGTTATAAAGTATAATTTATTTAGTAAAGTAGATACTAATAAATTTAGTATAATTTTTATATAATGGATTTAGTCAAAATTAATACTTAAATGACTTAAAAAATCTTAAATCCATTTAAGATTATATATATATATTATTTTCGATCCTAATATGCGACCCAAAAGATTCTCGTAACATTGGCAATAATATTAAAATCTAGTTTTAGTACTTTAAGTTGTTGAAGATGAAGAAATTGAGAGTGAAGATTCAAAGAATGAAGAAAAGCCCAAATAACTCTTTGAGTTATTTATGGATTCCTACATTTAGCCCAAAACCTATTTCTAGTTTTAAAAAGGCTAGATACTAAAGGACAAAATAACAACTAGTTTTTTCTATTCACTAAAAGACAAAATAACAGCTAGTTTTTTAAATTTGAAAGAAATGTTGTCATTTGTTGTACCTAGTTGTTGGAAAAGTAAAGTAAGCTTGTATCTAATCGTTAGGATGTTGTATATATAAACCTAAGATGTGTAAATATTTCATGTATGAAATAAAAGGCTATTCATTTTTCTCTCTTGATATCTTTTTCATCTACTTGTATTTTCTCTTAGTTTTTGTTGAATATTTGAAATCGTGAGCTAAATACATTCAAATATATTTAATCAACATAGTATCAGAGCTTGGCCACATCTAAGGAGCTCTTTTTTTATCATCTTTCTCTCTTTTTTTTCTCCTCTCTCTTGGTGTGTGATTAGTCTCCATTGTACAAGGTCAAGTTGTTAAAATTAAAATGGCTGCACAAGAGGGAAGTAGTTCTACCAAGAGGGAGAGTTTTTTCAATGTTGATTCTGACTACAAAATCACCACCAAGCTTACTACCTTCCCCTTCAATGGAAGGAATTACTCTACATGGGTGACAAATGCTACAAGGGCCTTATTGGGCATGAGGGTTCTTGGATTTGTTGATGGAGAAATTAATCAACCTAAGGTGGGAGATAAAGAATATGTCGAATGGAGATATGTTGACAATCTTGTCATCACTTGGATTATCAATTCCATTGATGAATCCTTGGTTGGTGCCTTTAACAAAGCCAAAACTGCCAAAGACCTTTGGAATGCACTTGCTAGAAGGTTCGGGAATCAAGGAAATCTCTTGAAAGTTTATGAGTTGAGGGAAATCATCACAAATGCCAAGATGAATGGGAGTGATTTCCTTTTCTACTCCAATAAAATCAAGGAAGCATAGGATGAATTGGAGTGTTTGAGGCCAATTACTGCCAATAAGGAAGAATTGGAAAAAAGGGCTAATGAAGATCTTGTTTGTTTCCTCTTGGCAGGATTAGGGCCTAGCTTTGGAGACCTTAGAAATCAAATTCTAAGGAATAAGGAGATACCACCGTATGATGATATGGTGAATGTTGTGGATAAGGAGTTGATGGCTAGAAAAGCATTTGACAGAGATGAGCCTAAAACTGAGAAAGGTGCATTTGTGAAGGCAAAAGAAGAAGCAATGGTAACTCAAGGGTTGAAAGAGAGCAAAACCATGAAGTGTGAAAATGTGGAAGGCTAGGACACATCAAAAGAAATTGTAGGTTCTGTGATCATTGTGGAAAGTTTGGGCATAACAAGGATAAATGTTTTGAGCTTCATCCTCACTTAAGGAAGGAGAATAAAGCCAAAGTTTCGAAAGAATCACAACACACATTAGAGGCAGAATTGTCCACAAACTTTATTGAGCAATTTGCAAAGTTTCTTCAATCTCAAAGGCTGAGCACCTCTCAAGATTTGATCTCTAACTTATCTTTGAATATTGATCCTTGGGTTATAGACCCGGGTGCTACAAATCACATGTTTAGAAGTAAAAATTTAGCTTCTAAAATTGAGTCTATAGGAAAGGATAAATGGGTGAGTATAGCTAATGGAAAAGATACACCAATTAGTGGCTTAGGACATTTGAATATTTTGTCTAAGCATACTAAAGGTTTTTACATGCCATGTTTTTCTTCAAATTTGTTGTCCGTAAGTAGAATTACAAAAGATTTAGATTGTTATGTCATATTTGAACCTAATAAAGTAACTTTTCAGGACATCAAAACCGGCCAAGTGATTGGTGAGGGAAGAGAGAAAAATGGACTTTATGTTTTGAAAGATTGAAGCAAGGCTTTTAAAGTAGATAACGACAAAGTCCAAGAACTTTGGCATGCTAGATTAGGGCATCCTCCTAGTCATATTTTGCAAAAATTAGTTCCTAGTTTAAAGTTTAATGAGATAAAAGATTGTAATTCTTGTATCTTAGGAAAACAAATTAAGATACCTTTTGTACAATCTCATCATGATCATAATGATTTATTTGCCTTGGTACATTCTGACTTATGGACTTCTCCTACTCCATCGCATAAAGGCTTCAAATATTTTGTAACTTTTATAGATCATAAATCTAGGTATACATGGATTTATCTAATTAAAAAGAAATCTGATACTTTTGAGTGTTTTAGAGAGTTTGTAATATTGATTGAAAATCAATTTGACAAGAAAGTGAAAATGTTGAGAACTGACAATGGAGGAGAGTATGTGAACAATTTGTTTAAAGAATTTTTAGCTAGTAAAGGAATTGTTCACCAAACTACTTGTCCTTACACTCCGAAACAAAATGGAGTAGCTGAGCATAAGAATAGGCATATTTTAGAGGTGGCAAGAACTATGATGTTCTATCACAATGTGCCTAAAGAGTTTTGGGGGGAAGCCATTCTCATCGCCATACATCTTATTAACTGAACTCCATCTATGGTCTTGAATGGAAAAACACCAATTGAGATTGCCTATAATACCCAACCGGACCTGTCCTATCTCAAAATTTTTGGATGTGTATGCTATGTACATATTCCAAGTCATTTAAGAGATAAATTAAGTGAAAGGACCATTAAGTGCATCTTTTTAGGTTATTGTGTAGATACTAAGGGTTATAGATGCTATAATACATTGACTAAGGATAAGTATATCTCTAGGAATGTTACTTTCATAGAAAATGACTCATATTTTGATAGGACTAGTAATAAAAAAGGTGAAGTGGAGGATTCACTTCCTTTAGCCATAATACACAAGTATGTACCACCATCTAGTGACATATTTGGTAACCATGACCAAGACTTGAGTAATGATAATGTAGGATCACAAGATGAAGTGTCTAATGAAAGAGAAACCAACAAAGAAAGTCGAGATGCACATTCACCTAGATTACCTAGTGAAGTAAGAGAAGATTTACCTTTGTCATCTAGCAAAATTAGAGAGGAGGAAAACCAAGATGAAACACTTAGGGATGAACAACCGAATATTCAAATAGAGTCGCCATTCAGTAGATAAGATAGACTATCTATTAGCGCACAAAGTGAGGGGGAGCAAGTTACACCTACACAAGGCCAAAATCCCCCACTTAGGAGAACTCAAAGACTTAGGCAATCTTCATCGGAATGGATGAAGAATAGAGTGTTTTTCTATGGTAATAAGGTAACTGCACACCCTCTTGACCACTACTATACCTTAAAAAATGTAAATAAGGGTTTTAGAGCCTTTTTAACTAAAGTAAATGCTATTAAAGATCTTAATAACTTTGAGAAAGCTAGGAAATCACCAATTTGGAAACAAGCAATGTAGGAGGAATTGTGATACGAACCTCGCTAAGAATAACGAGACCCGAACTCAACAAGGAACCCGAGATCGTTCTACGATCAGATTTGAATGGAACCTCGACCCGTTGTTTATAAAGAAACAAGAACCTCGGTATAATGTAGACGCCACAAATGGTGGTGGAAGTCCGTTTGATAAGTCACTGATGAACGCCACAAGAATAATTCTTGATAAGTTCGAATAGCTCTTCAAAGAACCAAAGAGAAAATAACTCTCAAATTTTAACTAATGAATTCTGATTGCTTCTTATTCAAAGGGTGCCTTTTTATAGGCAAAAATCATAACTTGTACTTACCTAAGATAGAAAGGAAAGCTAACTAATTAAATAGACTTCTAAATGAACTCAAACACTCCAAGGAAAGCTAACTAATTAGATAGACTTATAAATGAACTCAAACACTCCTAAATATTCCTATTTTACTTGCTAAAAGATCAAGTTTAGATTTAGTTAGACTTTTCTAGAGTTTGAATCATGCATATCCATCTTTGCTGGATATGTGGACCAAGCCCAATGGGTCTCCACGAATTTACTTGGGTCCAAACTTCTTGAATTAGCCCGTTAAGTGCTTCTTTGAACTTCTTTACTTGGGCTCTTGTAACTGGGCCAATTGGAACTTGAATTGAATTCTTTGAAGTTGTGCCATGATTTGTATCAAATTAGATGCTTTAGTTAAAAATAATACATGGGAATTAGTCCCTTTACCTTTGGGAAAGAAGGTTATAGGATGCAAATGGGTGTATAAGACTAAGTTAAATAGTGATGGAACTTTAGACAAACATAAGGCTAGGTTAGCGGCTAAGGGGTTTACCCAAACGTATGGCTTAGATTATACAGAAACCTTTGCATTGGTAGCAAAAATAAACACCATTAGGGTGCTTCTCTCCTTAGCGGCTAATTATAATTGGGATTTATATCAAATGGACATAAAGAATGCTTTCCTACAAGGAGAGTTAGAGGAAGAAGTTTATATGAGTTTACCTCAAGGGTATGATATTAGGGTTCCTAGTACACATGTTTGCAAATTGAAGAAAGCCATATATGGATTAAAGCAATCACCAAGAGCATGGTATAATAAATTGCATAATGCATTGTGTTCTCAAAATTTTAAAGTAAGTGATGCCGATCACTCCTTATTCATTAAGCACTCAAGTGAGGGATCTACCATAGTTCTTATTTATGTGGATGATATTATCATCACCGGTTATGACATTAATGGCATTAAGAGCATTAAAGCATATTTGAAGTGTACATTTGATGTTAAAGATTTGGGAAACTTACGATATTTTCTAGGTATAAAAATAACTAATTCTAATGAAGGGCTATTTCTATCTCAAAGAAAGTATGTTCTTGATTTATTAAGCGAGGCAGGAAAACTTGGAGCAAAGCTGGCTGTGACACCTATGGAGGCACCAAGGAGGAAGAAAGAGGATAAGAAGTATGAAAAAGAGCATGACAAGGAGGAACCATACAAGGACATCAAGCTTTATCAAAGACTTGTAGGTAGGCTTATATATCTAACCATTACACAACCTGACATTGTTTTTTTCTGTGCAACAGGTAAGTCAGCACATGTCATGCCCAAAGAATATACACATGGAAATGGTGAATAGAATTTTGAGGTATCTAAAAGGAACACCGGAGCAAGGAATCTTGATGAAAAGAAATGGCCACTATAAGATACAAGCCTACACAGATGCAGATTGGGCAGGTAATTTCGAGGATAGACGATTAACCACTGGTTATTGCACATTCGTAGGAGGGAATTTGGTGACCTGGAAAAGCAAGAAGTAAAGTGTGGTTGCAAGATCAAGTGCGGAAGCTGAGTATAGAGCCATTGTTGAAAATAATAGTCATAGCCCATTAGAAGGCCCAAGATTATTCACATAATCTACAAGGCCCATTACAAGCAACTAGACACAACAAGACAAATAAACTAGCCGTTGAACAGTAGCCATTATGAACAGTACGGTCAAAAATTTGAACAACTAGCTGTTATAAATTCATGTATATAAACACATCATTGTAAATGAAAAAGATCGACAAATCAATACTTTTTTTTGTACTTGAAACTTCATCATTCTTTTATCAATATTTTTTACATGGTATCAGAGCAAGTTTTATTCTAAATCCACCTTCTATCTTTGTTTCTTGTTGGTTCTTGGTGTATCAAGACATTCCCCTTCAAAGTCAAATTAAGAAATGGAAAAGGAGGGCTCGTCATACAACACTAAGAACAAAAATTCCTTCAAGGGAGTTGACAATGATGGTAATACCACCTTGAAACTTACCACATTTGCCTTGAATGGAAAAAATTATTCAATTTGGCTCAATCCTGCTGAACGAGCATTAAGTGGAAAACGAGCGTTGGGCTTTGCCAATGGAAGAATCACAAAGCCTACTGACACATCAAGTGAAGAATATGAAGATTGGTGTTATAATGACAACTTGGTGTATACATGGATTTTGAATTCCATGGAGCCAGCCTTGGTGGGTGCATTCTCGAAAGCTGAAACTTCTAAAGCACTGTGGGAGTCTATAAAGAGACAATTTGGTCATCAAGGAAACTTGATGAGAATATATGAGTTGCAGCATTTCATCAACAATATCAGCCTTGGTGGGGGTGATCCGATAGAGTATAACACGAAAATTAAGGAAGCATGGGATGAACTTCAATCCTTAAGGCCGAATACCACTAATATTGAAGAAGTGGAAAAAAGAGCTAATGAGGATCTTGTGATATCATATTTAATGGGTTTGGGTTCTGACTATGATGATCTTAGGAACTACATCCTTAGAATTGAACCTTTACCTCATTATGATGATGTCGTAAACAAGGTGAATAAAGAGTACATGCAAAGAAAAATTTTGAATGGGAACTCAAGCAAGACCGAAAGAGGTAGTTTGGTAGACAGCAAGGAAAAAGGTATGTTGGTTCAAGGAGCAAAAGCCAAGGCTAAATGCAACAAATGTGGATGGATGCACAACCCAAAAGACAAATGTTGGAAGTGTGGTCATTGCAAGATGCTAGGTCATACTAAAGAAAAATGTTGGGTCCTCAATCCACATCTCAGGCCAATTAACAATAAGGAAAAGTCACAATCACATAGTGCTCAAAATGCGATAGAAAAAGGCAACTCAAAACTCCTTGAGGATTTGGCAAAACTTCCTCAAAATCATCTCCCAAACTCCTCTCAAGGCATGATTTCTATCTCATATTTTAAATTTGAACCCTGGGTTATTGATTCAAGTGCTACTAATCATATGTTTAGAAACAAAAACAACGCATCTAGAATAGAAACACAAGGAAACTTTAGAAATGTGACAATAGCCAATGGTAGTGAAAAACCTATTAAAAGACTAGGTGATATTAAAGTTTTATCAAAGGAAACAAAAGGTCTTTACATGCCAAATTTTTCGTCAAATTTGTTATCGGTTAGTAAGATAACAAAAGACTTAAATTGTTGTGTCATCTTTGAACCAAATAAAGTGATATTTCAGGACATACTGACTGGAAAGAAGATTGGTGAGGGAAGACTACAGGACGACCTATATTTTTTGGATAACACCAATCAAGCTCTTAAAGTTGTGGAAGATCATGGACTTCAAAAACTTTGGCATGCAAGATTAGGACATTCTCCTAGTAATATTCTGTGTAAAATGATGCCGAATATAAAGTTTAGTGATTTTAAACAATGTAGGGCTTGTAATCTAGGAAAACAAACTAAACTTTCTTTTGTACAATCGGAAACTTGTTATAATGAAATGTTTGATCTCATACATTTTGATCTATGGACTTCCCCTTTAGAATCTCATAATGGCTGTAAAAAATATTGATAAAAGAATGATGAAGTTTCAAGTGCAAAAGAAAGTATTGATTTCTCTTCATTCTTCATTTACAAAGATGTGTTTATATACATGAGTTTGTAACAGCTAGTTTTTCAAATTTTTTGACCATTACTGTTCATAATGGCTACTGTTCAACGGCTAGTTTATTTGTCTTGTTGTGTCTAGTTGCTTGTAATGGGCCTTATAGATTGTGTGAATAATCTTGGGCTTTCTAATGGGTTATGACTATTATTTTCAATA
>CP135578.1:769401-790016 GCA_032401905.1 Swietenia macrophylla | reverse complement strand
ACTCAAACATACCACAAAGCAAGGAACCAGCCATTTATCAACTAAATCTCAAACCCGGAGATTGTTACAGATTATGAAAATAATAAAGACACACACATTTGCATTTCAAACTTTTTGTGCAGAGAACACAAGTTAAGAACTCAAAATAACTTGACTATGTACAGAACCATCTTCCATTCTTATCCAAGACTTGAGAGAGAAACGCTCTTTGGTTATCTCCACAATTCTAGCACCTCTAGACCAATTTCCATATCCACCATAGCCAGTATGTCAAGCAAAGCAAAGCCATAGTTTTTGGTAGGGACAACACCAGTCCAATCCATGGTTGTGTCCTACAAAGACTGCCTGCATTCCATGTGACAGCAAACATACAATTCAACATGACCCATTACCGTAAGCTAAAATGGAATACAGAAGTCATAGTTTCATTTCAATTTCAGCTATCAATAATCTAAAGCACAAATATGGATTGGTACCTACTAAATGGATTTCACAAGAAGAAGAAAGAAACCAATGAATTGTCACAGCGAAATATTATCTCAATGAAAGTTTCCATATTCTCGTTCAATGGTATTTTTCCACCTTTTTCAACTTGATGTTAAAATGTACGGAATATCCAAATCAATTTCATCATCCAACAATTTCTAATTTCGACAGTTTAGGTTTGTCAATAATTTTTGTTCTTGTGCTCAGATGTTCCAAGCAAATGATTGAAATAAAACTAAAAACATTTAAGTTTTTAAGTGCCAAATTTCGGATTGGACAGCAAGAACAAAAGAAAAAATATGTACCAAAACATGAGCAATTTCTTTACTTGCAATAGGGGGCTATCAATTTTGAGATGTTGAATGCTTGAAGGCTCCATGAATGTGGGGAAAAATTATGGAAGAAACAAAAAGAAAACTCGAAATGTTCTATAGGCACTTCAATCTCAAACTAGGAAGATTAATTTTCATTCTTACTCCATACAGTATCCGCAGACAATGAGAAACTGTCAAATCCTACAAGAAACATTGGAAAATCTTTTGACATTGTCATTCTTTCTCCATGAAACTGAGTCATTACTGGAAGTACTTATACATACTTAGATATTTAGGTTTTGAACTTCCGTAGACATACAACACTTCTACGCGCAAATGTCATGTAAGTAGCTGTCAATATAGATAAGCAATTCCTTTATATTCTCACCTTGACAGAATATCTTTCGATGAGAATTTTCATTATACCCACTTCAGCTTCTTGAGCAGCAACTCTTTCCTTATTAATTAAACCAACACAAGGCCCACGCACTTGAAACTTTGGGGCTACCATCTTATAAGCCTCACTTGGTATATGCCAAAAAACTATCTCAGGAACACTGTCAAAACAATTTCATTACATTGAACAGAAAACAAAGGAAAGATCAAAAAGGAAGTTAGTAAATCCTTCAAATTGCTTTTTATTGGGAGTGCTTTCAACTGATGAACATAAAAACCTCAATAAACACTATTTTTGCACTTGTTAAACCATCCGCCCTCCTACACACGCAAGGCTGAACTGGAATATTCAACCAACTTCTCACGTGGATCCATACATAGCCCACTTCACCATGCATTAACACAAAACCATAGCAAGTGTATGGTCAAACTTGGCTTTGATACCAAGTTAAATTAACCACTTGACTTAAAAGCTTAAGCATATATGTTAAGACGTACCAATACTATTAAACCCTAACATAACTATCTTGATAGAAGAGAACTCACAGAGAATGTGTTAAAAAGGGAACTTCCAAATTTCAGTTCCTCTTGGAAACCAAATGGATAAATGAATAACTAAATAGTTTAGAACTTTGGTAATATATTTATTCTATCTAAAAAATCTTCCAATGAAACATGTTACCTTGAATCAGGATTGACCTTTTCAGCTTTATGCCGGAACCATTCTGCTTGGGCACTTGATATAACTTCAGGGTAGGAGCCGCCCCCAGAATCTAGAAAATACATATAGGCCACAGCCCTCTGTGGACCACCTGATGATGAAACTTGGAGGACATAGTTGGAAATACTTGACCATAGATATTTAAGACCACTTTTAGATTGTGAAAGCATGTTAGAATTGATCTCTTTCTTCATCAGCTCCACACGATGTGTACCCCTAAAGTCACAGCCTTCTTCCCCTGGCATGGAAATTATGACCCGCTTAGGAGAAGCAAATATCAATATGCAATCAGTAGATAATAATACCTTACAAAGCGTTATTTGTTTTGAATACAAACCCACTCATTCACCACTGTAAAGAATCATCCCCTTTTTATCAAGCATGGAAAAAAACATAAAGAGATCAACATTAGAAGTAAGATCATGTAAGCCAAAGGGATCTTCATCCACAAATATGAAGAAATTATTGAACTTACAAATTGGACTGTCACCTGTACGTTCTCACTTTATCTTGACAAAATTCATGTTCAAATGAGATAACATATATGAATGCCAGTAACACTTAATGACCATATGATCCAAAATGACATCATTTCCTTCAATACTTTATTGATTTTATGTAATACGCAATACTTCTTTTCTTTAGTCGTAAATAACACTTCCTCTTTAAATAAAGGAGTTGTCCATGAGTGTCTTTAATTAAATTAATCACATTTTCTTCAGGTTAGTTAGACAAAAATATATATAGAAGAGTTTTGCCACTTAAAGCCATTTTGATAATAAAGGCAATCCCACAGAAGATCAGCAACATGATGCAATGCAGGTACAGGAGGCCAGTCATTTTGTAGCATGACAGATTTTCACCAACTCGCTCATACCATATTTAAAACTTTGCCCTGACCTAAATATGATGAATTGACAGCAGGGCAGTGAAGTTGCGGAATTCCAGTGGCTGAAAACCACTCTGACTGCCACTCAAATGGTGCATCATCATGGTTTCCAAATATGCTAGCCCATGGTATACCCCTTGCTC
This sequence comes from Swietenia macrophylla, assembly GCA_032401905.1. Classification (NCBI taxonomy): domain Eukaryota; kingdom Viridiplantae; phylum Streptophyta; class Magnoliopsida; order Sapindales; family Meliaceae; genus Swietenia; species Swietenia macrophylla. Next base: position 787,067 of record CP135578.1, on the reverse strand, counting down.
TTGTTGGAGAGATCGCTTGATCCCAATACAAGCTTGCATTTGCAATTGGTACGTTGTTAACTGTAATAATATCTCCAAGGTATATGACAAAATCTGAAATGCCATTCAGTTCATTTTATAATAAGGAGAGAGTAAAAGAAATAAGTGAGTTGTAGGAAAGTTAAATTTCTGTTTACGTATAAAGGGCATAATTTTTCAAAATTATTTTTCCTTTCTTTCAAGGCATTGCCATTAATTAACAGTGACAACTTGTCAGATGAGATCACACTCAATTACAGAATAATGCCAAGCTACTTCCCTGACTTAAATTTTTCCTGGTGTTTGATGACAAATGCATTCTCATATAGCAGAAGTGAAATATAAAATAAGTTTAAGGAAATTTGTATCAAGATGATGAATGAAGACTGTTGTATTTTATCTTGAAATTGACCTGTTTGGAATCTAATCTTGATTTTCCAAACAAAAACTTTACGCGCTGCTTTACTCAAATTGTAAAGTCTTGTAAGGGTATAGTCAAGTTATTTTGTTTACGTAGGGTAGTCAAATCTGGGTATTCCCAAACTTTCCCATAGTCATTTTCCTTTATGTTTTCAGAGTGAAAAGAATAAATCAAAATGGAACTCCTTGGGTTTATGGATGTTTCAATTCGAGAGTACAATTTCCCCCATTTATTTCAATAATGAATCTTTTGTAGGTCTTCCTTTTCATTGTTTTTGGTTCGTATATAGTATCTCTACCATATCTGAATTCAAATTGCACCAAGCACTTCAACTTTAGGCATAAGAAATGCTCTGAGAAGGTGTCTCACCTATTTTGAGTTACCAATGGAAGGAACATTAGCTACTTTAGAATACAAAGGCAGCAATACCTTGCTTTAAATGACCTCAACTGTGAGAAAAAAGGAGTTCAAGAAAATAAAGAAATCAAGGAGACAATTGCATTCCTAAGATCAGAAATACTTCTGAAAGACTGATTATTTGACAATATACAAGCTATGTGAAAGCTACTCCAAAACTATACTGTTCATATGCGGTTATGTGAACCACAATGCAAAATCTTTTCAACTAAGAGATGTATACAATCTGACTTTGACTAGTTGAAATCATTTTTACAAGACATGAATAAGTACATTTTATTTTGCAGTATAAATTGGAAAAGTATGTGAATGCCTATTGTAGGAATGGCGTTAGTTTGCAAAATTGAAACTTTATAGCACCTTTCATCATATAGTCACTCCTCATTCATTGGGGACACTAAAAGCCTACTTATCTCCATGACACTAAGATCATAAAACCCACAGTCTCCTTTGTATCAGTTACAAGAAAAAAATAATAATTTTTTCATCCAACCTTATTAACTCAGAGAACCCATTTACAATTCTATGCAACCAAACGCAGCCTAAACAAAAACCCACACCAACACGTAAATTGTAAGTAATTTCCCATATTGCTCTTAAGGTTTGTGGCTCGTCACACCAACACGTCATAAACCCACACCAACACTAACTTCAAGTTGAAATTCAAGGAGGCATCACCTGGAGATTCGTCATCAAGCACCGTAGACATGACCTTTGTAGAGTTAACATCCTGGCGAGGGCCCCAGTCCGTCGAAGCGCTCTCTCCAAAATGCAAGTCTGCGAACAGGGCAATTTTGAAGGGTGCACCTGGTCGCTTCGGAAGATCATTTTCCAGCGTTGTTCGCTGTCTGACGGATTGTTGCGGTTGATGACGGTGATGACCGAATGCAACGGTCAAGACGGCGTGAAAGCATACATAGAGATTAACCGGCGACAGTAGGGTGAAATGATTCGAGGACTTGTTCATAGTGCAAGAGTGAACGCCAAAGATGCTGCATTGGCATTTGGTTTTAACGGAATTTTGGTTCCGCGCACAATCCAAGAATGTTCTTGGTAGTTGGTGGTTGGACAAGGGAACCATTGTTAAATTAATAAAATGTTCTTGTTATATTTTTTGTTTTTCAGTTCTTATATATAAATAAATAAAAGGTCTTAATTCTTTTTCTAAACATTTTGGAAATTTTTTTTAAACTAACTATATTTATAAACTAATTTATTAAAATAATTATTTTTATTAAATAAATCAAAAATCATATTTTTAATTCATAATACTCCAAATTCAAAGATTGACACTAAATTTTGGATCACAAATGCTTTTGATTAAAACTGATATTTTTGGTTTTAATATGAATTTTGAGTTTCTAATAAAATTAAAATTTTTAATTGGTTAAAATTTTCAAGTGGATCCTCGTAATTATAAAATTAACAAATAATGATAAATTCTTTCCAAATTTTGTATATTGCTACAAAAACCTTGTTTTCCAACACAATGCATGATTTTAATATTGTTAGTCATTATTTATTATATAATGTGCACGAGATTTAGTTTTTTGGGCGTGATTTTTTGGGTTTACGATCAAACTATACCAAATTATCGAATAAGACCAAAAAAAAGTAAATAGTTCAATGTTTTGATAAAATTTCGATAATTTTTATTAAGACATCATAAATTTATCGAGAACTTGATGAAAATCATCGAGAGCTATTAATTCTCAACAAAATTCATCATGGAAGCATCTAACTTTAAAAATTGTCGAGGATGTTTAAACCATAATAAAATTTGTCAAGGAAAACAAAAATTAACGAGTCATGACCTTATTTTTATGTTTTTTTACTAAATTGATAATAATGTGGTATTTAAATCTACTAATGATTATGTTTTTGATACAGATAAAAGCTGTTTACTTGATGATTGCTTTTGGAAGGTTTTGGAAGCCATCTGTGAATGGTAGTGAGATTTACAATAGCGACAAAATGTATGGTTTAATAGTTAACCAAAATGTACGATATTAAGAATTGATCGAAGAGTTGTATTCTTTGTTTAGGATAAATCCAACTAAGTTTAGAATGAAATTAAGAGTAATATATAAATATTGTCTTATTTCAATATCGTTTAATTTAACACCGTGTGAAATTGGAAATGATAAAGAGATTACTTTTTTTGGTTGAAATTAATAGTCAAAAATCAATATTTGAGATTTTACACCACTTTTTTTTTTCACATTTGAGTCTTCAAAAGTTGCTCCAACAACATAAGCACTGGTTCATGTACATATGTTTGTATCACGAGCATAAACAAATATAACAAATATATTTGTTTCTTCAACTAGTAGTAATCAAATCAATTCCATGCTTCATACTACTAATGTGCACCATCCATACTTTCCAATTAGATATAATGATGATTTTACAGGTGACTATTATGATAATGGTAGGAATGAGCAAAATACAAAATCTGATGATACCTCTCAAACACATTATATAAATGATGTTCCTGAAGACTCAGGACATAAGACTTTTTATAGTCAATCACCTTCTAATTTTCACGTGTCTCCTAATGTTCATGTGCTTTCACGTGTATGTGAAGTGGCAAGTCTATCGTGTTATGATTAATTGCAGACATTGCCTCTAATCCCACCATTATTTGCACTTTCACATGATGAGTTTTTCAATTCTACAAATAATGAAGTAGCAGTTAGAAAACTTTATGAAAACAAAGAAAACCAGACATATTGATGAAAGGTGTAAATGACAAGTACGAGTAATTTTAGTGTAGGAGAATACATATTTTCAAATGAAACATATAGATGAGGTGCACATTTGCTTCTCAGATCAATTAACTGATGGATATTGCCAAGTGACTTTTAAACTTATTGGTGAGCTCATAAAAAATAAGTTTGTGGATTGTCGACAATTATACATAACTAAAAATATCTAAACTAACATTTATAGTGACTATAGGGTATTAATATCATATACAAAGGTTTGTCGTGCTAAAAAAGTCGCACTAACATTAGTATGTGGTGATCCTGCAAAATCCTATACTTTGTTGCCAATATACTATCAAGTTCTATAGTCTATCAATATTAGAACTATCGTACTTATTTAAAGTAATAAAAAAAATCATTTTAAGTATTTTTTTATGATACTTAGTGCTTGTATTAGTGGGTTTCGGTTATCAATTAGACTAATAGTTGATGTTAATGGTACCATTTTGAAAGAAAAATATCGTGTGACTTTATTTGTGGCGACTTATAACAGTGAAAACAACCACAGTTTTTTGTTAGCTTTTGAAATCAAGGATAATGAAATGATGAATCATAGCGATGATTTATGCAGAAGTTATGAGGAGTCATTAGAAAGGTATAAGATTTGGTATTTGTTTCTTACTGTCATGGAAGTATAGAGAAAGTATTATACAACATTTTTCTTGAAGCAAGTTATAGAATTTGTGCTTATCATGTTTCAGAAAATATACGTGCCAAATTTAATGGAATAAAGAAACTTGAAGTGGATAAATTTATAAAGCTTTCTTTATTGCTACTAAGGCATACTGTATTAACAATTTTAATAATCAAATGTCAAAGTTAAAAGGATTTAATTCTGAAGCAGCAAAATATTTAGAAGAAGTTGGATTTCATAGATGGACAAAAGCACATTTTTTTAGCATAAGATATAAAATAATGACCAATAATATTGCAGAATGTCTAAATACAATATTATGATATTCGCATATACTTTCTATCATATCATTGGTTAAATTTCTTATAAGTCTATTTTAAAAGAGGTTTTATAAGAGGAAAAATGAAGCGGTTGAAATGAAAACCTATCTAATAAAGTAAGTTTATGATAAAATCAATAAAAAGGATGGGTGTGACAAGAAATGTGGTAATGCACCTTGTCAATTGGTTTGAGTATCATGTGCAGAATAGAGAAAGAAATGTAGTAATAGACATGAATGCAAAGATATGTATATGTAAAAAATTTGATTTAGATTAATTACTACGTACAAATGCACTTGCAGCATGCAGACATGTAAGGTTTCAGCATCTTAACCTATGCTCTCGTTATTATACTTCAATTGCACTTGTTACTATGTATTCAGATCCTATCCATCTCATTAGACATCAGTCAAACTAAATTATGCTAGATGAAGTATAAGATATAATTTTGCTGCCGCCCATTCAACGTCCTGAGTTGGGCTGATATCTGATTCAAAGAAGACTTTCTACTAATAAGAATATGGCACAAAGAAGATGTTTTCAATGTAATCAATATGGAAATTATCAACAAACTTGCAAGAATCTAATTCCACTACATTCGAGTTAAAATGTATATTAAAATTATGTATTTAATGAATGTGCTTGATTATATTATTTATTTTTATGTCTGTTAATGATATATATATATATATATATATATATTTGGTACTTATATGTATTTGGTGCACATGTTATGACAAAAAATTTGGCACCGCACCTAAACTGCTTGTAAGCAAATCCAGATATATACACAGTAAAAATACACAAAATATACAGTTTGCTTTTCAAGAACCATGTAATAAATTTTAGTGTTATCATATGTATATGATTCAATACAATAAATACGTACATACTTCTAGTTAGATGATTTTGCTAAACCACGAACACAAATCAATCGTATTTATATGTTTATAATATCCATACGATTAGAAATCTAACTTAGAGTGCTATCTCTTATGATTTAAGTGTGTGATGTTTTGTATGTTTTTCTTTTTTTATGAGTAAGGATGTAAAAACAAACTTTAATCACACATCCAAAACATAAATATCACATATTTATATTATTATTTTAAGTATTTAATTTAAATTTAACCTATTTAGTTGAGTTTTCTTATGAAATTTAATTTATTTATTTAGTAAATTAGGTACTAATAAATTTAATCTAATTTTTACATAATAGGTTTAGTCAAAATTAATATCCAAATAAGTCAACGAATTATGATAGTAACACCAAAAATTAATTTTAGTGTTATAAATAATGAATAGTGTTTAACAACACATCATGACTATCTAAGTAACGAGAATGTCAATTATTTAATATCACCTTATCCATGACCAATATTACTGTGTAATTCAATCTTTTATTCTAAATATTTTAATTGAACACAAGATATAGAGTGTGTCATCCTTGTATGATTTAATTTTATATTTTTTTAATATTCTAAATAAATTTATTTTATCAAATGAAGTCAATATTGTGTATTGACTTATTTAAACGTAATCATGCATTTGTAAAAGTTTCACTCAATCAAAAAGTCCAAGATATCACTTCTATATCTTGAGCTCTTTGATTAAATGAAACTTTTAGGAATGACAAATTTTATTTTGATCACGTACATTTCTCGACACAAGTTATAAAATATTTATTTATTTTTTTATAATTTATCTTTTACAGATGATATTTGAAAATATTAAAATTTGTTATTATTTATGTTGAAAATCATGGTGATCTCAAGTTCAAAGATCACATACATTATTATTAATATGAGAATCACTTATGACACATATAATAATTCATGTAGCGTTTTCACGATGAGTTGATCCAATACATTAGTTCACTAACTTATACCCATATATTGACTTAATATCTTATATCATAACATACATATGTTGTTATCAGTCATTACATATAATAGTCTCTATGTATTATTGTTATCATATTCACAATAATATTTAATTTAAAGATATTTAAAAATAATGCTCAACTAATTAAATTTACTATTTTAAAAGTATTATTATATTTATTAAATATACAAATATATAATAATAAAATAATAGATATAAATTAAAATATCATAATATAATTATATTAAATATTTAAAATATTATTAAATTTAAGATATATACTAATATTGCAAATACACTATATCCCTGCATCGAGTCTTTATTTGTTGTTGTTCCTCCCTCGTTGTCCTTTGTATTTTTTTCTCATCAAACGCCACTGTGCCAATTTTTTGTTATTTGCCCAAAAATTAAGTTCTTAAAGCAAAGAAGGAGAAAGCAGGTGGATGAACGGGTTTTATGGGATTTGAGGGGGAAATCAAAAGAATAGGGGCAAAATGGGGCATGCACGTAGAAATATGGGATAAAATGGTCATGAAGGCTAACATCTGGCCTCAAATATAACTTTAATTTAGAGTGGGCTAGAAATATAAAATAAGCCAAAAATTGGGCCATCTCAGTAAAAAACCCATACCCCACCCATCTTGGTTGGCGATTGCCTCCTGCCATTTGATTATGTGACAGGCTTCCAATTAACAATTTTGTCTTTCTTCAACAGAGTTAAAAAAAAGTAATGTTATTTTAATTATTTTACAGTTTTTTATTTGCATATGGTCAAATACATTTTATAAAATATATATTTATATATAATTTTATTGAATATAAAAAAATGCTTAAAAATTTACCAAATTTTATCATAAGTTGTTAATAATTAAGTAAAAATTTATAAAATTTAATAATCTTTAAAATTAATATGCTGATTATATGACAGAATAAGTATTTACAATATATATTCAATTACATATAAATATTAAGCATTTACAATATATATTAAATTAAATATAAATATTAAGTAAATGATAAATTATAGAGTTATAGTAAAATATGACAAATTATTCTGCAAAAATCCATTTACAATATTACACTTAAAAGTTATTAAAATAGACAGAGATATTTCCGAATAGTAATTGGAGTTGAAATTCTCAAATTCAAATGAGATCTTCAATCCAACATGAATATTTGTTCAACATGTGAAAACACAGTTATACAGTTCTCCACAACCACAACCCTTTCTACAGTATGTTCTCTTTAAAATGGTTTTGTACAGCAGTAACACAACTGAGCAGCTAGCTAAGTATGTAATACAAAACAATGAATTAAAGAGATCATGTTCTCTGTACCCTCAAAATAACACAGCAGCACCTATATAAACAAATTCTGCTTAGGACCATGGACTGTCTGGAAAAGGAGTTACGTCGCAGAAAACTTGCAATCAGTTTCTCCTCATCATGTTCTCAAACTTATCATCCTCGTTCTTTACAGGTGCAGAGTTATGAATTTCAAACTTCAAACCTTTGTTTAGCAGTGGAAAAGAAAAAAAGTGGCCTGTTGATTCTGGCTTTCCTTGCTGATCAAAACATGAAGAACGCTGCAGTGTTAGGTGCCTTGATGATAAAGCAGCATTTTGACATCCATCCTTCAGATCAAATGAGTCTTCAAGCATTTGGCTTAAATAGTCTATCTGGTTGTGTGGACAAGGACTTGGGTAAACTATGTTGGAGTTCAGATTTTCATCATTAGATTCTTCTTCTTCCATATTCCAAACACCATCTAAACAGTCTCTCAAGTTTCTTTCAGCTAATAACTCTTCCTCTTCTTCTTCAACCATAGCTGCCCAACTCATTTCACGTTTAGCTTTATAGCAAGCCTGGCTTGAATTTGGTTTTTCTGCAATTGATTGATGCAAGATCTTATTACCAGTGGAATTTCAGAATCCTTCTGTGGCACCATCAACAACCGTGTCTGCTTGTGTAGACAATGTTGTACCTGAAAATTTACTCTTCCAGTGTTGATTTCTGCTGGTCATCACGCTTTCCCCAAGTGTTGATTTTCTGATTTCCGTCCAAAATTTGCTTTGAGCCAGATTCTGCATTGTGCCACTGCTTCATCTTTCACCTGAGCAATATCTCTCCATAACCTCCCTGTCCGGTCATCACTAGTGAGTGATGGCGAAGCAGTTCCCACTCTTTGCAATCCACTCTCCAACTTATCTTTGCTTGAAAGTAGTAGTTCTCCCTTGACATTCTGGATTGCATGTGGTTGCTGTTGCACATTCTCAGTGGTTATGGCTTGCTCAAATGTTAGTTTGTGAACTGAACTGTCAACTGCTGTCTGTCCCCATTTTGGTCCTCTCTGATCTTTGATATACCCACATGAAGATGATCTTCTTGGCTTGATAAATAGAACAACATTGTCAGTCTGTACAGTTTCCTCAGATGATAGATTGATATTTGGACTTCCAATTTGTCCCCATCTTTTCTTTCTCCTTTCCTCGTTACAAAACTCCCTTGAAGTTCTTCTTGATTGGGTAAATAAAACTTCCAAATTTCTTCCAACAGCAGCTGGGGATGCATATGTTTCCTGGTGTGCAGAACTCACTCCTATTCCAGGTGATCTAGCACAGTTTTCCTTCTTCGTACTGGCTAAACCAGGTCTATCAAATGGGTTTTCAAGATATGAACCTTTCCTCCAATTATCAAGAAACGTAGTTTGTGGAGAAAATTGTGAAATTCCCCTTTGGTTGATGATATGCCAAAGAAACCACTTTTATTCTTGTGGTTATTTAGAGAATAGACTGTCCTATGCTACTCATTTAGAAGCATTGTTTCTACATCATGTCCATTTGTCAAGCTGCTAGAGACACTAAAAGTAGACACATAATTTTGGCCTTCACTGGTTGAACTAGTAATTGTTAAATTCAAGTTTCCATTAGCAGACAATTCAGGAGGTGATGTGTCTTGCAGAAGCTAAGCGTGAGTTTTTTTCTTCAAATTCGTTACTGTTTACGGGATTAGAGTTTTGAACTCTTAAACTCATCAAATAATGATAACAAAAGAGAATTTAAAGATAAAAGCCAAATATCCATGGCATAAAGGCAATGCCACCAACCAAAAAAAAATCCACTACCAAATTTGGCTAAAATTTGGATAAAAGAAGAAGAGTTGGATTATTACTCAAAAGAAATATCATTTCATTCAACCAATTAAATCTCAAAATAGAATAAAGAAGTCTTTTTATAGGCATTACATATTTGATCAAACATAAAAGAAAGCAACATATTACATAGGATCTACAAGCATTAATTATAATAAATAACTATACAAGACTTCAGATTTATATTTCCAAGAGTCACATAAATACTCAACTTGCATCCTAAAGATTCATATAAATGCTACTCCATGACTTTGGGTACAAGTAATCAAATTAAAACCAAATGAAGTATATAGACTGAGGAGATCATGGGTTGGACGAATTTGGGCCTGGGTTGACTTACCTTGTGCTGAGTTTTACATCATCATCTCTAGGTTGAAGAGGATTTGCCCTCAATTCTGCAAGGTTATCATATTCCAAATATGGGAACAAATTGCCCACATTAAATGTAGTCGAGACCTCTCCAAATTCACTAGGCAAGTTTATCTTATAAGCATTATCTTCATCTCGTTCAAAGACCTCAAATGAACCGTCGACTCTTAGTGCTAGTTTACTTTTCCATTTAGATGGAAACCTTTCCTTCTTTAGATGAACCCAAACCATATCTCCAATCTGAAAGTTAGTTGGTCTCCTATTTTTGTTGGCTTGTTTCTTGTAGATTTCATTACACTTCTATATTTAGACCCGAATAGATTCATGTAGCTTCTTCATTACTTTGGCTTTCCCAATTGCATCCACACTTACTTGAATATCGATTGACAAGGAACTTAATTCAATAGGAGTGATAGGATTAATGTCATACATTACCTCAAATGGAAAATGACTAGTTATAAAACTTGGAGACCTATTATAAGTAAACTTAGCATGTGCTAATTTGATATCTCAATCCTTCAAGTTCTTGCTCACCAAAATTCTTAGAATAGTTCCCAAAATGTGATTTATGATCTCGGTCTGCCCATCAGTTTGAGGATGGTATAAAGTGTTAAAGAGAAGTTTGGTACCAAACTTTTCCTAAAATGTCCTTAAAAAATGACTAAAGAATTTAGCATCCCGATCTGACACAATACTCTTTGAAATCCCATGCAAACGAATAATTTCTTTGAAAAATAAATCAGCTACATAAAAAGCATCATCTGTTTTATGACAATGGATGAAATGTGCTATTTTAGAAAACCGATCTACAACCACTATAATTGCATCTTTTCCCCTTTATGTTCTTGGCAATACAACAACGAAATCTATGCTTAAATCTTTCCAAGGTTTCTCTGGAATTGGTAATGGAGTGTAAAGGCCTAATTTAAAATGACTTTTAGCTCGTTGACATGCGTCACACCTCACCACTATTACTTAGACTTCTCTCTGCATTTTTTGCTAGTAGAAACGTTCTTTAAGAATTTTCAATGTCTTGTTGACCCCAAATTGACCAGCAAGTCCTCCTTCATGAATCTCCCTTATAATCAGCTCTCTAAAATTTTCTTTTGGTACACAAAGCCTATTTCTCTTGAAGAAAAATCCATCTTGGACAGAATAATCCTCAAAATTTCCTTTCTTACATTTGGCCATGATCAAACTCATATCTTTATCAATAGTATAACACTCCTTCATTAATTGGAAACCAAGAACTCGAACGTCTAAAATAGCAAGCAATGCATATTTTCTAGACAAAGCATCCGCAACTACGTTGTTTACTTCTTTCTTGTAATTTGAAACAAAAGAGAATGATTGGAGAAATTCAACCTATTCAGCATGTCTTAAATTCAGCTTGTGTTACCCATTGATGAACTTTAAGGCTTGGTGGTCTGAATAAAGAACAAATTATTTAGCCCTCAAGTAATGACTCCAGTGATCTAGGACCCTCACAATTGCATAAAATTCTTTGTCGTATGTGTTGTACCGTCTCCTTGATTCATTTATCTTTTCACTAAAATAAGCTATGAGGCACTTAACTTGTGTAAGAATAGCACCTATCCCAACTTCACTTGCATCATATTCTACTTCAAACACTTGAACAAAATCGGGCAAAGTTAAGATTGGAGCTTCACACAATTTCTTCTTAATCACTTCAAATGCTTCATTTACTATTTTAGTCCATTCAAAGTTACCTTTTTTTATGCACTCGGTGACGGGTGCCATGATGGTACCGAAATTAAGAACAAATCAACGATAAAAAGATGTTAAACTATGAAAACTTCTGATTTCACCAATGGTTTTAAATTGGATCCAGCTTCTGATTCTTTCAATTTTGGAATGATCCACTATGATGCCATCTTTAAAAACAACATAACCAAGAAACACAATACTCGGCGAGAAAAACTCACACTTCTCCAGTTTTGCATATAACTTTTTCTCCCTCAAGATATCAAAAACTTATTGCAAATGAGTAACATGTTCTTTCTCACTTTTGCTATACACCAAGATATCATCAAAGTATACTACAACAAATCTCTCTAAGAATGGCTTCAACACTTCATTCATATGTCGCATGAAAGTACTAAGAGCATTAGACAAACCAAATGGCATAACTAACCATTCATACAATCCTCCCCTAGTTTTGAATGTTGTCTTCCACTCATCTCCCTTCTTCATTCTAATCTGATGATGCCCGCTTCTAAGATCAATCTTTGAAAAAATTATAGAATCATATAATTGATCTAACATATCATCAAGTCTAAGAATAGGATACTTGTACTTGACAGTGATATTATTTATGGCTCTACTATCCACACACATCCTATAAGTCCCATTTTTCTTTGGTACTAACAACACTAGCATTGAACATGGACTCATACTTTCTCTTAAAAAATCAAAATTAATCAGCTCATCCACTTGTCTTTGCAACTCTTTGAACTCCTCTGGGTTACATCTATTGGCTAGTTTATTTGGTAAGGATGTTTCAGGTATAAAGTCAATTTGGTGCTCTATACCTCTTAAAGGTGGTAATCTAGATGGTACGTCATCTGGGAAAACATCAATATATTCTTTTAGCAAGTTTTGGACTAAAAGGTGTGGTTTGCTCTCATTCTCAACATTCTTTCTTTCAGTTACAAGCAAGGTAATGACAGATTGATGTTTAGGGATGACTTTCTCAACTTGATTCTCATTTAGAAATAGGCTCTCTTTTAGGTTTTCTGTCATGGGTGTAGGTTTGTGTATTTGTGATGGTTTCAAAGGTAATAAGGTGATATTCTTCTCCTTCAATTTAAATGAATAAGTATTCTTTTTCCCATCATGATTAACTTCTATATCAAACTGCCATAGTCTTCCCAACAATAAGTGACATGCATCCATAAGAATAACATCACATAATACTTCATCAGCATAAGTTCTATCAATGAAAAAAGAAACTAGAACCTGTTTCGTAACTTGCATGGTACTCCCATTACTAAGCCATTGAAACTTATATGGTTTAGCATAAGTTAAGGTTGGAATGCTCAACTTATTCAGAAGTGTTGTAGAAGCAACATTAATACAACTCTCACTATCAATAATTACCGAACAAACCCTCCCATTAATGGTGCTTCAGGTTTGGAACAAGTTTTCCTGTTGATCTTCATTGGGGCAGTTCTGAGTATACAAAATCTTTTTTAACATAAGCATGTCCCCACTATCAGTCTCTTCTACAATCTCTTCTTCATTGTCAGATTCAACAACTTCATCTTCTTTTTCTTGCAAGGACTCTTCAATTTGCTTAATCTTCTTTAAAATCATAACTCAATTATTAGAACAATTAGCTTGGAAATGTCCATAACCCTGACCTTTGAAGCGCTTCTTATTTCCATGGTCTATCTTGACAAAATTCGACTTCTTTTTAAATGCTTCCATCAGCTTCTTTTTTCCTTTGTCCCTAGTGGTAATTTCAGGTTTGCTGATTGATGAAAAACCCTTATAATATGAATTTCGCTTATTGAAATTCTTGGGTGGCGAAGTTTTCATAGCTTTCTTTTGTTTCTCGACTTTAATGGACAATTTACATACATCTTCGAACGAACAAATGGTTGCAATTTTACCATATTAGCAATCTCCGTATTTAACTATTCTAAAAATCTAGCAATAGTCTATTTTTTAAGCTCTGGTACATCACTTCGCATCATTAATCTCTCAAAATCCCGGATGTACTCTTCTACACTCCTGTCTCCTTACTTAAGAGTGTGCAATTTAAGGTAGAGATCTTGTCTATAGTTTTCGGGCAAGAATCTCCTCCTCATTAACTTTTTTAACTTCTCCCACAATCTCACTTTTTCTTTCCATTCTCTATCTATCTGTTTCTGGACATTCTTCCACCATAGAGAAGTATAATCTTTAAACTTCAGAATTGCTATATTACATTTTCTCTTATTAGAATAACTCTTGAACTCAAAGAACTTCTCAATCTCCTTAAGCCAATCTAAAAAATCATTTGAATTTAATCCCCCCTCCAATTCTGGAATATCAATCTTTAATCCTCTATCATCATCACTCTCCCTTCTTATTCTTCTTTTGTCCACTTCAAACTCACTAGAATCACTTTCATCCTGAATTTCTTCTTCATAATAATGGTATTTTAGGTAAGGTAATAGTCTTTAACGGTTCTGGTTTAGAAGGGCACTCCCTCGTTTTGGTTGGCCTTAGTTTTGATTTTGGTTTCTCAAGAGCTGGAAGAATTGTTCTCTAAGTTCATTCATCCATCCTTTAAATTTCATAGTTGCTAATTCCCATAGTGCGGGTGGAGTGGATGATCTACTCATAATTTTTTTTTTTTTTAAATGTGGTGATATAGCAGTAGGTTAATTAGGTTTAGAGTTTTTAATGAAAATAAAAACTCCAGCAGAAATTAAAAAGATTTAGCAAAGGAAAGATGATAATAAGGTGAAAGATTACTCACTCTTGATAATCCGATGCTCTGACATCAATTGATATGTCTTGCGGAAGCTAAAAGTGAGTTTTTTTTTCAAATTCGTTACTGTTCACGATATTAGAGTTTTGAACTCTTAAGCTATTCAAATAATGATAACAAAAGAGAATTTAAAAATAAAAGTCAAGTATCCAGGGCCTAAAAGCAATGCTACCAGTCAAGGAAAAATCCACCATCAAATTTGACTAGAATTTGGATAAAGAAAGAAGAATTGAATTACCACTCAAAAGAAATATAATTTCATTCAACCAACCAAATCTCAAAATAAAATAAAAGAGCCTTTTTACAGGCATTACATATTTGGTCAAATATAAAAGAAAACGACAGATTACATGGGAACTACAAGTATTAATTATAATAAATAGCTACACAAGACTCCAGATTTATGTTTTCAAGAGTCACATAAATGCTCAACTTCCATTTCAAATATTCATATAAATGCGGCTCCATAACTTTGATTGCAAGTAATCAAATTAAGGCCAAACGAAATATATAGACTGAGGAGATCATGGGATGGACAAATTTGGGCCTGGGTTGACTTATCTTGTGCTGAGTTTACATCAGGAGGTCTTTAGGTTTTCCTAGTCAACGTCTTCTTCCTGCTCAGTCAGTTCTAACACAGAGGCTGACTCCAAGTTAGTCAGCATCCAAGCAGCACACTCAAAAGATTTAGCATAGGATCAATCCATTTGTCTATTTGCAGCTGAAGCTCTCACGGTCTGAAGCAGAGATTTTGCTTCTGTTATCCTGTTCATGTTCATCAAACCCAGATTGCGAGATTGAACCGCTTGTTCCCGTTTGCTTCGAGAGACACCGCTTTCCTGTGCAAAATGTATCATGTTAAAAGAAAAAAATGCCTCTGTTTTCTTAAGGAATGCATGTTACATATATAGTTATAAACTTCAGTAAATGAACAAGTTTACCTGTAATATTGTTCAGCGATTTCTTAATTGTTTTGCGGCAAATAAGCCCAAGCCAAGTTCCCCACCATTCTACATGATTAGACAACCAAAACCAGATAAATGCAACAAACTCCGAACGCAGGAAAGACAAAAGAGAATAGAGGCAATATTCACCTTGATCTCTCCTGTTCAATAGTTATTTGAATCTTTTTCCATTGTGATCTAACCATCTTTGTCTTGGCTGCACCAAAAGCTATACCTTCGTCAATGTTCTTCAATTTGTGTCAAAGCATTTCAATCTCTTCTTCAATCCTCCCAGACCTCTGCCAAAACCGAATGATAATAAACCACCAAATCTTCACAACGAATTGCGTGAACAATATAATTAACATAATAGTCTCATTGCAACTAATTGATTCAGCTGCATAATATGAGATGTGACCAGACACATAAAACAAGAAATCAGCAAAACGAAATTAAATCAGTACTTTTCAGTTCCATAATCATCCTTAAATCTACTTATAATGACATTATTCAACTAATTTATCAATATTAATTGATGAAATGTAAGAAAAAGGAAAGGACAAAAACCTATCCAAGCAAGTTACATAAAAGGTAGGGCAGAAAATTTTCTTACATTTAGCCATGCAGACCAGTTAATCGCAGTTACAATTAATCAGCAAATGGGAAGGAGTAACTAGTGAAATATAAGCAAATTATAAGAGGACAATGGTGCCTTACTTGCAAAGTTCAATGAGGACATTGTCAAGAGACTCCTGAGAATCATAAGGGCAGAGATGACAAAAAGACTTGATTACTTCAATTGCCCAATCTGATCAATCCAATTGTTTCATCACAACAGCCATGTCCTTCAAGACACTATCAACTCGGTCTCCAGCATTTATAGCAGCCCAGAACAGGGAAACTGCTCTGCTTGGATTTTTGTTTATCAACTATATTTGAAGAACCGAAAATCAGAAAGAACAAGCAGAAGCAACCGGTAATACTAACTAGTTAACATGGGATATTATGCATACAACTAATGTTAATGTCAGGTCTCTATCAGCAATGAATTTGCCCCAAAACCCCATAACACAGTGTGCTCTGCTATTTTCAGAACAACCTCAATCAATCATTTATTACCAAGCAAAATGCGGAAAACATAAAAATAGAAGTTCACTATGCATTCATTTTTATTTTCTTGATATTCTTCCTTAATCTAAACATAGGGCCAGTAAATATGGGGAATTGGTAATACAAATTCCTGAAAACTTTACAGGAAAATTCAATGAATTTTTCAGTACTCGATAAACTGCGGTTGTAAAGATATCAAAAACATGAAAAACTCCATAACGTTCAAGAATCAAATTGTTAAACAAGAACCCATGAATATTATCAACAATATGACAAAACCAAAGCACATATTCCTCCAAATTATACCAATAGGAACCCTTGAATGTAAACCACAAGAAATTAGAAAATAAAATGAAATGAAAACCTTTCACCTGAATATGTTTAGCCCTGACATAAGGAGCAGGCACTTTGTGAATGAAATGGAAGTTACCACCTTTGTTGTTCACTGGTGTTGACATTCTCTTCCTCTCCGACATAGGCGATGGAAAAGTCCTTTGCTTCCTCCACGAACGCGGCGGCGTGGAGAACTTCTGGTCGATGTTGGACCTCATTTTCTGGCTTCTTTGACGAAGAAAGCAATCCACTGTCTTTTTTAATGGAGTAAATCTCGAAACACTTTACTCTAGACTGCCGATAAAACGACCCGTCTGATCAAATGAATCAATCACGTCCAATTCAACTAGACTTATAGTTCAAAGGCCAACGGAATGAGAGGAAGGGAAGAGTCAATTTCTGGGGAAAATCTTGAGACCCTTTCTTGAATATCGGGGAAAGTCTTCGGACTGCTTTCTTGGATGTCCGGATAAGTGAGTGTAATTTCTTGTAGTAGGAAAAACACTTTTTCTGTAGCAAGAAAGTGATAATATTTGTGGGAAATTGCGAGAAAGTGGAGAGCGTGATGATGAGTTTCAGGAGAGTAAATCGTGAACAAAGAAGAGTAAGTAGCCGTTTCCATAATTACAAGTCATTGGGCTATCTGCAAACACGCCAATTTGCGTGCTTAGCACTTGTGCCTGTTTATATGGCTAACAGTGCCTCGACTTTACTGAGGGAGTTCTTTGACAGCAGTCAGGGAATAGGTAGAGGATTGTTGATGCGGTTATTGCTGGCTGTTGAAAATTAATGGTATC